>JAAGEH010000056.1:231342-335742 GCA_011751065.1 Lasiurus cinereus
GATCGGGTCCACGGCCCAGTTTTGTGTCCTGACCCGAAATTGAACCCGAAGCTCGGTTGGTTGGAGCGTCGTGCCGTGTTGGAAGGCACCCCATTTGGTTTGGGGGTGCACCTCGCAGCGGGGGGTGCAGTGTGGCGGAAGCAAGCGACCGTGGTGGTGGTTTACTTTTCCGCCCCGAACAGCGTGGATAAGAGCAAGGCATTTTCCACGTGTATTGTCTCTGTCTGACCCAATAGCCCAACTGGAGAAAAGGCTTCTTCACTGGTGATGTTATCAGAACTCGTTGGACGGGTTGTGGGTACCACTTCGCAGCCGTGCTGGAGAGCGACACCCCGCTGGGCTGGCCGGTCACCGCGTCCCCGTGCGCTGGGCTCGCGGCTGCCGCTGCTCCCCGGATCCGAAAGCAAGCGAGGCGTTTCCTGCCGTGAAGACACCTGTTCTCGCACAGACACCCCCCCCCCCCTCGCTTAGGGCTTCACGTTGGGGCAATTTCCCGGCGAGTGGCGGTCTGCTTCTGTCGCTGTAGTTAGAGGGCTCCCCGGTGAGCAGCAGTGACAGCGGTTGCTGAGTCTGAGCCGGCTGAGGTGCAGGTTAAAGGAATGAACCCGTGAGCGGACGCTGGGCGTGTGGTGCTGCGGTGTTTGGGGAGAGGGATCTGGGTAAGAATGGGGTGGCTCTCTCAGGGGTGACGGTGGTTCAGGGCAGAGAGCGCCGTGGAGCTGGCAGAGCAGGGGCGGGCGGTCCGTGAGCGGGTGGTAGGGGGTCCGGATGACGGCCTGGGGGTGAGGCCACGGGGTGGTGAGGACGGGAAGCGGAGGGATTGGAGAGACCTCAAGTAAAACGGACGGGTTTGGCGGCACATTGAATGTGGGGGTCGGAGAGGGGTCGTTCTGAGAGTTGGGGCTTGTGAATGGACAGATGTTGGTCCCAGGCCAGTTGCTAAGCTGGGGGTTCCCACGGAGGCTGGTGAGAAAGCGGAGAGTTCACACGGAGGCCGGTGAGAAGGCGGGGAGAGGAGGAGAGCCGGGTTTGAAGCAGGCAGGGGAGGGAGGAGGCCGTGAGTCGGAGGGTGGGCGTGCGGCTTCAGCACGGGTCCATCGGATGAGTGGGCCTCGGCCCTGGGTCTGGGACGCGGCTGGCCAGGTAGCGCCAGTCACGGATGGTGAAACCCCTGCAGGAAGCGGGACGGGTGAGGGAAAGGGCTTGGGGCTGAGGGCCAGGAGCATTGCCTCTCAGGTTGGTTGGAGGCGACAGAGACGGAGCGGGAGGGAGCACTGAGCATCGAGAATGTTCCGGAAAGCCCTTGGAGTGCGGACTGACTCCAGGGGACAGCGTCCAGTGTCTGCATGCTCCCGGGGCGCCCAGTGAGGTCGTGCCTGGGGAGGTCCCTGGGTGGTTCCACGGGGGTCACTGATGGCCGTGGAGCGCCATTCCCCACAGGTGAGGAGTAATCGCATTTCTCACAGACCGGGTGCCACGCGCAGCGGGTACGGGACAGAGACCGGGCACTGACGGGCGCTGTGAGGGGCTCAGAGGGAGCGGGCCGGAGCTGAGGGGCCAAAGGCCCAGATACCGGCGAAGAGGCCACGGCGCCGGCCTCCTGCAGACTGAGCAGCTGGCAGGCCCCCTGCAGAGCGGAGCCGGGGTCGGGCCCAGGCGCAGGGCAGAGGCTGGCGGGGAGGAGGGTCCGCCAGAGAGGGTGCCGCTGTGAGCCAGGGGCCAGGATGGCGAGACGCTCTCAGAGACGCGCTCTGCCCGGAGCAGGTCGCTGGGGCTGCTGTCCCGGTGGCTGGTGCCCAGTGGGGGGAGCGGAGGGCGGGGTGCATGCAGGGTCACTCAGTCTCGGGGCTCCGGTTCTTGGTGACGGAGAGAAGGCTGTGCACGGGCACCGCCTGGGCTCCGGGCCCGCCTGCCCGCCTGCCCGCCGCCTTCCTCGTGTCCGGCTCTGCTCCGTGCGTGGCCCAGCTCTGTGTGCGCGGGTCCTGACCTTAAAGGAGCGCTGTCCGGGGCCGCCTCCTCTTTCACCTGACGACCGTCCGTATAAAGTCACCCTCGTGACACAAATACCCATTCCCGAGGAAACGTGTGATTTGCTCCTGCCGTAATCATAGCCGGTGAAAAAGGAATTCGCCCGGCCGTGCTGGCCGTGTGCCTTTAAAAAGAGCGAGGGTATTTTAGACAAAGCTGGCTAATTTAGGTTCGCCACTTTGGAGACTTCCTGCCGGGAGGAGTTTTTAACTTCCCCCGGGACACACCTTGGGGCGGCTTTATTTAGCGTCTGGGCCGGGCCGTTTGGCTCGTTTCGGAGCAGACACGGTGCAGTCCACAGCGGCTCTCAGGGTTTGACGTGCACGACGCACTCCTCAGGGGGTGCGGGCAGAGACCGGGAGAGCAGTGAGGTCCCAGGTCCGGGCTGGGTTGGTCGTTTTGGCTCTTGAATTGTTTCCTCGCGTATGTGAGGCGCTGAGATAGCCGGTCAGTCTGATTTCTGCTTTCCAGGTCCAGTTGTGATCGCTGTCTGAACCCTTAAACCGGCGGTTCTCAACCTTCCTAAGGCCGCGACCCTTTAATATAGTTCTTCATGTTGTGGTGATTCCCAACCATAAACTTATTTCCGTGGCTACTTCATAACTGTAATTTCGCTACTGTTACGAGTCATAATGTAAATATGTGTTTTCCGATGGTCTTAGGCGACCCCTGTGAAAGGGTCATCCGACCCCCACAGGGGTCGCGACCCCCAGGTTGAGAACCGCTGCCTTGAAGGGCTGAACGCCGGCCCCACCCGCCAGCCCCAGCCCCTGAGGAGGCGGCCCAGTGTGGCCTCCGGAAGAGGAGGGGCGTGGCCGGCTTCGTTCGGGGGCGTGAGCTGGAGGCCCCGGCCTGTGCTCTGGGGGCTGCTCAGACCGTGTGCTGCTTCTGGGCTGTTCCATGTCCAGCGTCCTTTATAAACCCTGGGAGCTCTGGGCGCCCGTCCTCTCTCAGGCTGTGCCCCCCCCCCCCCCCCCAGCAGTTCCTCTCCCTCCGACAGTGCGACCACATGGGCCACCGATGGGCTGTCGCAGTCGGGTCGGAGGACACGCAGGCTCGTTCTCTTGGCGGGGGAGAGAGTGCTGCGATCGTGACCGCGTGCGGGGCAGGTTTGTGTGTGTCCCGGCCCGGGCTCCCGGAGAGACCGCAGGGCCGTGCAGGCCACGGCGAGAAGCGTTTATTGTGAAGCCTCTTCCCGTGCCAGGTGCTGTGTCAGGCGCATAGCTGGGCTCTGAGTGGCCGTTTGGGCGGCGTAATTGGTACTTGTTCACCTTGGCCGTCGGGGGAGACTGAGCGCAGGCGGTAATTTGCCGGTGCTCGCTCAGGAGGCAGGGCGGGGCCCGCGCTGAACCGGCCGGCCGGGCCCTGCTGCAGGCGGCGCTGCCCGGGACCGCCCTGCGCACGCATGGAGGCGGGGAGGGGAGCAGGGGGGGGCGGGGGGGCAGCTGAAGCCAGCATTCGCGCTGGTTCACAGTCTGTGCCCGGGAACTTACTTCGCGGCGGGTGCCAGCCTGTGAGGTCAGGCCCGGTGGGTGTGGAGGAGGGCTGTGCCTCCCGGGTCCCCCTGGGCAGCCACCTGTGATGCCTCCACACCGGGCACCCGGCACTGCCCGCGGGACAGCGCCCGTGCCTGCATCGCCCCAGACTCTGCCTTCACGCCCGCGGCGTGCGTTTTGGCTGAGAAATGACGAGAGCCGGCGATTCGCACGCCACAGGGGCCCCGAATGGATCCCGGCCCGGCCGAGGAGAAAGCAAATCGGCTGCCTCTCCCACACCCTGTCCTGCAGAGCCCGGCCCACGCCAGTGCGCGGTGACCTTGGCGGTGACCTCGGGAGGGGCGGGACAGCTGTGGCCGCGGGCAGGCGGGCAGGCGGAGGGGTGATGTGGGCCTGGCTCTCTGCGCCTCCGGGGGCGGGGGGGCGGGGGGGGAGCAGCAGGTGCCCGACCGCCTGTTGCTATGTTTGTCGCAGCACAAAGGGCGGCAGCTCTGGGCGCAGGAGCCGGAGGTCGCGGGAGGACCTGCCTTTTTAAGAGAGCTAAGTATACGCTGCTTATTTTAAGAGGCTCAGCGAACGCAGACTCCAGGGTGGAGGTGGCATAGGTGATGGTTGACAGAAAACCACACGCAGGGCAAGCCTTGGGTAAATGTCACTTCCATCCAGTGTCTTTCCCTCCCTCTGTCCCAGCTTAAGCGCAAAACAAAAGCCAGCAAGATCCCGGTCCTTGTTATCGCGAGGCCGTGCAGCCGCAGAGGGGGGCCTGCTGGCCGAGCCGAGGCCGTGCTCTGAGCTCGGGGCGCCCGGCGGGCCCTCTCTGAACCAGTCTCCCGTCACAGGGACCGCCTTCCGGGACCCCAGGCGTGCCTGACACCGCGGCGGGCACTGCACCCCGCACCTGCTGTAGGTCCCTGTGCACACGGATAAGCGAGACGCCCTCAGAGGAGCACGGACAGCCCTAACAGCACACCACGTCACAGGAGGCCGCCCAGACTCCTCCCGGTCAGCGGTTCTCAACCTGTGGGTCGCAACCCCTTTAAGGGTCAAACGACCCTTTCACAAGAGTCGCTTAAGACCATCAGGAAACACAGATATTTACATGACAGTTCATCACAGTAGCAAGATGACAGTGATGAAGTAGCCACGGAAATCATTTTAGGGTTGGGGGGCACCACCCCATGAGGAGCTGTCTTAAAGGGCCGCGGCCTGAGGAGGGTGGAGAACCACTGCTCCCGGTGCTGCTCGCCCTCTTGTGATGACGGGCGTTTCCCATTTAATATTTGGGGCCGAGGCCGACGGCCGAAAACCTCGGGGAGGGAAACCCAGGAGAGGGGGGTGCGGGGACTTGTCGCACACTAACCTCTACACTGACCTCCGCCTGGCGCCCCGTCCCCCCCACCCTCGCCCTGTGCCAGGTGCAGCTTCCGGCCTTTGGCTCAGAGCCGTGGTGGGGGCTTCACTTCCGTGGGTCAGACCTTCCTGTGGAGCTCCCTCCGCTCTGTTCCCCATTCGTCATTCCTCTCCTCCCTGCTTTGGGGAGCGCCTGTCTGTCAACTGAGGGCGGAGCTTGGCCCTGCACCTCCCCTCCATTCCCAGGCGGCGGTCGGTCGGTGCGTGTCCTCCTCGGGACCCTCTGGCACCCTGCGCCCTCGCTTTCCAGCAGGCGGTGCCGCTCCCGGCATTTAGGACTCAGTGCCTGTCTGACCTGGAGCCCCTGGCTGTCAGGGCTGAGCTCCGTCTGCACCTGAGCCTCCCCTTACCCCCCCCCCCGGGCTCCCCGCTCCCCGGCCTCCTGCGGCTCCCGGGCCACACCTGCCGCTCCTGCGCAGGCCGTGCCGCTGGGCGGCCTCGTGGGCAGGGCCGGCGAGGCATGGGCTCCCCTCGCTGTGTGCGGCGGTAATTACCTCCTGGCCCTCCTGAGTCACCCGCCTGTGACGCGGGGCGACAGTACCTGTCTGACAAGGTGCCCTTTGTTGCTCGGTGCGTGCCGAGGGCCCGTCTCGCTTTAAGCACTGACTCGGGCACTTGGGGATGTCGTGAGCGAAGCGAAACGCCCGCTCCCTCCGCCGCGGAGCTAGCTGCGTGCCCGCAGCCTGAGAGCAGTGCCGGCTGCCGGCTGCTCACCTGCTCCGCCTCTTCCCCTTCGCCATCGGGGCCACAGGTCACGGGGCCACGGGCAGCGTGCAGCCTGGGAGAGGTGGAGCAGCACTCCCACTGGACCTGGCCTTGGCAAAGGGGACCCGGCCTGACCGCACTCCGAGGGCACGGCGAGAGCCACCGTGGGGGGAGGGGACCTTAGGAGGCCGTGTCCCTGTGTTTGCGTCTCCTCCCGCTCCCTGGAACCCAGCTCCCCCATCCTTATCCTAACCCTCCCCCCCCCTCCACGCCCCCAGCACCTCCCCCCTCGCTCAGGGCTTTTGCGATGCGACAGACAAACCCATCGCTGTGCCTTTGAGGTGAGGTGCGGCAGGTCTCCCCTCCCTCCCTTTTCCTCAGAAGACGAGGAGCCCCAGCACAAACCCACAAATGGGGCGCCAGTAGCTCACTGCCGGCCCCTCCTGTCGCTCCCCTGCCACCCCCCATAGCTGGCTGCCCTGCCCCTCCTGTCGCTCGCTGCTCCGCCTCCTGCTGACCTGCGACCGGCTGCTATGCTTCCCGGCGTGACCTGTGCGTGTCACATGTCTGTGACACGGGATGATCACTGTCTCTCTGCGTTCACCCCTTCTTCCCCCGGGGCCCTCGGCGACCTGCTTCCTGGTCTCCTCCTGCTCAGCCCTCGGTAAGCGGGTTGCCCTCCACCGGGGGCTGAGCCTGCGTCTTACAGGAGGGAGACACGGCTCCTGGGTCAGCGGGGGGCTTCCCGCACTGTTTCCAAAGGGAGCGAGGAGAGGGGGTGTGTTTGGTTCCAGCTGAACGGGACACCAAACCAAGGGCGTTCCTCGAGTCTGGGCTGGCTAGGACTTTCTAGAAACGGGCAGGCAGCACCGGTCAGACAGAGCGAGCCGCGGCGTTTTCTGCTGACCTGGCGCAGTAGGAGGGGGGGGGTCAGTGGGAGCCAGGCCCAGAGGTGCAGGTCGGAGGCACAGATGTGGCTCAGAGGACGGTGCAGGTCTGCTTGTGTTTTTGAAAGGAGGGGGTTCCTTACGTGTGGGGTAACCCTGACCCTTTCTGTGAAACCCAGTTCCCGGAGGCCGGTCCGGTCCCGCTGCTGCTTCTGGGAGATCGGCTGGGTCTCCTCCCGTTCGCCCACCGCGCGGGCATCAGAGGGCCGCCCGCCCGCCCGCCCGGGGGGTGTCTGGTCCCACACGGCTCCCAGCCCGCAGCCCGGGAGGAAGCCTGTGGTTGTCGGTGCAGACAGCCGGCTCGTGGGAGCCGACGGCAGGGACCTGAGAGGCCTCTCTCTTCCTCATTTTAGACGGGAAGCTGGGCCCGGTGGCCAGACCCCTCCTGAGACAGGAGACGGCGGCGATGGGAAAGGCGGGAGGAGCCTCTGTTAACCCCGCTCCCTGCCCGCCAGCCCGAGTCACTGCGCCCCCACCCTCCCGCTCACCCAGGGGATTGGAGTCTCTGAGTCTCCGGGGAATCAGCCCAGACGTACAGTCAGTGCCTTTAAAAATCTTAATAATCTGCGGTATTTGTGTTTGTCTCTTGTTAAGCCTTTAACAAGACTGATCACTAACCAGTACAAACTCATTACTTTCCTTAATCCGGCTTTTCCTTTGCTTTCCATCTTAGTCATTTCTGTATTCCCTTCACTCTGTTGAGCTTTTTAAAAATAAGTAATTGAATGTGTCATTCACGTCTAAGGTGTGCATTGAAGGCTGTGACGTTTACGTGCGGTGTGCTAGCTGTGCGCTTTACGTTGTGATTGTATTTTCATGTTCACTGCAGGCTGTTTTACGATTTACGTGTTAGCTTTTCTAGACCCGGGACTTAGTTACGTTTTCAAATGTGCAGAGTTGGGGGACTGTCTCCCCTTCGGGAAACCGTTAGAGAGAACATATAGGCCACCACCTGCGGGTGGTTCTGCCTCGTTAGCGGGGGACGCATTTCTGTGCACGTGTCGCTTATTCTGGTCCTGGTTCTGTTGAGGAGGTTTGATTGTTTCCAGCTTTCGGGGCGGGAAGTCTGAAGCACGGATGCCGGTGTTAGCAAGGCCACGCGCAGCCGTGCTGCCTGCCCCAGCGTGGGTGCGTGGCCCGTCAGCCGCATGCTCTGCGTGGACACGCCACCCCGCCGGCCGTCAGCCCTCCGTGTGAAGCAGGCCTTGTGCTTACACGCGTGTGTGTGCATGTGCGTGGTGTGATTCAGGTCTGTACATGGCCACAGGCTAGCAGCGCCTGGTTTTTTAGGGGCGTCCAGTCGGAGCAGACCTTTCCCACGGGCACACGGGCCGAGGGGACGGCAGGGCGAGCACTGTGCACGGTGGGGGAGTGTCTCACCGGGCCGCTGTCGAGGGCGTGTTCGTGGCGTCGCCATGGACGGGCGCGGGTGGTGCTTCGGGGCAGCTGCAGGCCTGACCGTCCCGGCTGCGGGCAGCGCTGAGCTGGGCCCGGAGCGGGAGGGGTTGGCGGAGTGCAGGCGCGAGTGTCCGGCTCCGTCCTCCGTCGCCGCCTCTGGAGCTCTGAGCTCTGCCTTCCTGCAGGGGAGCTGGGTCCGGGGGGAGGGGGCTGGAGGAAGGGGGCGGGGGCAGTAACAGGATTGAATCGGGCTCCACCTTCTTTCCTCGGGGAGGAGGGGAGCAGTGGTAGCCCGGCTCCCCCGGGGGTGGGGGACCGGCTGTCAGTGCCAGGTCTGTGTCACCGTTGCCATAGTGACGCGCTCCCAGGGAAAGCGTGAGCTGTGACCGTCAGATGCAGAATGGAGGTGCTCCCCTCGCGGGTGTTGTACCGAGAGCTGCTGGCTTCCGTCCTGGCTTGTTGAACGGGTCTTTGGGGAGAAAAATCCTTTCCAATCCAGGACCCGAGTGGCCGGCGGCACACGACGGCGGCTTCTGAGCCTCCGGGGCCTGTGCCGCCTGGTGCTCACCTGTTCATTGGCGGCAAGTGCGCCCGCCGTCCCCGTTAGCTGCCCCTGTCCCGCCCCTCCCCGCCCTGGTCCACGTGATTCCCCCTCCCCTTAACCCCCGCCAGCTGGGCCTGGGTCGGGCAGCGCTGAGCACTGGCGGCCGGTGCTGTGGACCCTCCCAGCCCTCTCTCCTGCCCAGCGCGGCTTCCTGGGCGCCAGGCCCCTCTCAGGAGCCGCCGGCGAGTCCTCCTCATCCCTCCCCCGGGGTCTGTCCTGCCCGGCACCGGCTGCCAGGAACCGGGATGGGACCGCTGGCTGGCTGACGGGGGGCGGAGAGGCCCGGGGTCAGACATCGGCCTCTGATACGGTGGCGCTGGAGGTGGCGGCGGAGGGGGGGGTGCCGACGCCGGCAGGCACTGTGGTGATGCCGGGCCCACGTCCCTCCCTCAGGAGGCGGACTGGCCGCCACGGGTGCTTCCTCCTGCTGCCTCTGCCCCTCACGCCGTCTCCGCTCGCGGCCGCTCTGTGAGACGCGCCTGGGCTTGGCCCGCTGACCCGGGCGGCGTGCGGAGCCGGGACGCCCTGTGGGACGGGCGCGGGGCCCGCGAGCGCTCGGGGGGGAGGACGAGAGGCGCGTCCCAGGCGTGCGCTTGGAAGGGGCTCTGAGAGGACGGACGGACGGACAGCCTCTCATGTCCGCGATGGGGGCTTCCCTGCTGCAGAGGGGTTCAGTGAGGAGGGAAGAATTCCGGCCTCCGTGGGGTCACAGTAGCTTCTTTGTCCCGCCTGTCGTAAGGGGGAGAACATGACGGGGTTTGTGTGGCGGGACCTTCCTCGGACACTGGCTCGGACACAGGGTTCTCTGTGTGTGATCCCCGAGACGTGCCGCTGAGCGAGGCCTGGAGCAGAGGGAAGGCCCCTTCCTGGGGCGGGCGCGCGTTTGCTCTGCGGGTGGGTGCGCCGTGGGTGCTGCGTGCAGTGGGCGCCCCTCCGGCTGCAGACGCCCGTGTCCTCACATGGCTGCTCCCGGGCGTGCGCCTGTGGAAAGAGACGCCTCCCTCTTCCTCCGGACCCGCCGTCATGACCGTGTCCAACCTTAAGTGGCTCCGAGCCCTCGCTCCAGAGGCCGTGCCCGGGTGGCGGGAGGCAGGTTCAGTTCGGGAGGGGCGCGAAAGGCCGGCACGCAGGCCGCCCAGCGGTGGATGGCGGCGCCGAGCGCCAGGGCAGATGCTCAGCAGCCGGGCTCGCGGCCGGCGAGGGCAGCAGTCTCTACCCAGAATGCCCCTCCCGCACCCTCTGTTCCTGAGGTCAGCACGCCGCTCTCGCTGCGCGCGGTCAGACCTGCGGACTGGAAGGTCCCGGGTTCGATTCCGGTCGGAGACATGGACCTTGGTGGCGGCACATCCCCAGCGGGGGGCGTA
The DNA here is from genome assembly GCA_011751065.1 of Lasiurus cinereus. Classification (NCBI taxonomy): domain Eukaryota; kingdom Metazoa; phylum Chordata; class Mammalia; order Chiroptera; family Vespertilionidae; genus Lasiurus; species Lasiurus cinereus. The sequence goes on from JAAGEH010000056.1 coordinate 241,295, forward strand.
CGGGAGGCTGATCGATGTCTCTCTCTCATCGATGTTTCTGACTCTCTGTCCCTTTCCCTTCCTCTCTGTGAAAAAATCAATAAAAAATATATTAAAAACAAAACAAAACCACTTTTAATTTGTCTTTGGAATATAAGGGCTCGGTTCTTTCTGTTTTTATTATCAAATGCACTGATGGTTTCCTTTTTTTTTCTAACCATGTTTTAAATTTTATACCTTGTCCTCCTTAACTGCATTGGGCTGTTTGGATACTGATGCTCATTAAACGTACTCACCGGGTCTTCCTTTTTTCTTGAATGTATCTGAGATGAGGGGCCATTCAACAAGAAGGGGATCAGTTAGGAAACGTAAACTGCAGAGCCCTGCCTTCTCCTCGGCTCTGCTTCCCCCGGGTTTCCGTGGCGACGGCTCTCGGCGAGGCGGGTGGGACGCGCGGCCGGCCTGTGCCCGCCTCCTCCCTCCCCACCCTCCCTGCCTGGCATGGTGGAGCACGGCTCCTTCCAGAGAGGGAACAGCGTGCTTAAGACCCCCCCCCCGTACCCCCGTAGACTTGACTCCGCGGGAAGCGAGCCGACTGTAACCATGTGTGTCTTTTCCCTTCCCCAACAGCGTCCCTGCCCGTGGCTGTTCTAAATTTTGGCCCCATATACCCATTTCACAGAGGCTTTTTCTGTAAAGACAACAGCATCCAGTACCCGTACCACCCCAGTACCGTCACCACCACCATGCTCATCGTGCTGGGGCTCGGGGTACCCCTGTACTCTGTAAGTAATGCACGTGTAGGTAGGTGGCGCTGGTGTGTGTGTGTGGTGCTGGGGGGCGGTGGAGTGATGGCGTGGGGTGGGGCCAGGCCGCTGCGTTCCCCGGGAAAGGGGAGGCGGGGCCGCAGAGCACAGGGGGGCCATCCTGGGGAGCGATGGGGCTCTCAACATGGGAGGCTCACCTCCATCACGTGGGGCAGCTCCGTGGAGCAGACCTAAGTGAAGACGCGCACTCCTCAGTGAGTGACGTGCTAAGTGAGGCCGTGCTGGTGTTAGCCTATCACTGCACAGCACCGAGGCTACAGCGGGGGGACAGGTTTGTGGGTGAAATCGGAGAAATGACTCAGAGGCAGGACAGGGTCCTCAGGATGCCCCCCCTGGGGCGGGGGTTCGAGGCGGTGCTGTGTGTGGGGTCGTTCATCGGTGTGGGTGGTGCTGGGCTTGGTGATGTCCGGGACCTGGGCGGGTCCCTGCCAGGCTAAGTCCACCCACAGTTAAGCTGCTGCGCTCACTTCCCTCATCCCGGGCTCTGATCCGGAACCTCCTCGTGCCTCTCGGTGCCGGGGACACGGACAGGAGCCAGCGGGCGGTTTCTCCTCGGACCCCGGCTCTCGTCGCCCCTCCTCCCAGGGAGGAGACTTGCTCAGCAGCCGGTTTCCACAGCAGGGAGGCTGGCTTTTCTTTCCCTGGGGTGCCCCCAAATCACCTCTGAATAATAACCTACTTCTTGGGTTTCCTAGTTTATATCTCGATTCATTTTGTCTAATAGATTTTTTTAAGAGTCTTTAGCGCCATGTTGTGAAGGGGACTTGGATTTTGTTAGGTTCCCAGGTAGCCTATCGAATAAAAGAGAAACATGCAAATTGACCGTGCCTCTGCTGCGCCCCCAAACCACGCCTGCCAGCCAATCAGGAGTGAGCATGCAAATTAACCCAACCAAGATGGCCGTTAGTTTGCATATCCAGGCACAGAGCGAAGACTGAAGCCAGCGTAGAAGGAAGCCAGGCACAGCAGAAGGGAGCGAAGCTTTGGAGAGCAAGCAAGTGGGGCGATGGAGAAGGGAGGGTGGCAGGCGGGAGGCGGAGACACTGCAGGAAGCCCAATTGCAGGAATCTTCCTGCAACACGCCTCTAGTCCTATATAACGCAACCCTCATATGCAAACCAACCGAACGGGGGATAGACCAGTCATTATGGCACCACACAGACCGCCAGGGGGCAGATGCTCAGCCAGAAGCCTCCCCCGCCTTCACTGCAGGCGGGTGGTAAGGAGTCCTGGACTGCAAGAGCCCCGGACTGCCAGGGGGAGGTCTGACTGCTGGCTTAGGCCCAGTCCCTGGGAGACACCCTTCCCCCAGTGCACACATTTCGTGCACCGGGCCTCTAGTATTAAATGTTCCCACAGACAGCATATACACTCCAATTTGATAATAGCTGCTTACATAGGAATAAAAAGGGAGAACGTCTGTATTTAGGTTAAGGAGATACTGTTTCCCACGCGGTGAGTTCCACATAACGGCCCATCTGCTGAGCTGGCCGCGTGGCCACCGTGCGCAGGAAAGCAGCGGCTGGCGCCGGGTGCAGAGCAGGCCGTGGTTGTAGCCATTGTCTTAGCAGCTATTGCCGGTGAAGTTTTCTGTGCACTGCCCTGTGCTTGAGGAGATAACTGCTTGAGGGTAAGGAAGTGGCTTTTAGTTATTTAAAACCCTTCTAAAAAATATTAAATTATAAAAATAATATATATTTATTAATGGATTTAAGAAAATCTGTTTTAAAGGAAAAAGGAAGAAGAAGACACCCTAATTATTTCTGCTACCTGAAAACTGTTAACATTTTTACATTACTAGTATTTCCTTTAACTGGGCAGGTTATTTTTAACCTGAGGATATGTTTCTATTTACTTGAGAGAGAGAGAGAGATTCATGGCCTGCCTCCCATATACACCCGGACCCGGGATCAAACCAAACCCACATCCTGGGTGTGTGCTCCGCCTGGTCATCGAACCTTTGACCCTTCACCCTGTGCTGCCCAGGACCACGCTCCAACCACCGGCCACAGCCACCAGGCCTGCTGGTCCGTGTTCATATCGTTGTGACTGATGTTGATGTTACACTCCCATTTGGTTGGCGCCTTGTTTTCACTTAGTTGGATGGCAAACATTCTGAGTTACCATAGATACCAAACAGTTACACTGTCAAAAAGTGGAAGAGAAAGCCGTGGTGAATCCCTGCGTTCTTGTTCCCAGCAGGGAGCGCTGATCGGCACGGGTTCTTCATGGAAGCGGGGCTGTCTGGGTGCGTGTGCTGGCGGGCGGCCGCAGCAGGCGTGTCGGTTCGATTTCAGCTTCCCAGGAACCTCGGTAGAAGGCAGTTTTCTGGAAGTGACTGGTGTTTGATGGAACTCAGACTATGCATACTTCTCCTTCCTTTTTCCTTTAAAACAGATTTTCTTAAATCCATTAATAAATATATATTATTTTTATAACTTAATATTTTTTAGAAAGGGTTTTAAATAACTAAAAGCCACTTCCTTACCCTCCAGCAGTTATCTCCTCAAACACGGGCAGTGCACAGAAAACTTCACCGGCAATAGCTGCTCACACAGTGGCTACAACCACGGCCTGCACTGCACCCGGCGCCAGCCGCTGCTTTCCTGTGCATGATGAGTAACAGGATGGATGATAGAACATTTTAAACCATTGACCTAATTTTTACAAATTGAGGTCCATATTCTTAAAAAAAAAAAAAAAAGGCCTTCTGTACTGTTTCTTCCTCAGCTAAGGGGAGACTATCGATTTTTATGTTTCCTGGCCTAACGTTCCTTTTGGGATTTAAGGATCTGATGTCACACTAAATGTTCCCCCTCCTCTGGCGTTGTGTACCTTTTCCCTCCCCCGTCCTTGTGCAGTTACTGCTGAAAACGTCCCATTTCCAGAGAGAGAGAGAAGCTTGAATTTGCAGGCAACTTTTAGAGGAATGACAGTAACAAGGAAGTTAAATCCCACACCCCGGTACTGCAATGCGTACACTTTTCCTAGAGTGTAAAATGCATCTAGTTTGGGAAAAGAAAGCTCACACTCTGCGTTTGCCACGTTATTTTACATGACTGTGAGCAGTTGCTTTTCATAGTCTTGCTTATTCTACAGCACAGCCTTGTAGTAAACATGTTTAGCCTAAAAGAATATAGTGTAGCCAGCTGTGTATGTGTGTGTATGTGTGTGTGTGTGTGAGAGAGAGAGAGAGAGAGACCAACATACACACTCCTAAAGAGACATTGGATTACTCACAGTGGCCTAACGTGCATCATGATGACTGGGAATGCGTGTGGGGAATGCACTGTCCTATATAAGAAAGAGCTCATATGCTAATTAGACCAGACTGCAGATCGACCTTCCGGAACAAACAGGCGAGGCCGTGGGGCTGCGAGGGCCGAGCCCCTGCATACATTTCACGTGTCAGGCCTCTAGTATGTTAACAAACACGGACTTCATGATCATTTAACGTGAGCGCACGTGTTTGGGACACTCAGAATTTGCCGAAACTCAGAATTCCGGTACAAAAAAGGAACCCTTTCTCAAAACTCTCAGCTCCCAAGTCACCTTGCTATTCAACATGCATTTTAAAAATACATTTTATGGATTTTTTACAGAGAAGAAGGGAGAGGGATAGAGAGTTGGAAACACCGATTAGAAACATCCATCAGCTGCCTCCTGCACACCCCTTAAGGGGATGTGCCCGCCACCAAGATACATGCCCTTGTCCGGAATCGAACCTGGGACCTTTCAGTCCGCAGGCCAACGCTCTATCCACGGAGCCACATGCATTTTAGAATCAGTGTACCGCCTAGCGTCTGGCTGGAACCTCTACAAGAGCTCCGGCCCGCGGAGACAATGGACGCCTCCCCTTCTCAGTCCTTCCATCCTGTCGTCCGCTGGGCCTGTGCCTATTTCACCCAGGTGTTGTCACTTCACACACCGATCTACATGTTCCGTGAGGCCTCCACTGAGGGTTTCGGGGTTTGGGATGGCATCAGCCTGTTCTTTTCGCTGTGTGTGAGCATGATGGCGTGTGAGGCCCTCCAGCATCTCTTGACAGACGTGTTTCACGGTCGACTTTCCCTCGTGGGGTTTCCCCATGGGGACTAAAGGGAGATCCGCAGCGGCCGCGCCCACACGCCTCCCGGCTGCCAGCCCAGGGCGCGGCGGTGGCAGCCGGGCCTGGCTCCTGAGGCCGGGCCTGCAGCGGCCCCCGCCTTCCCGTGCAGGGGCCGGAGGGACGTGAGCCTGGACTCACAGTGGAGTGGCCGCTCTGCTCAGTGTTCCTGGGCCGGAGGTGGCACCGGCCTCGCAGCCGGTCTCGAGGGGCCAGGCATTGTGAGAACTGTTAGCCCTGAGCCCGCACGTCCCTCAGCGGTGGCCGCCGAGGGCGCTGGCGTGCACACCCCTCCCCCGGCCCCTGCTGCTTCGGGTCCACATAGGGAAGGAGCAGGCAGCAGCCTCTGCCGTGGAGGAGCCTGGCATGGAGGTGCCACTGCCAGCCGGCTCCCTCCGGGTGCTGGACGCCGGTCCCCGTCTTCCTGCTTAAGACGTGCGCTGGCATGTGCGTGACACATGGGATGGGGAGTGTCTGCGCAGGTCTGGGGTCTGGCCGTGGTGCAGAAGGCTGTGTGGTGGCGTGTGTGGAAGGAAGTTCCCGGCACCTGCTCTCTGTCCATGTGCTCTAACAGCGCGGGGGCGCGGGCTGGGGCTGTCCGTGGGGAGGGGGTGCGTGCAGAGGTGGCTGTCGGAGGCTCCCTGGCCGCCACGGGGGCAGGAGAGCAGACTGGCAGGCGACGTGCTGCAGCCTCTTCGGAAAGCAGCTGGCAGTTTCTCAGGAAGCAGACACGTGACCAGGTTTCCGTCCTGCGTGTCTGCATTCGACACGGGTCCGTGTAGGCCCCTGGATGTGTGCGGGGTTATTAGGCCGCCCAGACGCCCGTCGGGGGAGAATGGGAAGCGTGTGTTGTGTGTGCGGCAGCAGCACGCTGTGGGGCGGAGGACGGGAGGGGCCGTGCTCCCCGTGGTGCACGCATCGTCACGTGGTGACGGAGAACCCACGTACCACGGGACCTAGGTGGACGCTGTGTGTGCCGCAGGCAGCTCTGTGGGGTGACAGAACCCGGCTGCGTGGCCCTGCCCTCGCCGGCTGCCCGAGGGTCCCGGTGGCGCTCAGCTTCGTGCCCTGTCGCGTCCAGCAGAACCCTCGCCCAGGGATCCACTTGGTATTTGTCCGCTCGAACAGTCCTGTTCAAAAACGGACTCATTTTACGTGTATGTGACTTCATTTTGTTTTCTCCTTTTCTAAAGACACTAAGATTAATTTCTTAACGAAGTTTCTGTGTCAAAGGGAAAAACACAACTCAATGAACGTGCCTGCTACAAACATTTTTCAAAATGCTTGGGCCTGTGAATGTGGGTTTTTCCTGAGAATAAGGACAGAAAACCTGCCACGTTTTAGGCACCAATCAGATTGGATGCGGTGTCTGGGCTGGATCCTTTTCTGACTCAGGAGAGAAGTGCTCTTTGGAAACTAGAGCAGCTCAGAGCCACGCAGCGTTATGGGCAGCGGGTTCTAGCCGTGGAGGATCCCTGTGAACAGAGGAAACGCGCTGGTCCGCGGGGTGTGTGGGGGGGTGGGGGGGGGGAGGTCTGTGCTGGTGCCGGGACCTGAGCGCAGACATGGGAGGCGGAGGGCCAGTGAGCACAGGCAGCGTGCTCACTGGCCCTCACGGGTTTTCCTCCAGCGACAGCGTTTAGAGAACATGGCTTTGGGGACCTTGTGAGCGAGCGCCTTAGAGACTGCCGAGCTCACACGCTGGCCAAGTGGCTCCCCCGAGAAGCACCTAGCCCCGGTGGTGCGGGGAGATCAGGAAATGGGGACCGGTGGGCGGATCGCTGACGGGGTGGGGGTGGGGGGTGCACTCTGCAGAGGGTTAGGCGGCCTGGCTTGGTGAGAACTGAGCGGTCGTGCGTGATCACCAGCGTGTCAGCCTCTCGGGAGCGGCTCGGGGAGGGGGAGGGGTGGTGCAGGGGCAGATCGTGTGGTGAGGTTTCTGCTGAACGGTGTCTTTTGTGCAAGACGGCCTGGCCGGAGCGCCGCAGTCGCCTCGGTCTGCCGAGCTCGGAGCAGGGAAGGCTTCTGAGCCCCGTCAGCCAGAGCGGGCGGGCGGTCAGGAGGTGCGTGAGGCCCCGGGAGCCGCCGCGGGAGCAGTGTCTGCTGGTGCTGCTCCTGTGCCTGAGCCGGTGCCTCTGCCTTCAGAGGCTTGGGCTGAAGCTCAGGCTCCTTTCGCAGCTGCTGTGCCCTCGCTGTGGAGTCCCAGCTTCGGGAAGGGGGCTCCCTTAGGCCCTGGGGGGCCCGGGCGGGGACAGGCCTGTGTGTGGCGTGACCTAGCCTGGGGTGGCCGGTGCCGGGTCCCTTTCGGAAGCCAAGCCCTGACAGGTGGTGGGAAAATGTGCCGGAGACGGGGATGAAACGTCAGGGCAGGCGAAGGCGCGCCCCGAACCATGGGTGCTGGGCAGGAAGGAAGGACTGCCTCTGGGAGAAGGGGGCGCAGGAGGCCGCCGCCGCCGTGGAGGACGCTGGGCCCTGCCTGCACGCCCCCCGCTGCACTGCTGCGCCTCGCCCGCTGCCCGCTCCCGGCGACGCAAACGGCCCTGGGACCTCGCTGCCGCTGGTGCTCCACGTTAACGATGTTTTCGTTTATTCCCTTTGCTAGCCGGATTGCCTTTTGCAATTCTTACTTCAAGGCACACCCCCTTCCAGCGCGGCCTGTTCTGTAATGACGTGTCCATCAAGTACCCTTACAAGGAAGACACCATCCCTTACGCCTTACTGGGGGGAATACTCATTCCGTTCAGTGTCATCGTCGTAAGTTACACCCACTTCTTCACGTTCTCCTTCTGTCCGCGGGCTCCACTGGGCGCTGTCTGTGGCTGCCTGTGTGTGTGTGTGTGGGTGTGGGTGTGTGTGTGGGTGTGGGTGTATGTGTGTGTGGGTGTGTCAGTGTGTGTGTGTGTGTGAGTGTGAGAACCTCTGACAGAAGCTGTTACTTGATGCAGATGTCACTCAGGTCAGGTGGGAGAGAATGACAGTCGTAGCCGGAAGCGCTCGCAGTCTGGCCGCCCTGTGCCCGGGCGCTCCGTGCCCTCCAGCTCAGCGGCCCTGCAGCAGCTGATGTTAATAGCCACGTCCCTCCTCAGACATAGGTTCGGTTTCGTTTATAGCTGAGTCTGTGCATGTGGACTGGGTCTGGAGGAGAAAATGCGCTAACTACTGGTAAGCCTTCACGTAACCACGCTTACTTCCAAGGGTTTCCAGGTCACGCCAGGAGCGGCGAGCAACGCCAGCGCTCTGTCTGGCAGGCGCAGGGACCGGGCAGGGACGGGAGCTCGGGGAGAGGCCTCGGGCCGGCGGAGAGGACTGTCTCCGGCCAGAGCGGAGGCGCTAGGACTTGTGCTTCGTAACTGGTCACTTGAACAGCAAGACTGGCCTTAGTTAAGAGCAGACAGTGCGCCCCCTCCAGGACACAGGCCAGACCGCAGCTCACGCTTTGTCATTTTGGGGATTAAAAGTAGACCCTTCCCAGTTCAGAAACGAAGAGCCTGGCTCAGGATGCCCACACTCCTGAGCTCACAGGTGAGCTGCTCACGATTGTGGGCGTAATTGTGCCAGAACCCCTCTACCTGCTCCAGGCGTCCCGGCTCCTCACGGCGTCCCGCCCGGCCGGGCTCAGGCGTAGCAGTGACCGCGGAGACTCCTGGGAGGGCGAGGGTGAGGAGCTGGTGGTCCCTTTAACCGAGGATCCTTCTGCCCAGTTCACTGCCACAGGGGCGGGAGCCAGGCCCCCGCTTCCCCCGCTGAGGGAGAGGAGGAGGGTCTTTCAGTCCGAGCCCCAGAGCGATTGTTCCCGAGATGGGGATGTCCAGCAGCCTCGCTGCAGACAGTGGCCGCTCTCCTGGGCTTCGCTCAGTGACAGACTCTGCAGAGGACGGATGGCTGCCCGGCGGGTCGGGGTGCCGGCCGCCCAGCACCCCGCCCTCTTGTTTGGGTTCAGCTCCCCTGGGCGACACGCCGTCTTCACGCTGCGTGTAACAGCCGGGAAGCCGGGCTGTGAATCAGCAGGGACCCTGCTGCGCAGGCGGGGGTGGTGCTGGGCCAGCGGACGCAGTTCATTCACTGACTCGGCTCCTTCAGGCCCACGAGGCGGGAAGTGCCCGTTGCGCTCTGTTTACTGCAAGGAAACCGTCCCTTTTAAAAAGCCTTGGAGGCGGACTCAGACTCACGCAGGCCTTTGACGTGAATGCAAACGATCCACAAACACGAGGGAGGGAGGGGGCTCAGGAGGGCGAGGCCAGGCTGGCCGGCACCCCCTCCCCACCAAGGCAGCGAGGGCTGACCCTGCGCCTGCTGATGACCTACTGTGACGCGCGAGGGAGACAGAGACAAGGAGGGGACGGGGTGTCAGCGGGGCTGAGGCAGGGGTGGAACAGGCCAGTGGTCCTGGGCGCGGTTCTGGGAAGGTGGCCGAGCGAAGCCGGCGTACGGAGCCGGCGTGCAGTGTGCACGGTCATTAGACTGACCTTCCCCGGCATGCTCTCTGCGCCCAGGCTCCCAGGTCCTGGGTTTCTCTCCCTCAGGGGCTGAGTGAGGAACGCACGGGTCAGGCCACGGATGAGGTCAGAGGGGGCGTCCCCAGAGGCTGAGAAGGGACCTCCGTGGCTCAGAAGCAGGAGAGAAGGCCACAAAACGGTGGCTGCCAGTGCCGCCCCCCAACACCCCTCCTTTACCGGAGGCCGCTTCTCTCCTGAGACAGAGCACCCACAGGGACGGCGGAGGCTGGCTGCCCTGTCAGTGTCCCCCTCCGGGCCGCAGGCGCGTTCCCCGTGCGCTGTGGGTCAGCCTGAACCCGCCCTCGGGCTCCGGGCGCACCCAGTCAGCTCAGTGCTGATGGCCGTGACAGGGCTCAGGAAGGAGCTGACCGCTGGCACAGTGACCGCTGGGCTGTGGGGTCTCACCTGCCCACATTGGGGGGACTTGCTCGGCACCTGTTGGAAGTGGTCCGAGACCAACTCCACAAACAGCCGGAGAGCCGGTCCTGCCCTGTCAGGTGCTGGCCCCAGCAGTCCAGGAGGCGGTGGGCAGGGAGACCATCCCCCTGGGCAGGGCCTATCGGGACAGGCGAGGTCTGCCCACTAGCACCCGAACCCGGAGCCTCCTGTGGCTCCACGTGTTGGCCCGAGGCAGCAGCTTCCGGTAGTTTATTCTGCACCCACTCTTAGGTCCGGGGAGGGGGGTGGCAGGGGGAAAGGCGGGCACTGGCTTCCCAGTGAGCCCGGGGTCCATCGGCTTTTGTGGGAAGGGCTCCTGGCCAGCGTCCAGTCCCAGCGCAGGAGGGACGTTAGGAGCCGGGCGGCCGGGGAGGAGGAAGGCTGGGCCAGGTTCTGAGCTCCTCCGGGAGGTGAGGCTCGCCTGCTCACCGCGCACACAGAACCGCCCTCGTGTGGAACAAGCAGGAGCCAGGAGGGCTGCGGGAAGCGGGACTTGTTACGTTTCTCAGGATACCAGTCCGTGACCTGGTCAAGCATTGGAGACGCTGCCGCTGACCTCCCACAGCTGCGAGTCGTCCTCGCTGCTCGGGGCCCGGGCGGCTGGGCCTGCAGCTCCGCTCGGGCCGAGGGAGGAGTAGGCTCAGGTCTCCCTGGAGAAGGGGCGTCAGGGCCACGCACGCACAGGCTCCCCTGGCCTCAGGGTTAGGTCCCTGCCTGTGCTTTCCATGTTTTACTCCTTGAAATTCTCTTCCACCTTTTTATTTATTTTTTAACATATTTTATTGACTTTTTACAGAGAGGAAGGGAGAGGGATAGAGAGTCAGGAACATCGATGAGAGAGAGACATCGATCAGCTGCCTCCTGCACCGCCCCCCACTGGGGACGTGCCCGCAACCAAGGTTCATGCCCTTGACCGGAATCGAACTCAGGACCCTTCAGTCCGCAGGCCGACGTTCTACCCACCTAGCCACACCGTTTTCGGCTCTCCCCCTTTTAACAAGATGGCTGTGAGACGGACAGTGTCTGGGAAGAAGGGAGGTGCAGCCTTCCATTGGGTCATCCGGTTGGGGAAGTTGTGTTCTGTGAACAGACTGTTTTTGTCCACATCACTGTCTGCTGCTGCTTCCGGGACAAGAGGCGAGGTGGAGGCGGGCAGCCAGGTTCTGGCTGGCCATTGCCTGGTAAGCAGGCTCCACATGGATCGGACGCCCTTTCTGTGCTCGGCCAGCCGAAGTGGACTCTGCACTCGCAAAGGGGAAAGGCGCAGCTTTTAAAATAATTTTGCAGTGACGTGCCATTTTCTGTTTGGTGTAGAGTGCCCGTTTGCTGCTCTAGCGTATTTCTGTTTCTCTTTCAGGTGGTTCTCGGAGAAGCCGTATGTGTGTACTTTAACCTCTTGCACTCCAATTCCTTCATTGGCAATAACTATGTGGCCACCATTTACAAGGCCGTGGGCACGTTCCTCTTCGGCGCGGCTGTCAGCCAGTCCCTGACCGACATCGCCAAGTACTCCATCGGCAGGATGCGGCCGCACTTCCTGGACGTCTGCGACCCCGACTGGTCAAAGATCAACTGCAGCGAAGGTTACATTGAAAACTATGTCTGCCGAGGGGACGTGGAGAGAGTGAAGGAGGGCAGGTGCGTGTCCATGTTAGTGTCTGCGTGACGGCGCGGCTCCGGGTGGGTGCCGGGCCCGCACTGAGCCGAGAGCCGGCTCTGCTCTCTTTGCTGCGCTAGGCGTCGCGGCTTACCCTTCAGAGCCCGGTTCGGAAAAGGCAGTCACTCCGGAGTGTCCCTGGGCCCAGCCTGCAGGGAACAGCCTGCAAGCCGTGGTCCCGTCTGACGCTCAGGCCTGGGCCCATCCTGGGGGCAGGGTCCAGGACTCGGGGTCCTGTTTCTCCACTGCTGCCCGGCCTCCCCTCCTGGCTCCACAGGGGAAGAGGGCCCGTGGGCCGGGGCGGGCGCGGGGCCTCCAGGAGGGACGAGCCTCTCTCTCTCTTCCAGGCTGTCCTTCTACTCGGGCCACGCCTCCTTCTCCATGTACTGCATGCTGTTTCTGGCGGTGAGTACGCGCCTGCCTGACGCAGGTCAGGGCTCGCCCGGTGCGTGGTGTGTGTGCTCGTGTGGCCTCTCTGTGGGCCGCCCCGCGCTACTCGCATCAGCTGACGTCTGTCACCTGCCCTGCTGGGCCACCTGTCTGCCAAGCAGGGACGGTGCTGCCCGGCACGGCCCCTCGTGCCAGGTGGACCCGAGGCTGGCTCTTCTCCAGCCGGTTCCCGCTCCCGGCGGCCACGTGCCGTCTGGGTGCTCTGATTTGCGTGGACACGGACGGGCGGTTTCTCCTACCAGAGATGGAGGTGGACAGGCTTTGCGGCTGCCCCTCCCTCCTGTGGCCTTGGCCTGTCCACCCCTTTCGCAGAGACAGGGAGAGCTGGGAAAGGGAGTGGAGCACATGATGGGTTTGCCTGTGTGTCCGGGAAGCAGACAGAGGGGTGGCTCTAGTGTGGGGCTCAGGTGTCCTTCAGCACACGCCTCCTCTCGGGACAGGGGGAGGCCCGCCGGCCGGTCTCAGCCAGGGCAGCCCTCTGTTCTGGGGGAGCGGAGCACTGGGCTCCCGGGAGCCTGTTAACCCCCCTGCTTCCCTCTTCACCCTCCTGCACACCCCCGGGCCTGCCCCACCCAGGCACCAAGGCATCTGCTGGGACTGGAGTGCCTGCACTGAGGTCACTCTCTCGCCCTGCCTTCCAGTTGGGGGGCGGGGCTGTGGAAAGCCAGCAGCACCTTAGCCACAGCTGAGAGCCACCCGCCGGCCGTGCATCCTCAGAACCAGGTGCTCCCTGGTCCAGCCGCCGAGGACAGAGCCCACAGCTGGGTGTGGCCTGTGTCTCTTCTGCGTAAGCGCAGCCGCAGACACTGTTTTCTGTTGGGTATTTTGCGTCCTCACTGGGTAGAAATTAGACCAAAAACGTTTAATGAGCCCAGATTTGCCAAGAGGCTCCTAGGAAGCCACCCCGATTCCTCCCGTCGGGGTCCTGAGGCAGAGCGGCCAGGCAGGCGGCCCGGAGGAGCTGGAGCTGCTCAGGGCTCAGTGGGAAGGGTCAGAGCCGGAAGGGGGTGCAGGGGACCCTGTGGAGCGAGGGCAGAGCTCCAGCGGCACGTGCTCAGGCAGTGATTGCACTGACCCGGCCCCAGACGCGCTGCCCTGTGAGAGACCAGTGGTCGGCAAACTGCGGCTCGCGAGTCACACACGGCTCACAAACGCAGTTTGCTGCTCTGTTGACTAGTTTGCCGACCACTGGTCTAGACAGACTGGCGGGCTTGGCCCAGGGGGTGCTCAGCCCCAGACGGGCTGTCGGCAGCGCCGGCCTTCGTGTGAGCCCCGGCAGATTGCGGGGGCTGCCACCCTGGTCCACAGGCGCCCTGCCCGGACCCTGGAGGGGGCTGCCTGCGGGGGCACAGATGCCAGGCACGAGGGCCTGGACGTGGAGAACGCTTGCTGGAGGCTCGCTCCGCAGGGAACAGTCAGTCCGTCACGTAGCGCCTGCTGGTCACGTGCAGCACCCCAGCCCTGCGGGGGAAGGGGGTACCTGACGGGAGGGTGGTGGGTTGCATGTGACGACGGGTTGTCCTCTGTCAGCTCTACCTGCAGGCCCGGATGCGGGCGGACTGGGCCAGGCTCGTGCGGCCCACACTGCAGTTCGGCCTCGTGGCCACGGCCATCTATGTGGGCCTCTCGCGTGTGTCCGATTACAAGCACCACTGGGGCGACGTGCTGACGGGCCTCATCCAGGGGGCGCTGGTCGCAGTGCTGGTGGTGAGTACCGGGCGGCGGCACGCCGTGGGGGAGGCCGCGGGCAGAGGCAGGGCTGCAGTCACGTCAGGGAGGACACAGCGGGCCAGCAGGGCGGCTGTTTCTCCGCGTGGTGCGTCCTCTGCCGGTCCCGGGAGCAGCGGACAGCCGGGCCCTGCCTGACCCCGCACCGCTGTCCTGTCCGTTCTGCACGCCGCTCACCGCGACTGCTGCCGGCCTTTCACCTCCCTCCGTGTCCTCTGTTCCCTGCAGGTGGTGTACGTATCCGATTTCTTCAAGAAGAGAAGTTCTTTCAAGGAACGAGATACGAACCTGCGTGAAACGACCTCCGGGGAGAATCACTTCCAGACCAATCACCAGCCCTGAAGGGGGGCGGGAGAAGGCTCCCCGAGGACAGCGAGGGCCGTCCACGCGTGCACAGCCCGGGACTCTGCTGCTGCCCGCCGCTCACTCCCTGTGTGTACATAGCCCCTCCCCGCGGCTGTCTCAGCTCCAGTCCACGAAGAAGCGTCAGCCTCGCATCCACGATGCCTCACCTGTACATTTTTATTAAAGATGCTATGCTTGTGTACACATGTCTGATGTGCTGGTTCAGAGATGACGCGTTCACTGTCCGAGGACACTGTCGTGGGAGGGCGAGCCGAGAGCTGCTCGCGAGCATGTGCTCACCCCGGTCCGACGGGAGGCAGCCAGCCAGCCGCGTCCCGTGCGCCTACAGGTAGAGGCTGGCAGCAAACACAATGTCTCTCTTGATTTTGGTGATGCCTGCGAGGGAGGAGGCGGCTCAGGTTAACCTTTAGCCCGTCAAGCACGTCATCCTGCCCGCTGCAGAGGCAGCACCCCGCCCTGCTGGTCTGAGCGAGACCTGGCGGGACCACAGCCAGCAGAGGGGCACCTGGAACCACACCCTGGTCTGACGCCTCGCCTCTCCTGTGCGCCCCCGTGTGTGTGTGTGTGTGTGTGTGAGAGAGAGAGAGAGAGAGACTCTCCTGTGCCCCTGTGTGTGTGGAGGTGGGGTGGGGGGTATGATTCCTGTACCCAGGTGCTGTGTGGGTGTGTGTATATGGGAGTGGGTGTGGTGTCTAAAAATATCCCCAAAAGCTTACTTGGGGAAGGACTAAACTGTCAGATGACCCAAAAGCATGAACTTTCAGCCTGAAGACATGTGTTCTCAGTGACCACAAGAGCCTGGTTCTGAGGCCGGACAAAGGCCAGTGCACTTGGACCAGCTCTCTGAGACTGGAGCCCGGTGCCGTGTGCAGGCTGCACGGACACAGGTGGCAGCAGAGGCACTGGGCTCTGGGTCTTCGCGCTCGGACTGTGAGCCCGCCTGCCAGCCTGGTCCCCCTGCCACCCACGCCCTGGCTCCAGCCGTCCTGCCTGGAGCTGGACTCCCCTTCCTTCCCCCGTCTACTCTACAGGCGGGCCTGGGAGAACGTCTGCACAGCCAGCCTGCGGTCATCCGGAGGCGAGGGCGGCCACACGCCCACTCCCCCGTCCCCGTCCCCGCCTCACCCCCCCTCGCCCCCGCGGCTCCAGCACACGCCTCTTGCCGGTACTCGGGCACCAAGCACGTGTGAAGGGCCTAGCGGTTGCCTGAAGGGCGCCTGGGCGTGTTGTCCACCCGGCCGTCCTGTCCTTTGCTTTGCTCGGTGGAGGGCTGGCTTGTTATCTGTCTCCGCTGCTGGGAGAGGCGCTCCGAGCAGGCCGGGTCTGTCCACTGCCCCGAGCCTAGCGCGGGCATGGGAGGTGCCCACGAACAAGCATCATCTTCCAAACTGGACCCGGACGTAAAGCTTAACGAACCACCACAGAGGGCGCTGGGGCCACCCAGGCAGACGGGGCACTGACCTTCGGCGAACTTGTTCTCCAGCTCGGTGTTGCCGATGGCTTTGGCCGCCTGACACATCTGGCGCAGCAGCTCCTCCAGGCGCCGCATGCAGCGGATGATGCTGCCTGCACAGAGGGGACACGCATGTCGGGAGCCAGCCACGGTGGCCACGCAGAGGGCGTGGGACCTGGACCGCAGGACACGCCCGTGCCAGGCTGCCCCGAGGGTGCCTGTGTCATCCCTTACCACCCGATGTGACCCCAAGTTCCTCCTGCTGTGGCATTCTCAGTAGCGCCGCCTCTTTCTGGCCGACACTCCTGGTGGGGGATGGACCGCATGTACGTGCGCGCCCACTGACGGACGTGTGGGCGCACGTGTTCGAAGGGCAGCTGTTCTGGAACCAGCCTCCTCGCGGAGGGGGAAAGGCACACGCTGCCCCAGCAGCACCCCTCCAGCTCTCCGGCACCCCGGGTGCAGCCCCCGGGGCCCGCCCTGGCTCCCACCCACGCGATTCTAACGGTCTGACCCGCGGTCGGCCTCCAGAACGTGCGTTCCTGCCCGCACGGACGCAGCGGCGGGCGGAGGCCGGCCCTTTCTGGAGGAGCTCGGCTGTTCGCCGGGGCTCAGTAACCCATCGATGAGTGGTGCCAGGTACCATTCCTCAGTCTCAGTACCAACGGTGCCCAGTTTAAACAGACGACACATGCTAGTAAGAATGACTGTCGTTTTCAGCAAACAACTTCTGAACACACGTCCGGCGGAAGGGCACTGGGCAGAGCGGTGGGGCTGTGGAAACACGAGGGCGGGTCGGGGGGGGGGGGTAAAGGGAGGGGCAGTTTCAAGTAAGGACCGCTGGCCCGTGCAGGGCGAGTCCGTCAGCCCTCATGCTCGGGGGTGCAGGAGCGGCTCCCACAGACAGGAAGGACAGTGACGGTTGCCGCAGGCTTTGGCCTCCACCAACACGTCATAAAGGGCCCGTCACGTCCAGTTCGCTGGCCCTGAGACAACGCCAGCCAGCCATCTTTTCAGGAAGAAGCCATTATTTGCGCGAAGTCTTCAAATCCCTCACATGAAGCCCCGCACAGACATCCCTCAAACATGCTCATCAGGACGCGGTTAACTAGCCCAGCTACTGCCTGAAACACTGACCTCTGCTGAAATGACCAAACCGTTTCTTCCCACATCAAAAGAAAACCAGGACTCTTAATGCGAAACCAGTAAGTACGGTCTGAGCGCAGCACAATGGGAAGTTCCAGTGCTCAGATGACTGTGTTTTTCCAATGACATGCAGATGTGTGGTCACAGGACGGAGTGAAGGGCTCGGTAAGAGGGACAATATGTTCGAAAAAGGAAATACTGTCCTAAGTGAATCAAGGTCTTCACTTTTCTAAGTTTAATTGGCCACTTTGTTTTTAATTCTAGAAAAACCTGAGTTTATACAGTGGAAGCCAGACCAGAAGAGAAAACCACCGATGTCAGACCTCAGTTCAGACTGGGATTTCTCAAGCAAACTGAGGGAACGGCTCGGGAGGGCAAGGGCGGGGAGGCTGCTCACGGGGTTCCTGTCCGCAGCCTCCGCAGCCCAGGTGTGTCTTGTGGACTGAGAACTTTTCATTTACACACACAGAACAGACCCGTTCTACAGCCCCGTTGCCCCAGGATTTTTCTTAAACAAACAACGCCTCCTCTCCTTTGAGCCCCGATGGCTATGTCACGGTGTCTGACTGCCTGGATAATAAAAGGCAAATACACAAATGACCGAATGGCAGGATGACCGGCCGCTATGATGCGCACTGACCATCCCGGGCAGACGCTCCAGGCAGGAGCGAGAGCCACTCAGCCAGAAGCCAGGCCCCGGCTGGCCAGCACAGCGGCGGCAGCGGGAGCCCCTCCCACCTCCGTGGTAGCACTAAGGAGCAGCGAGGTGATGGGGGGGTGGTGGTGGGGGGAGAAGGCGGGGAAGGACAGAGGGGACGGTAAGGAGCGAGGGCTCCCGGACGGAGAGAGGGCACAGTCTGGGCTGAGAGCCCGCCCCGAGTACATGAACTTGACTTAGCAGGGTCGCCTGGTCATTGTGATGGCAGAGATCGGCAGAGACAACAACTATTAGAACAGTTTCCTAGGCACCTCGGAGGGACTGTGCCTAGGACACGGCAGGGTGTGTGCAGTGTGCTTTTTCCTCCATAGGCAGCAGATCCCACTTTACCGCCGAAAATGACTGTTTCCTTGAAACAACGCCACCCTGCACGTTGCGAGGCACGCGGGATGGACTCCTCAGGGGGAGTGAACCGCGGGCCTGAGAACAGCCAGAAGCATTAAGCTCCCGGACAGTGAGGCTCTGACCGGCACCAGATACACCTGGGCCTCAGCTCCAGGCCCAGCAAACCAGCCACACCGGCCAGACAAGTGCCCCCCCGCTGCCTCGGCACCAGCTGCCCTGACCTATGACCCCCGTGCGTGGCCTTTACCCTCCTCTCCCTCAGGCCACGGCCCCGTCTTCGTCTTCTTCATTCAGCCGTTGTAACTTGTCTCCCGAGCCCATTCCTCCCACCGCTCACTTCCACTCTTCCTAAGTAACGTTCTCTCACTGAAAACAAGCAACCGAGGCCGCGTAGACGCGAGTGTGCCCCCACAGGAGGCCGTGCACACGCAGCCGGAACCGTACCTTCGAAGACGTCGGTCATTTTGCAGATGTGGGCGAACGTCGCCCCCGTTGCCCAGGTGTGCACTACGTCCATCAAGTGAGGTTTGAAGGAGCTCAGGTACGTTTCCTCGTCAATTTCCAATTTGGCTTCTGCCGAAACTTTTGCGATTCGTTTAGCACATTCCTTTGGAGGTGAAAGATACACGTGAAATTCACTGTGATCGCCCACAGCACGTCTTCATGTCCAACGCCGATTCCCACCAGCCCCTTTCCGTACTCGCCGTGTGCCTGCCTGCCTGCCTGCACGCTGGAGATGCTGCTGTTAAGTGAACAGACAGCAACGCTTCCCCATTACAGTGAGTAATATATGAAGATCAAGTTTTCACCAAAACATAGCAACTGCTATCGCATTTGAGATCTGGCTCCCCAATATACTGGCACAGCATCAGTTTGCACAAACAAATTAAAATACACACACACAAACAACACTATTCATGAAAATTATACTAGAATAGCACTTAACCAATCTCTAATTGTTTCATTAACGAAACAAAACCAGTAATAAAACAGATTTAGAGAAGCACCAATCACATGGCAAAATGCTTTCTCCCCAATAAAGCTTTGAAAAGGGAAGTCTGAAGGTTTCCTTTGCCACGAGGAGGACTTTAGACTCGCCGTGTTCTCGGTGATCACAAGGTGGAAGCACCTGCAACGACGGACGGTCTGGGCTCTGGGAGGGGCAATGGGGGGGTGCTTTCTCTGACGCACCTGCACGCCTCCCTTGCAGGACGGACAGTTCACCCTGCCCTATCTTTCCGAATGACACTGAAAGGGAGACAAAGTCCAGTTCTCCCTAATAAAACAGCAAGACACAAATTCATTACCATAAGTTACTGTGATTCTAAGGAGCCAGAGATAAATAATTTCTTAGGGTAAAATAGATTTTAAAACTTTGTTGAGGCTGAAACCGGTGTGGCTCAGTGGATAGAGCATCAGCCTGCGGACTGAAGGGTCCCAGGTTCGATTCTGGTTGCAGGCACATCCCCAGTAGGGATTGTGCAGGAGGCAGCAGATCAATGTTTCTCTCATCGATGTTTCTAACTCTCTATCCCTCTCCCTTCCTCTCCGTAAAAAATCAATAAGGTATATTAAAAAAATAAAAATAAAAACTTGGTTGTAAACTAGAATGGAAAAGTAAATGAAAACGCTAACTAAACCCTAGTCCATCCCCTGGCGTTCTTCTCAAGGAAATGAGACAGACAGACGTGGAACTGCTGGTGTCGCCCTCTGCAGGGTGGCCGAGAACCTGCACTCACAGCCCCTGGACAACTGATGACACTGGAGAGAAAGACTTTAACTATTACAATGAAAACCACAAATAGCACCGAGTGACGAGACTGACATCCGTGACGTCTTTCACCCAGAGGAAGCCGTCTCTGTTGAATGGCGTACGCTCTTGGCCGTCAAAGCGGCTGTTTTACCACCGACCGCTCACGAGCGGCAGTTCAAGGAACCTACCTGCATCTGGCGAAGCGGCCCGGCCAGCTGCTCTGTGAGTTTGGGCATCTCGCTGGACTGGGGAGGAAGAGGTCAGCTGTGAAACCACGCCAAGCACGCGGACCCAGCCCTCCGCGGACCGGGCTGCCTCATTCATTCCCCACCAACCAGGCTATGAACGCAACATGCCCCCTCCCCTCCCAGCCCTGCCCACTGCTGAGGACACGGCCCTGAGGACGCCCGCGCCCCCAGCCCCCCTGTGCCGCCCCGGGCCCCCCTGTGCCGCCCCCGGCCCCCCTGTGCCGCCAGCAGCACCCCTGTGCCGCCCCGGGCCCCCCTGTGCCGCCCCCAGCCCTCCTGTGCCGGAACGGAACCAGGAAGAGCAGGCCCGCCGCCCCCAGTTCAGTGAGCCCGAATCAGTGGAGCGGTGTAGCGCGGCCGGATTCTGAAAGGTTTGGCTTTATCCGTGGAAACTGAAAATCTGGGACGAAGAACATTAAAAGCAGGCCCCCCGTTTTCATGTTGCCACGCTATTTCTAGCTCTCTCACAAGTACAAGACAGGTAGGTTTTATTCTGAGTCTGTGTTCTCACTGCTGCCTTCCCCCCAGTGCCAAGTTTGCCACCTTCTCTCCCGGGAAACAGGCGCTCAGGCCTGTGACCAGCCACCCCTGCACTCGGACGAGCCGCCCCATTCGTGCTGCTCTCTCAGCCTGAAGCCCCGCAGGCCTGTGCTGGGAATCGACACATGACCTGTGAGCAGCCTTCGGCGAAGACAGGCTTATCATGTAAGGAAGACACGCATGCACGCGTGAGGAGGACCTGAAGTAACTCCAGGTCGGTTTTCCACAAACCATCCAGGTCAGTGGCAGCAGACGCGTCCTGTTTCAGCGCCGCTGTTCACCGGCCTGCTTTCCCCGTGCACTGTGAGCTCCAATGCCGGGGCCGGGCTCTCGCTCCGCGTTAAACACCGCATTCTCCTTTAACGGGGCGCGAGCACTGCTCCACGTCTGTGACTGTCCGCTCAGGTGAGCGGTCCCCGAGGTGGCCTGGCCTGGCCGCCCTCGGGTCCTGAGTGGAAGCCCGGCTCCTCAGCGGTAACCGGGAGGCTTCCCCACCGCTCTCCGCCGGCGTGGGCAGTGGCCCATCTCGCCTTTAACCCTCGACTCCAAGCTCGCCCCGATCCTAGGGCTTTTCTAACCCCTTACACTTCAACAGCAACTCCCCGCCTCCCCCGCCCCGAGACCACTGCCTCCTCAGCCCACTGTCTGCACGACCCTCCTCCCATGGACTCAGCCCGCAGTCCGGGCTCCGTGTCTGTGGCCTTGACCTCCAGCCCTGAGTGCCCGGAAGAGAAGCATTTACCCTGGGTCTCTCGAGCCCAGAGGTGTGCCTCGCACGCAGTGGGAGCTCAATAAGTAGTTGTTGCAAAGCACATGCTCTCTTCACACGTGTGAACACGGTCTGAGATGTGGGGCGTGGTGTGAAAAGCACGCTGTTGAACAGCAGTTAGTGTGCCGAGCAGACCACCGACTGTCCTCCTGTCTCTTCCCAGCGAGAAAGCACCGGCTGCTGGTGCCATTTCCCGTCCTGAGGCTGAGTGGCACCAGCCAAGACCCGAGGACCCTACACACGTGTGGCTCCCGGAACAAGCTCAGCGGGCGGAGCCGCTCCTGAGAGGGGCCCAGGCCTCCGGGGGGACAGAACTGGGGGGGCAGTGAGAAGGCGCGCCCTTCCCTCCTCTCCACCACCGCCTCCTCCTCCTCTCTTCTCTCCACGAAGAGTGGCGGACGCGCTTCACCATCAGGCACAGCGGGAAGCCGCGCCCGACAACAGTGTTTCCCAAAGACCCGCCTCCTCCTGTGACCTCGCTGCAGGACCCAGCGGCCCGGGCGCTGGGAGTGCCACCTCCTCACCGTCCCGCTGCCCATCTGCCTCAGGAGCGACCCAGCCCCGGCAGACGGAGAAAGCACGCGTCTGACACGCCTTAGGCCCGTGACGCCGAGTGTGCGGGGGAAGGGCCGCATTGTGGACAGCGGCAGTAACGCGATGCTCAGAGGCAAGTCTGCTTCTGCCATTTCACCCCACACACAGTTTAAATGTGAAATGTGAAGCTGCAGGAGACCTTTGGAAATAGAACAGGTCACGTCGGTTTTGGGGTGAAATGCAGGGGCTCCTGCGGACCCAGTGGTGAGGCATGGGCCAGCCCTGCACCCCTGACCCAGCGACCCGCCCCGGGAGGAGGGACAGAAACCCAGGACAGCCCCTTTCATTCGACTAGTGTGGCCAAAATTTACTCTCACGCGTGCTTTTCGCTCTACGGCTGACTTCTAGGCCAGACCTTCAACAAGCATCAGGTCAGGGAACACATTTAAAACTTGGTGTCTGATTAGTGATCGTCCAAAAGTAAGACCAGCTCACGCCCTCTCTGATGACATGCGTCTACTATCTAACTCTTACTGTGTGTGTTACAGCTGTGCTGACGTCTGTCTCACGTCACCCCAGCACGTGACTGGAAGGAGCCCGTTGTGACTGCGGCGGAGTGACAGGCGAGGGGGCACTCACGTTCTCTTGGAAGACGAAGCAGCTCAGCAGGGCGGTGGCCTGCTCGGCGGACAGGTCGTTGAAGAGGCCGTTGAACATCATCTCGGTGAGCAGCAGCTCGTCGGCACTGTCACCGCAGAGAGAAAGGCACAGCATCAGGATGGCACCCCGGACATGCCCTAACATGGAATGGACACACCCTGACAGGGAGTCTTAAAGGGAAAGTGCTATTTGACCAGAAGGAGTCATCAATCCTCCCGGGACTGGGTGTAAACGGGCAGTCATCCCTCGAGGGGTCCCAGATGGGAGAGGGTGCAGGCACCGGGCCTCTAGTATATGTATAAACACTAAACATGGATTCCTAACGGTCACCCGAGAGGGCACGATTACTTTAAAGCAGGAGGAGACAAGCAAGATAATCACAGGGCAGTGGCCTAAGCGTTTATACAGGTGACCACATTAAAATACCGAAGTTCTCCGATTAGAGGGGCGTGAGGGGGAGCACGGGAAAGGCCATGCTCAGCGACAGAGGGAGGGAGAAATGCGGCCTCAGGCAGGATAGAGCTCGAAGGGACGCACACACTGCATGAGGTAGTCCATTCTAAAAGCAACAGAGAAACCCCACGAGACAGCCTGGCGGGGTGTGAGGAGACAGAGGGAAGGAGTCGAGGATGCCTCCCAGTTTCTGCTTTTAGTGGCTGGGATTTGTTTCGCAAAACGGAGACCAAGAGGGAGAAGCAGCGAAAGGAAATGTGCTTGAAACATTCATTTTAAATAAGATCAGTCCCCTTCTTCCCAGACGCTCCACGCTGCAGACACCCAGAGAGGAACATCTACCTGACCCCGTCCTACGTAACCTGACAGAGAGAGATTTCGATGGCGTGAACGCTGGCAGGCGAGCGGGTAGCAGTGCCTGGTCCAGAGTTCCCCTGGCCGAATGACTAACCCATGGTGCCTGGTTCTTTAACTACAAAGTAGGAAAGCTGCAGGCATCACAGGCGGAGGGAAAAGGAGCAGCCTGTGGGGCAAATATAATTCAAAGAAATGTTTTGGCTCACATGGTGACTAAGACAAAACCTAAAATGGGTGTGTGAACATTTAAAAATCAAGAGATTGCCCCTCAAATTCTGGACTGCTGGCTTTTCTAAACTGGGAAGTCTGCAGGACGTTATTCGGTGATGACAACTGACTGGAGTGGGCACTGGTGGCCTGTGTTGGTGGCCGAGGACTGTGCCACTGGCCAGTGTCCACCGGCGCCTGCGGACCTCTGAACCACATCAGCAGGAACAGCGTGAGCAGCCTCACGGGTGACGTCTGCCCCACAGCCACGGCCCCGTCCTCGGGCCTCGCTCCTGAGGCCCCGACAGCACAGAGGAAGCCGTTTCAAAGCGTCTCGTGGGGTCTCACTGAGACGACTGGGCGTGGCCGTGGCCAGAGCACCATCCACCTCGGCTGTCCGCCCTGCCGGGGCCTGGGCCCGGGCCCGCAGCGGAGAGAGACAGGCCTGCTGTGGTTTCAAGCCATTTACTTTACGGCCGTTTGTTCTTTTAATGTTTTATTCGTTGCTTTTGTTTGTTGGTGATGTTTCTGACGGCCATTTGTAAGCCATTTGTAAGCCATGCCCACAATATGCTACGCTGCAATACCCTCAGGCAGCCCACGACTTTCACAGAACCTCCTGTGCATACAGAAGAGTAGCAGTTATGAGACTAAGTTTCAAGGTGGAAAATGTTCATCATTTTGGGGTTTTTTGTTCATCCTCACCCGAGGACACTTTTTCTACTGATTTTTAGAAAGAGTGGAAGGGAGGGGAGGGAGAGAAACATCGATGTGAGACACACACTGATTGGTTGCCTACTACACGTGTCCTAACCAGGCCGGGGATCAAGCCTGCAACTGAGGTCCATGTCCTTGACCCGCAGTCAAACCCAGGACCCGTTGGTGTGCCAGCCGTTGCTCTGAGCCCTGAGCCCCGGCTAGGGCCAGAGGCCCATAATTTTAAAAAGTAGAGGCTCGGCCAGCCGATGTGTCTCTCACACAGACGTTTCCCTCTGTTGTTCCCTCTCTCCTACTCTCCCTTAAACTAAATGGAAAAGGATCCTGGAGTGAAGATTAACAAAAAATTTTAAAAATGAATAATAGGTAAATAAAAAATCAAAAGGATACAAAATTGTGCATGAAATAAGATTTAAATTACGTAAAAGTCCCATGGGCATTAAAATATATTGGTGTTCATGTCACTTCACGGAATCCAGCAGATTCTCGCGTTTTCCTCCACTTCCCGGTCGTGGGCAGCTCTGCGAGCCATGTGACAGGTGACAGGTGCGGTAGGAGCCGGCCCCCGGGCAGCTCTCCCACCAATGGGCAGCCCCAGCCCCCCCTCACCTGCTGATCTCACAGGCCACGCGCCCCTTCATCTCGATGACGTCCGAAGAAGTGGCAAAGCCCAGGCGCCTGAGCACGCGTTTGCGGCACTTGAGTTCATCCATCTGCAGGACCGTCCTTGCTTTCTTGAGTTCTCGCTTGGCAGATTTGATGTCTATTGCGATCTAAGACATCAGAAGTGTAACGGAAGCTCAGCGAACAAAGCGACACGGGACTCACTCAGGACACACAATGCTCCCCAGGCGCTCCGCCACCCACTTCCCTTCAGCTCTAACGGCAGGAGGGACAGGGAGTTCCTTAAGCTGCGTTCCCGGGTCCTGCGCTAGAGGAAGACGAGGGAAGATGTGAAACTAGGGAAAACACCAACGTCCACTAAAGCTGGAGCCGAGCAGGGAGGTGCGGGGTTAACGGCCTCCGGAGGCGGGGGGAGAGGAGAGACATCATTGTTCATGGGGGCCCAGGTGCAGAAACCCCCCATGCCCATCACCTGACGGCTGGATTCACACACACAGCGTGTGGGGTGCAGGAGGCAGCCAATCAATGATTCTCTCTCATCACTGATGTCTCTCTCTCTCCTTCTCCTTTCCTCTCTGAAATCAATAAAAACATTTTTTTAAAAGATGAATATAATGCTATGTGAATTTTATCTCATTAAAAATACTGCTGTCCTAGCTGGTTTGGTTCAGTAGGTAGAGGGGTGGCCTGCAGACTGAAGGGTCTAGGGTTCGATTCTATTCCAGGGCACATACCTTGGTTGCAGGCTCGATCCCCAGCCCTGGTCAGCGCTCATGTGGGAGGCAACCGATCGATATGTTCTCTCACATCAATGTTTCTCCCTGTCTCTACCTCTCCCTTGCACTCTCTAAAACAAACAAAAAAGCTGCAAGAAAACCCCCCATCAAACGCCAAACTACAGTGAAATGACCATCTTGCCTTACCAAGAGTCTGTAACTTTTCTTAGAAGAGTTTCATTATCGCTCATGAAGCCCATCGGAGAAGAAAAGGAAAAGACGTAGACTTCCAGGCCTCACCCACCTGTGCTTTCTTTTCACAGAGCGTGTACACGGTTTCCAGGTTCGGGTCGTTGTGCAGCGGATGTGAATACATGCGGTGCTCGAACGCCTCCACCTTCTGGATGACCTTCTTCAGGCCCTGGTCCTGGATGCCCATGTCGTCGATAGGGTCCAACAAGGGGACTCCGTCCGGAAACCGTTTCTGAACTTCCTGAAACAAACATTGAAAATTAACTTTTATTTATAGACAACATTAGTTAAGATGAAAACAAATCGGAATTTTCTTTTAGGCTTTTCTATGTGCAAACATAAAAAGGCGGCTACGTATATACAGCTTGGAATTTCCCAAATAATACGTATGTAAGTGCATTTTGGCACGGCCTTTGGTTCTGAAAACTCTTTTTGAGCACTTGCTGATACAGGGCGCACGGTACTCGACTAGTAACCTAGCACAGAGAGTTCAACGTCTGGAGGTGGCACAGCTCATCCTCTGACATGTGGGTTGTGAAAACATCTTGCCCTCCTAAACAATCGTGTACCAAGCATCTCTTACGTGGATAAATTGTTTTCCACTTCCTGGTTAATTCCTAGGGAGGGCACAACTGAACCAACAGATGTGAATTTGAAAAGGCTCCAGATCCCTCTTGCTATTTTTTTTTTACATGATCAAATTGTGAATTCAGAGAAGGGATAGTTCACAGCAGACTAGCATCCCCTGGGGGACTTCAGGGTCTAAGACAGATTTCAAAGATAAGATAAGATTTGCCAGGGAGGAATTAAAATAAACAAACAATAAATAAATAGATCGATACATACAGCTTAAAAGTGCCTCGTGCAAGTAGCCTGTTCCTTTATCTTTGTTGTCTCAGATTCTAGCATACGGTCTCCCATGAGCAGATTAATTTAAATGTTTACTGACTAAATAACTAAGTTCCTTTTTCAGCAGGAAATAAAGTTTTCCACAAGCTCTCATTTTCGGTTGAAAATAAAGTGCTTTCCACCTCTGGCTGACCACACTGAAAACGGCCGGGCCTGGCCCGGACCTGCCCTGCCCGCAGTGGCTCTGAGCAGGTTCAGAGAGGACAGCGGAGGCCCCGCTGCCACCTCTGGGACCAGGTGCCGCCGCTGGGGGTGCGGCACAGCTTTTCTGAAAGGAAGGGGCGGCTGCCTCCCCACGGAGCCTCGGGAGCTGTGCATGACTGACAGGCGGTGTGCAAGGTCAGCGGTACCTGGATGGACTTGAGGACACTCTGCCTGTTGTCCAGGGGCCGAAGGTCTTTGGGAATGTAGAGCCGCACACTGCTGATGGCGGACAGGAGGTGCACCAAGACCGGAACAACCTGCCCGCAGTGACACAACGTGGCCGTTAAATTCACACCTCGTCAAGTTCCCCCACTTCCTACCTCAGTTTAAGTCCCTAAAAGGAAGCTGCATTTACAGTGTGACAGGTATAAGTAGAAAACGATCATGTGGAAGCTTTCATCTTCGTAGAGACCGTACTTTAAAAGTAAAAACTGCTCTAACCGGTGTGGCTCAGTGGATAGAGCGTTGGCTTGCGGACTCAAAGGTCCCAGGTTTGATTCCGGTCAAGGGCATGGACCTTGGTTGCAGGCACATCCCCAGTAGAGAGTGTACAGGAGGCAGCTGATTGATGTTTCTCTCTCATCGATGTTTCTAATTCTCTGTCCCTCTCCCATCCTCTCCGTAAAAAAATCAATAAAATATATAAAAAGAAAAAAGAAAAAAACAAAAGTAAAAACTAATTCAAACCTCTAAATACAGGTCTATAAATGGTACACAAAATAAGTGACTGTTCAGAGAAACCAAGATGGCGACATAGGTAAACACCTGAAATTGCTGCCTCGCACCACCACTTCAAAACTACAACAAAAGACAAAACGGACATCATCCGGAACCACAGGAAGGCTGGCAAAGTGGAAACTCTCCAACTGGACGGAAAGAGAAAAGCACACTGAGACTCAGGAGCTGAGGAGGCAGAGGTACGGAGGCAAACACACGGGAAGGACTGGCAACCGAGTGCGCGGCTGGCTGTCTTTTCCAATCCCGAGGGAGACACAAGCCCCCAAATCTCTGAAGTCCAGCTCCAGGGGAGACTCTGGGGACCCAGACTCATACGGGAGAAACTGGACTGTCTGGCAGCGGGCGGAACTTGAGGGCGGCCATCTCTCAGAGGCGCTTGCAGCAATTACTGAGACCCATGGGCCTCTTAAGGCACTGATGAAGGGAAGCCACTGCTGTTTCCTCCGCCCTGAGACCCCGCCCCACCCAAGCTGTGCGCAGAGGCTTTTGCATATGAATGGCCTGGTCCTTCGCAATATAAAATTACCTAACAAACTGGAGCTGAGTCAGATACACCCAGAACATCCAAAAGAAGGCCCAAGGCCCCACAGCAGCTTGCATGCTCCACAGCTGGGCCTCACCTGGGCACCTCCAAAACCCAAAGAGGAATCTGCAGATCTCTCCGTAGCTCCTGTTGGTGGCCTCAGGCAGAAACTAAATAAATTAGCACCTCCTTGGAGATCCAAAAGCCAGTGTACTCAGTGTCAGAGTGGGACCATCCAGATTACAACTCCTCAGATCCATGAGGGACACAATCTGGGGGCAGACTCAGGGAGCACTGAAGCAAGTCTTGCCTCATAAGGGTGTCTCCAGCACAGAAGTTCTCAGCCAATTGGCCTGGAGAGTATGACAACTGTAACAGTTGTGATGGAGTAAATCTAACAGTTTTATCTCATCACTCATTTTACTGATATTTAGGTAAATTTTAACAGACCTTAAAAACTCCCCATTTAGAAACCCTGACAAGGTGTTTGTTAGAATCACATTCAGGAAATCTGGTGGTTACAATAATTCACAAAGTCTCTGAACCCCAAGATGAAAGCTAAGCACACACCTGCATCTCCCCCTTCTCCTCGGGCTTGGCCGGTTTTGCAGCCTCCGTGGCAGAGTTTTTCAAGCTTTCTCGGCTGCAGCGCAGAAGCACTTCCACCACATACAGCGGGTCTAGCTCCCCAGAGTTGGGCTGGAAAGAGCAGAGAAGGGCATTAACTCCAGACATTGGTCCGCACGGGTCCAGGGAAGGTGTGCTCGGCACTGATGAGCTCAGAGGAGAAATATAAATTATCATGATATTAAAAGCTGTTTTTGTTAGGAAACAAGCCATACCATTTTAAGCACATTTAAGATTATTCAAAAAACTTGCGACTCAGTGCACAAAATTCGTGCACACTGAAAGGGAAATAATTTAATGTTGCTATTTGCCCTTTCTCTATAATAGAAATGCCAGAGATGAAAGAAAATTAGTAAAATTTATATGAAAACCTTCCTCCTGTCAGAGCCTGGGGCTCACCATTGGACCCAGAGTCAAGTCCTCACCCACTCACATGCACCTCAAAATCATGTGAGACCCAGACCTGGCTGCCCCCCTCCCGAATTGGGCTAGATCCAAACACGGCCAGTCCCACCCTTGTCAAACCCCGTCAGGCAGGAGGTGTAGCTTCAGGTCCCCTGGCCTGGGGCCAAGATGGGGGCGTGGCCTGAGGTCCCCCAGCCCAGATCGGGGCAGGGGGCATGCCTTGAGGTCCTTCGTGAAGCCCACCAGGTGGGGGACACAGCCTCAGGTCCCCCAGCCCAGCACCGGGAGGGGAGCACAGCCTGAATTCCCCTGACTCAGCACTGGGAATGTACCTTGAGGTCCCCTGTCAAGCCCTGCTGGGTGGGGGGCACAGCCTGAGGTCCTCTGTCAAACTTAGGCGAGTGGGAGGTGAGGGGGCGCAGCCTCAGGTCCCCTGGGCCCGTGCTTGGGCGGGGGCACCTCCTGAGGTCCCCTGGCCTGGTGCTGGGTGGGAGGGAGTAGTCTGAGGTCCCCCAGCCCAACACCAGGGCAGGAAGTGCACCTTGAGATCCCCTGCAAGCCCCACAGGGGCAGGGGAAGGTGTAGCCTCAGGTCCCTGCTGATGGCTGGTTAAGGCTCCTTATGGGAACCTGGCCTCAGCTGTGGGTGCAGCCATCTTTGGATGGAGTGATGGTCAATTTGCATATTCCCTCTTTATAGGATTATTTCCTTATTATATCTTCCCTTAAGATACTTTCTCATCTTTGATCAATTTGATGAGTCTGAAAAAAAAAGATTTCATTAACAATTTATATAAAATTCTATTCTAAGAACAAATAGTTTACCTTAACATTTGACTTTTTGGAGAAATTCACGACTACTCCCCAGCCAAAATCATCTCCTTCATTCTTTACCTAAAGAGAAAGTAAAGCACATAAACAAGGACATTTGTGTCCAAAGGCAATTTCTGACCCATACCCACATTACAGGCTAATAAAACTGAGCCTTCCTGATGAAGTATTTTTTGAGAGATCACTATGAAACTTATGGAAAAGATATTAACTCTCAGGAAAAAATCACTGCCAAAAATTTCATAGACCTCTGGAACACCAATAACAAGAATCTCTCAACTGGCAAAATATCAAAAAATGATAACATAGTGTATATGTTCTGAGAACATCTAAAGCCATTCATATTTTATAACTAATGAATTCATCCTACATAAAACTGCCTTTATTTTTACATTTTATAACTGGAACACTGTCTACCTCAATTTATATCCTCTAAAATAAAATCTGATTAATGATACCCCATCCCCCGCCTTAAGCAGAGCCATGTAAAACCAATAAAACCATATAATTGCTATAGATCAACTGTTGTAGCAGAAAGCATTTTATCAATATAAAAAATGGAATAGCTATTCAAAAATTATCCAATATTAAAATATCCAAATGTTTTTTAAAAATTAACTTACCTTTACCAGACGACCTGGCTGTAGAAATGGTAAGCAATACTTTGGTTTGTGAATATATTCTTCAATTTCTTTACCCAGTTTGGCAAGCTGCTGTCTAATCTTGTAATAGATGACCACACTTTCTTCATTGGGTATGACTATTTTATTATATTGTTGTTCTGAGTTCCTTACCTCTGTAAATAAGACCCATGGACAATGTAAACAACCACATCCACATGTGTTCAACCATCCCCTCTCTCTGTTCATCCACTCCAAGAGGAAACTCCACACCCATCAGGCCAGCACTCCTCATTCCCATCCTCCCCTGCCCCGGCTGCCTTCCTATCTGCTTCCTGTCTGAATGGATTTTCCTGTTCTGGATGTTTCCTACTTATTAAATCATTCATGTCATTGCATGTACTAGTGCTTCCTTTCGTGGCTGAATAATATCCCAGTACATGGGTGCACCGTTTTATTTATCCTCCTACCAGTTGATGAACATTTAGATTACTTTCACCTTTTGGCTATAAACAGCGCTGCTATAAACATTTATGCAGACCAACTGAGTTTGTTTGAATGTATTTCCAATTCTTTTGGTTATGTACCAGGAGTGAAATTGTTGGGTTTTATGGTAATTCTGCCATTATATTTGCTGAGGACGTGCTGAACTATTCCCCACACAACTGCACCATCGTGCTGACTACCTTTCTAAACATCCCTCCTAAGAAGTGTGAGGTGGTGCCTGTGTGGCTACGGTGTGCATTTCCCTAATAACTAATGATGTAGAGCATCTTTTCACATTTGTGGGAAACTCTTCTTTGGAGAAATGTCCATCCAAAGCCTTTGCCCATTTAAAAATACACTTTTTGTTCTTGAGTTATAAGAATTCTTTATATATTCTGCATACTCAATCCTTATCAGGTATGTGATTTGGAAATATTTCCTCCCAGTCTGTGGGTTTTCTAAGAGTCAGTCTGCATTTCCTTTTCCGCAAATGAACGATAGGATCTGGAAGTTCTATTCTATGGCTCACCAAGAAATCTATTATGGATTCAGTCAATGAAACCATCTCATGTATGCCGGCCTTCCCAGTTCCTATTAAAAACAAATCCCCCTGTATTTGTAACATGAAGATAAATTACGACAGTCTCTATTCTGACTGAGGTGTGGCTAAGGTTCCAGCAGCATCAACAGCGAAAAGGAGACGCAGGTTCCTACAGCCCGGCCAGCCACCCCCATCAGCTGCTGGGCAGTGACAGCACGGCACGGCGCCTCCTGCAGCCGCTCCTCCCACATCACCCCGAAGCCACTCCTCTCACACTGCTCTCTGATCACCTCCTGCAGCCACTGCTCCCACACTGCTCCCTGATTACCCCGCAGCCCCGGAAATCGCACCGAAGGGCTGCAATCCCCTCATCAATTCTCTCATCGCATCACTTCAACCCCTACTTTCTGCACTAAGAAGCCGGTTAAACTTTGGATACTTGGTCTTTTGTTTATGGTTTCAAAATGCTGGAATACAAGACTTACTCCTTTAAAAATAGGTAGGGACATGCAGGGATAATTCAATGGAGAAGATTCAAGGGTACAGGAGCCACACTAGTCAGCACCAAACGGAAAATGTGGTGCTTCCTTCTGGTGGGCTGGGGAGACAGACAGAGGATGGGGAAATGGTGGCAATGTTTAAGTTCACAGAACGGGTAGCAGACTCTTGGTCACGTCCTAACAAACGATCTGAGCCCAGCTACAAGTGATGAAAGGTCCTAATTATTTCCCCTCCCTTAACTTCTAAGGCCTTAATTAAGACCTAAGTTTGAATCACGCACAGAGAAGGGTCCTGACCGGGTTTTCTCTCTTCCCTTTGAAATGTCTGGTCCGCGTGGGGACTGGCGGCAATTCTTACCTCACGCAGGACGGGACCCGGACCCGCTCCCAGAAAACCCCAGGGCCCAGCACCCCAGGCGGGAGGGAGTCGAGCTGAGAGGCCGGGTATACTTACTCTCCACCACGCCGGGGATGGCTCGGTAATGCTGAAACTGGTAGAAGGACTTCTCCAGCATGTACTCAGGGTTGATTTCTTCTACACGCAGCAAGTTCAGAACCATGTTGTAGGTTAAGTGGAAAGCACTGTTCAGAGGGTCGGCTGAGCCCTGGGAGGAGTGGACATGTCACCACTTTATTCAAACAAACGCACACCAACTGTTGTGACCTGGCGGACTGCTCATTTCACTCTCTGAGAAGGAATACGACGGAAGTGTGTTATGTTTTCCTGGAAAATGTTCCAGTCCAGCAAGATGAGCAAGCTCTAGAGACCTGCTGTGTAACCCACAGCACATGGTCAAACACGTGTTGTGAAGAGGGTAAATCCCATGTTGTGTTCCTTCCACAATAAAATATTTTAAAAAAATTTTAATGAGCCCTGGCCCGGTATATCTCGGTTGGTTGGAGCATCGTCCCGCACACAAAAAGGCTGCAGGTTCGATCCCCAGACAGGGCACACACCTAGGCTGCAGGCTCAATTCCCAGTCAGGGTGCATACAGAAGGTAACCGATCAAT
Organism: Lasiurus cinereus; assembly: GCA_011751065.1. Taxonomy (NCBI): domain Eukaryota; kingdom Metazoa; phylum Chordata; class Mammalia; order Chiroptera; family Vespertilionidae; genus Lasiurus; species Lasiurus cinereus. The sequence continues at coordinate 274,228 of JAAGEH010000056.1, forward strand.
GTTTCTCTCACATGTGTTTCTCCCTCTTCCTCCCTCCCTCCACCCCCCCCCCTCTCTCTCACACACACACACAAAATAAAAACATATTCTCAGGTGAGGATTAAAAAAGCAATAGCATATAATATACTGACCTATGTATGTCTTAACGTATTTTGAAGCTTTATTTATTTTTGTTTTAAAATTTTAGGTATGAACTGCAGTTTACATTCATTACTATTTTATACTAGAGGCCCAGTGCACAGAATTCGTGCATGGTTAGGGTCCCTAGGCCTGCCCAGTGATCAGAGCCTTCCTTCCCCCTCCTTCCCCTGCTGCCAGCTGGGGCTTCCTTCATTCCGCACCACCCCGTGTTCAGCGCACATCATAGTGAGCCGTCAAACTACCGAGGGGACAATTTGCATACTATAGCCTTTTATTAGATAGGATTAGTTTCAGGTGTACAGCATAGTGGTTAGACCAGCAGTCGGTGAGCCGTGTGGTTTGCCGCTCTGTTAACTGAGTTTGCTGACCACTGGGTTAGACACACTAGTTAAAAAGTGGTCCCCCTGATTATTTTAAGTATTCACCTGGCCCCCCGTTATCACATGTTACTGACTGTTTTCTCTATGCTGCCCTTGCCATCCCTGTGACCACCCTATAGCTACCAACCTGCACTTTCCACCCCTTCGTCTGCTTCACCTTTACTTTAAATAGCTCATGAGCTGGCCGGTGATTTTATATTTTTAACTGATGGTAAGCTTCCTATCTCAGGGATTTAAGAATATGGAGAAGAACAAGGAAAGCAACCAGGTCGAACTTCCTTGAGAAGCTCTTCAAAACAAAACAAACCATCTTAACCTAAAACACAAACACTAGGAAAGCAAAGTGAACGGCTCGTGTGAAATAAAGCCTCAAGTTTTTAAATTGCTTTTGGGGTGTCTGTAGTCTACCCACAGGCTGGAACAGGATGGCAGGTTGTGGAAATAATTTCCTCAGCTCCTGGGCTTGCAGAGGCAGAGGCAGGTAACGCCCAAACCCTGACATCACGTCCTCCCTGCCTGTTCGGGGAAGAGCTGTGAGGGTCACCTTACATGTGAAGGGCGAGTGCGTGTCTTCCCGCTCACCGAGGACCAGCACAGCCCTCCACGAGCTTACCCCTGCCCCTCCCAGCCCAGGCAGTTTTAAACCAATCCGTCTCCTAGAAAGCTGCCCGGACTGACAAACTGATGGCAGAGGGGCTCCTGAAGCATTTCCCTCAAGTTCCTGTTCAAACGCAGAATCTCACTACCTTCAGCAGCTGCTTGCCAATGGTTGGGCTCATCTTTTCGTCAACCATCAGAATCACGATTCCTCTGTCATCCATCCCCCTCCTTCCCGCACGGCCAGACATCTGAATGTATTCACCAGAAGAAATCTGAACGGACATAAGAAAAGTTCTAAGTTTAGGAGAGAACCTGGTAAAAAACCTATTCTTACTTTTTTTCTTATAAAATACACAAGCACAAGTTACATAGTCCAAAAAACACCCCCAAACCCACGATTAAAAACATGAACTTTTATGAGAGTGTAAGTGAAAACACAAAACTACAGAACACTTCAGAGTAACATTTAAATTAGAGCTCCAAAATGATCAAATCCATACCTACAGGGAAATACCAGCCAACTCACTGGCATAAAAATCTTTAAGTTAGATATTCTGAAAAATGGCCGCCTATAAAAGCAGACAATGACCAAACTACTGAATCCCCATCCAATCACAAATTGTCTTGATGTGTTTGAGGTTAGTATAAAATCAACCTCAGTGTGAAAGAAGCACAGTTATTTCCTTGGAGTGTATTTCCTTGGAGTTAGGTAGAGTCCATTCATCACCAAGAACCACCTCGTGGAGAGGGTTAGGTGCTTCAAATTACTTAAACTGAGAAAGTGAAAATTCAGGGTGTTTAAGATGATTTAAAGCATTCCCAAATCATTTGCCCACTTATCCCCCCCAACTTTTTCACAGAAAAGTTTTATTTCTTTGCTTTATGGCTGAAGGAAAGAAATGTAAAGGATCTGAAGCTTAATCTTGATAAACTTATTATATTAGCTCAGGTACAAGTTTATGAGTATTTAGAACTAAACATCTCAAAGATTGCATGAGCCAAAATCACCTTAAGTAAAACGAAGATAAAAGTTACTTCAATATCAGAATCACTTTACTTACCCATCGAAAGTCTTTCCCATCAAATTTTCGGGCATTTGTAAATAAAACTGTTCTAGCTGGCATGTTAATTCCCATAGCAAAAGTCTCCGTCGCAAATAACGCCTAAATAAGTGAATAATTATACAATTATTCATCAAGAGGGAAGAAGATAAAAATACTTTATTTCATCCACTCAACAGAATGCTATTCATCCGTTAAAAACATGAAGAGCTATGCATGTGACAAAATTAAACAACATGGGTAGTACAATCACTTCCGTTTAGAGATAAAGCATGTGTTATTGGCAAGTGTGCTCATAGAAATTTCTAGGACATGAGGGGAATGATGAACTTCCATTTTTTACTTTATGCACTATTGTCCTATTTGAACTTTACACCAAGTATCACTTATGCTTTCTTAACAAAGACTTTAGAATGGGCCAGAGCCTGAACAAGACCCAGGTATAAACAGTGAGCAATTCTTCACTTAAAATACCCCCTGTATGTTCTTTAGGAAGGTGGTCGCTAACCTTTCGGAGCTCAAGGACCACCGGTGGCCCACAAACCACCAGTTGGCAACCGCTGCTTTAGGATGAATAAATTTCTTTCACATATTCTACACAGTGCTAAGTTCTCATGATGAATTTCTAATCCAATTTTTAAACAAACAATTTGAGTCATACATAGGCTGATGACTACATTTTCAAGTTCTATTCCATTTTTAACATCCCATTTCTGGGCATAGACACCAACATAATTTTAAACATTGAATCAGACTGCCGGTTTAAATCAGAATATCACCATCTGTAAGTCTACCTGCAATTCTCCCATCTTCTCTAGTTTTTAAATTTGTATACAGAAGGGAGTTCACCTACAGAATCAACTCCAGGTCTGATAATTCAATAGCACCTTTTACAAAATGCCACACTGTACCAATCCTGTTAGCATTTTTTACTAAAAATATGAAAAGATACAAATGATTTTCACCTACAAACCAAAATTTATGAAGTGCATGTCCCCCTCCCACGTTTTGAAACCTCACACCTGCCTCTTTTCTTTTACAAAGTCCTACATTAGCAGCCGTTTTGCTAACTGAAAGGAACCCAAAGAGGAGTTTTGCTTTTACCAAAAAAGGCCAAAGGCAAAAGCAGTGTCAGCGTGTTTGCTGCTGCCGTTAGAGGCTGGGGCACCGCGCAGCGAGGTGCTCTAGCTCCTTCCCCAGGAGCCACCTCAGCGCCAGCCGCAGGTCTGAGCCGGCCAGGGAGCGCCTGTGCTTTCTCGTGACTGTGCATCGTCAGCAAGACGTGTCCTAAGGACTCAGAAAAGCCCATGAGCCCATAAGCTGCTGCCCTTGGTACAAAACCGGTGCGAGGAAGCGTTTCCATGGCAATGAAGAAATAAAGACACCGTGTGTATGTGAATTTGGGGTCGGGGACACGCAATAATTTTCCATATAAGTTAATATAAATGCTTCTTCAAGTTACGCCATGTGAGCTGATGAAAGGCTTCCTAGGAGCGCCCTTCTTCTGGACAACAGGGGCCCGTGTCACACTGTGTATGAAAACGGAGTGCGTCCCCACCTATACTGTGTGACCTAGTTCAAACAACAAGACAATATAGCCTTTCTCTAAACTGTCTCAGTGCTTTTCCAACTGTGCACACAGTAATTCTAGGGCCTCCTACACAATGAGAGGAATATGCTAATTATCCGTCATGTCATGAGGCATAACGACCCACGGAGTAACGACTGCATCACGGATCCGCAGGAGGGTGGGGCAGTGAACTACAAGTGGGCGGCGGAGCCACAGGAGAGGGCACGGCAGCAAGCTAAAGGGAGGGTAGGGGGAGCTACAGGAGGGCGGCCACGACCTACTGGCACATGGATTCTGGCGCAGGGCTACTGGTAATAAACAAACATGAAATCATACCTTTATCAACCCTTCAGAAAAGAGGATTTCTATCGTTTCTTTCAAAATAGGAAGTAAACCACCGTGGTGGATGCCAATCCCCCGCTTCAAAAGAGGAAGTACATGTTCAACCTGCAATTGGAATATTTAATTTACAATGTGAGGAAGAGGGAAATTAAAAACCCTAACCAACCAATTAAGGAAAATGGGTAACCAAGAAAGCATGCTGTTTAAAGAGATATCACATAACCATTACAGAATAAAAGCAAAAACTGAACCCGCATCCCCTGACCAAGCCCAGAACATAAGCAACTCTATCAGGCTTCCAGCTTCCTTTGTGAAAACAGCTTACGGACAAGCCTGAAAGGCACGGTTTAAATGCACTTTATAAACGCACTGCCGCCTCATTCAAACGTTACAGCATCACTTTCCTCCTCCAGTAAAAATCAGAGTCTATGAGGAAAAAGTTAGTGTCTGCACAAAATAAACTTAAATACTGGCCAGCTCAGACCAAAAAGAATTAAGTAACTATAATACATGTGTAACATAATATATGCACTTCCTCTAACAGTAAGTGAGGTGCCCAAGACATGCTTCTCAACACTCTACCAATGCCATTTAAGGTCCACTGTTTAATAAGAGTGCTAGGGCTGCAAAATATGTAAAGACATGGCTCAGCCTTCTCTGCTAACAACTCAGCTGGGAAGACAAACTGCAAAAACAGTGCAAGTTAAATATTCTTCTAAATGCCAATGTATTGGCCTGGCCAGGAAGCTCCGCGGGTTAGACCTCATCCCAGTTCGCCATGGTGTGTATGGTCCCGGTCAGAGCACACGTAAGGACCAACCAATGACTGCGTAAGTGGAACAAATTAATGTTTCTGTTTCTCTCTCTTAAAAAGATCAGTAATAAATGTACACCAATGTGCTACGGTCGTCTTGTAAATCCCGTGTAAGTGGAAGCATCGCCCGCAAGCAGGTGCGACCTCCAGCCTCCACCGGGCTTTGGGGGCGAGGCTGCACCGAGCAGCTCTCAGACTGGGTGCCCTCAGACCGCCGCGAGCGGCAGGAAGAGTCTGATGACCAGGCAGCACCGGGCAATTCAGTGAGTCTCTGGGGCTGACCTGCAGGCCCCGGAATTTCAGAACTCCCCGCAATTCTAACGCCAGACACCCCACTCCTGACTGAACACACGACCGCACTAGCGAAGCCCCTGGGCCCCACAGCCTGACCCGGAAGCCCTGTAATGGCCCGGCAGGAGGGAGCGGGAGCTCAGGCCGTGAGCGCGGGCAGGAGAGTGCCTCAGGCAGTCGCCTTTCCTGTGCTGCCTGTCCAGAAGCGTAGAGTGTAAGTCAGGACACCATTTCAGAGCAGGACACACGTGCCTCCTGCGGGGGCCAATGTTACAGCACAGCAGCACAAGCAAGAACCCAGAGCCTGACTCACTGCCGTCAAACACAAACCTGAGGCAGCTTTTTGTCTTCATCCGACAAGCAGTCAATGGCATTACTGAATACTTCTTCCACCATCTTCTTTTCCTCATCTGAGAGAGAACATCCAAAACACATCAATAGCTTCACGAGTCAGGGTACCTCGCTTCAAACATGCAAGAGCAAGAGTCTACAGAGTAAAAACAGTCAGCGTTTGACTGCATTTAATGAAGTGCATTAGCTTTCCAAAACCTCTGTAACAGACCTAACTGTGAATGAAAGTTCTACCGCGTAAGAGTAGTGGCTAACTGGGCTAACTGGTCCGCCTGCAGGGTTTAGGCCTAACAGTCACCGGTCTCGGGCTCTCAGCCACCACCACTGCGGAAAGGGGGTGGAGCGAACAACGGTGCTGCTCTAGCTGTTAGAGCAGCAGTTCAAAGCCTCTGCACTTACTTCACTGCCTGTTTGTAGCGTCTGTTACATAACAGGCAGTCAATAGATATTGGTTGAACTAATCAACAGCGACACTGCAACACTGAGTTCACTCAGCACTGGTAGTTAAAGAAAACATGTCTCGTCCTAGCCGGTTTGTCTCAGTGGGTAGAGCATCTGCCTATGGACTAAAGGTCCCGGGTTCGATTCCAGTCAAGGGCAAATGCCTGGGTTGTGAGTTTGATCCCCCGTGGGGGCATGCAGGAGGCAGCCAGTCAATGATTCTCTCTTATCACTGATGTTTCCATCTCTCTCTCCTTCTTCCTTCCTCTCTGAAATCAATGAAAAATATTTTTAAAAAATTTTAAAAAAGAAAACATGTCTCAGCAGAGCAATTCACTCAATCAAAACAATAAACACAGTGAGTTCTCATTAACAGAGCCCATAGGTCCTCTGTGAAACGATGCATAAGGAGGCCAATCTTACTACCAGGATGACTGACATAGACAGACAAGCTCCTCAGCATCTCGCGAACCTCACACAGAAAGATGCTGAGTAAACCGTTCCTGCGGACCTCCGTATTGGCGTCGAGAGGCTGTCTGCCCGCTGTCACTCTGCCCAGCGAGGAAACCTAGCTTTCAGACAGGTGGGTGCAGTTCTGTCCCGGAAGCAACCCCTGAAGTCCAATTGTTGGCGCGTGAAGACTTACTCCGCCCTGGACAGGAGCCCGCAAGCCAGGGCTGAGCTGAGGAACGGCCGGGCTGGCTTTCAGCACGCCGCCACGTTTGGCGGGGCTTGCGACTACCTCGCGGGGAGACTTCCAGCGAGTGACTGGACAGTTATGTGTGAGAACAACGTGAACCTGCTAGAAGTACTCTTATTGAAGGGTCATGGGGGTAAGGGTGGCTCCCAGCGGGGAGTCCTAGAAGGACGGAGCCCAGGACCTTCCACAGGAGGAGGCCCGGCGAGGAGACCTGCGCAGCCGGGATCTGGGGGTTGTAGAGCAGTGTACTCGCACCTCCCATAAACGAGGACAGAGAGGAGGAAAGATGTGATCCATCCTCTCCTACAGCCTCTACAAGAGTGCCGAGGACCTGTTCCTGGAAGGTGAGCTGCGGAGCCTAGCCACATATGACATGGAATGTCTCCACAGGCATGTGTTTACGTTCCTGTCACGTAACATGAAACTGCACTGAAATCACACAGTACCTGTGTTGAAATCTAACTTGGTCATTTGAAGGGCATAGGCTTCACAATCTTTCTTACTGAAACTGAAAATAATTACAGGTTGAAAATTTCTTTCCATAATCATCTTCACAATCTTGAACACATTTGATGGTCCTGCAAAAAGAGTATATAAAACCAAATTCAAAAATTAACTCAAGATGCATCACAGACCCAAACATAACAGCTAACACTATAAAACTCTAAAAACACATAGGACTAGTCCGGCCGGCGACTAAGCAGTTGAAAGCTGACCCATGAACCAAGAGATCAGGGGTTCAATTCCTGGTCAGGGGCACGCCTGGGTTGCAGGCTCGATCCTCAGTAGGAGACACGCAGGAGGTAGCTGATTAACATCTCTCTCTCATCAATCTTTCTCTCTCTCTATGCTTCTCCCTTCTTCTCTCTCAAAATCAATAAAAATATATTTTAAAAAAACATATAGGAGTAAATCTTCAGGATTTGGGATTATGCAAGGCATTCCTGGATATACTAAAAGTACAAGAATTAAAAGAAAATAACAAGGGATTTCATCAAAATTAAAAAATATTGCACTTTACAGACACCAACAATAAAGTGAAAAGACAATCCTTATCCACCGAAAGAAAATATTTGCAAAGCACATATCTGATCTAAGGGTCTAGTACCAGAACATATAAAGAATTCTTACAATTCAACAACAAAAAGACAATGTCTCTTTAAAATGGGTAAAGAATTTGAATAGCTATTTCTCCAAAGAAGATGACATGTGGCCAGTGAGCACATGGAAACAGACTCGGCACCACTGGCTGCAATGGAAGTGACTCAAGACACCACTGCTTGCCACCAGGACGACTGTACCCATAGACCGAGCAGTGGCAAGGCTGTGGAAGATACGAAACCCGACACCCTTCAGAGGGGAATGTAAATGGTGCAGCCAGACGGCTACTCCTAGGGTAAACAAAGAATTGCCATACGGCCCAGCTCTTCCATCCCTCGGTATTTACATGACAAGGGAACATGCTCCCATAAAAATGAAGCACACACGTGACTATGCATCATGTACAATAACCAAACAGCGGAAACAGCTCTGGCCAGAAGCTCAGCTGGTAAGAGCAGCTTCCTGATATGCCAAGGCTGTGGGTCCCATCTCCCGTCAGGGCACACACAAGAAGCAACCAATGAATGCGTACATAAGTGGAAAAACAAATCTCACTCTCTACCACCCCACGCCCTCCTTCCTTTTCCTTCTCCCCCTCCCAACCTTTCTCTTTAAAAAAAAATTTTTTAAGTGGAAACAATCCCAGTATCCATCAACTTGTGAAAGGGTTAAAAATCAATGTTATTTGAACGTAAAACGGAAGGAAGTATTAACAAGTGCTAGAACATAGATGAACCTTGAAAACGTAAGTGGAAAAAGCCAACTACAAAAGACCACATACTACATGAAACGTCCAAGAAAATAAATTACCAAAGGATGAGAGGGGGAAGAGGTTGGGGAAAGTGAGAAAGGACTGCTAATGGGTATGGGGTTTCTTTTTGAGCTGATGGATACGTTCTGGAACATTTTAATTGTCTAACTTTGTGAATATAATGAAATCCACTGAGCTGTACACTTAAAAATGGTGACAACTGTGGCAGGTGAATTACATTTCTGTAAAGAACATGTAGAAAAAGAAACCAACCTTTACCCATTCACTCTCATCATCTGTTATCATAACTGATAGCTTCCTGAGGAAAACCATTCAACAGAAAGTTTTAAACGTCATTTGAAACTACAACTTACAGGACAGATCATCTCAAACCAAAGTTCAAAGTTACCTTTTGTTCCTCCCTTCCGACCCTTCTGGTCTCCCTTTGCCAGATCCCCAGCCTCTCGGAGAACTTGCATTGCGGTGTTGAAGTTATCTTCTCGGAAGTCACCCTGGAATCAGAAGTTTCTCTGTTTCTTCACTAACATTCAACCATAATCTAAACATCTTTCACACTCAAAACAAAGCTTCCTCAAGTAAAAGTAACTTAGTAATTAACAGTTATAACAAAGACCACGAGACAGTTCAAAACGTGTGCTGAGGGGTAACAAAGGTGATAAACAGGTACCAAAACCCGAAGAGGCAAAACTGAGATACTGGAAACATGTCCAGCGTCCCTATTCTCCAAGCATTTTAAACACTGAGAAAGGAGGGAGATGCAATCATGCACACGAGAAACACAAGTCTTAAATACATGTCTGAGAGCACACACAGAGCACACAAAGCCAGCAGTAACTTGGACAGTAAAACTGTTTAGGGAAAGAAGGCTCTCTACAGTTCTTCTCTAGAATGACAGACACAGGAATGACAGTCACTCCCTCACGTTTTCATCAACCACAAGGTGCAGGCCGTCTCCCCCCGCCGGAAAAATGTAGTGCTGCAACGGAGTAGGCCGGTAATCTGTGTAAATCACATGGCAAGGCTGCAACGAGAAGGAAATACAATTAAACACATAATGTTTTATTTCTTCAGTAACAACATCATGTATCTAACCTACCTAAAAGACCTTAGGGAAATGAAATGTTTAAATTCAGCATGTCAAAAAGAAAAAAAATATATATATATATACACACACACACACACACACACACACACACACACACACACATATATATGACTTTAAAACCAGGCAAGAGGAAAATGTGGAAAAATTAAATCAAACCATACAACCATCTGTTCAATTTGACTCATTTCCTACTCAGGGCCGAATACCTGATGTCAGCGTTGACAACGACCTCGGATCAGCACCTGGACCTGTACTGCCAGCATCACAGGCGACAGTGAATGCTCCCGAGTGTCCTGTCCCCCCACCCCCGCTCTGGGAGCTTTGGGAGCCTCCGCAGAGCAGCAGGTTAACAGCGCTCCTCTGGAACACCCCCCGTTTCTATCCTACAGAAGCGACCTGAGTGCCACAAGATGCCAGCAGTTGAAGGAAAAATGAGGGCAGGAGAAGAAACCAAGAGCGAGTTATCACACAGGACAGATGCCCGTTACAAGGTCCCCTCCACTGCTGGAGCTGGACTGGAAAGGCAGAAGGGACAAATAGATGAAGTCTGACTGTGTGCCATGAGAAAAAGCGCATGCTCGGCACACGCCCAGCTTCCTCCCGGCACCCGGCCTGGGAGGAAATTGGTCCTCCTGGCTCACTGTGAGCAAAACGCAAGTATTTCCACATCTGCACGCCGTAAGGATCAACTTGGGAGCCTGTGAAAGGTGCGCTTCCAAGACCCTCGTCCCAGGGACCTGATGCACGGGGTCTGAGACGGGGCTCAGAAACCCACACTGTACAAGGCTACGTCGGTTCGCTCTGAATAAGCTTGCTTGATTTGCGAAGCAGTTTCTTTATTTGGGTGGCATGAGGAACAAAGGATAGGACAGTTAGGCTGGCTTATAACTGTAAATACTGAGGACATTAAAGAAAAGTAAGGAAGTACCTGCTTATGTAAATGGCAAATCCATTCGGCAAACTGTCGGGCATTTGGAATAGTAGCCGAGAGAAAGACATAGTGGACATTATCAGGAAGCAAAATGATAGTTTCTTCCCACACCACACCACGCTCTGAAAAAAGCAAACGCACCCTGCATTTCAGTGTCACTTTTCCGACAATCTGAAGCTACCTCCTCCTGCGCTCAGAAAGCAGAAACGCAGCCACTTGACACGGGATGTTCTTGGCCACAAACCCTTCCTGACAACTGCTTCCGTGTGCACCGTGACTTACCCAGCAGAGAGCAGACCAAACCCTGTTAACACAAGGACCTCTGAAACAAGAGCCTGGGGAGGGAACATTCAGGCTGGACCTTTGTTACAATAACGGAAGCACAGGAACAGCCAGATGGAATACGTGGAACTAGGCGTGTGGAACAGGCCTGGAGTTTTTCACGCACGCCCTCCCCCCGACTTCCCCATGTTCACCAACCCAGATGCCTTTCCAGAGCAAAATTCTTAATTCAATTCTTAACGAAACACATGGCACACACATCTCCGTAACACAGCGGAGCATACCTGAATCCCTCATGTAATGGATTTCATCAAATATGACCCAAGCAACCTCTCGCATAACCTCAGAACCTCTGTACAGCATACTTCTCAAAATCTACAGAAAAAAAATAAAAGACTTAGCAGAATTCTGATATGACAAGAAACTGTTCTTTCTAAAAAGAAATTATGGAAATTCTTATTTAAGGGAAATAAACTAATTTTAGGAAATTACACACACATTTTAAATCTATTTCACAAATTATATAAATTCTTTTTCTCATAACAGTAAAACCAAAATAAATGACTTTCAACATTTAGTGCTCAGATACAATACATGAAGGAATTATAATCACCTCCACCTTCCCGTATCCCAAATATGAAGCCCCTTCCTTATGTGAGAGTGTGGGAACCATGCCAGAGACCCCAGACAGTCCAGGCCACTCAGAAGGCGAAAGGCCTTGTTGCTGGTACGCCGGAATGGCCAAGGCCACTCTGAACATGGGAATCTTAATCAGAATGTTCAAGGCTAAGATACTGTAAGCAGCCGCAAGGCCACAGTGATCTCATGGCACATTGTGCCCTTCTATAACCCGAATGACTGATGTCATTGTTGGCAACTGGCCTTCTTTGCCTAAAGAGTGTAATGCGTTACTGACTAGCCAGTGTGCTGGGCAGGGGAGGCAGGAGCTGCTGAGCCTGAGAGGCTGGAGAGGCTGCAGCTCTAAGGGAGGGCTCAGATGCTATTGCTATGTAAAGCGATTGGTTTGGAGGCAGCATGTGGCGCTCAGATAATAGCTGTGGCAAAGATTAATGCTACTCTGTGGGACAGATACGTATTTGCCAGCCGGTGTACGGCTGCCTGAATGGAACTTTGCTGTGAAGAGCTGTTTTGTCTAATGGCATATGGCCACTGGCTCCTACAATCAAGACTCATTCTTACATACCCACAACCTCCTTCTCATGGCTTCTCTGTCTACCACCAGGCGTCCAAGAAGGTCCAGCGCCTGGCAGAGGGGCTTGGCCCCAACAGTTAGTGCAATGGGCAGGGTCTGAGAAGGAACCTGATAGTTGGCGTAGTGGAGTAGAATTTGGAAGAGCAATGCTTCTGGCTGCCTCTGCAGACTAGAAGCTAATTTCTGCTCTATAGTTCCTTGTAGGTACAAGAATATAATTTATGTAAGAAACTATTTAGAGAGCTAATTATGTCCAAAACCTACGAAGTTGTGTATATGCAAAACTTAACTGTGATTATGGGAGAAACTAAGCATAATTGGGCATATTTTTTAAAAGTCAGTTATTTACCTATTTTTGTCAACTTTCAGATACAGAAGGAAAAAATTACATGGAAGATCTAATATGAAACTATGTATTTAAATCTTTGAAACTATGTAAACAAAACACCATCAATATTTTTATGTCATTGACAATAAACCTTTAAACACAACTGGTGGAGAAAAAAAATTATAGCGAGCTTATACAACAAGTAATAAATATTAATAATTTGTAACTGTATTAATATAATCAGAAAGTTTTACGATAAAATTTATCCCTTTCAAGTAAATCTATTCAGAAAGTATTACACTTTACTTCTACAGAGCAAGTGATAAAATACCAGATGTTCTAATTGGGTACTTTAATTAAATAAAAAAGGAAAAACTGATGGGGCACCATATAAATTACCTCTGTGGTCATAACAAGACAAGATGCTGTGGGATTAATAGTAACATCTCCCGTCATCAGACCAACATCTTGAAATTCTTCATACATTTCACGGTACTTCTGGTTACTCAGAGCCTTAATCGGGCTGGTAAATATTACACGCTGTTTTTCCCTTAAGGCCAATGCAATGGCATACCTAAAGATGGGAAAGCAACAAACCTTTTAAAGTATATGACTATGTACATCTGAAACTAATATAATAACGTATGCAACTGTAATTGAAAAGGAAAAATGATATAAAAAAATGATGTAAAAATTCTATTAGTATATAAATTGTCTGAATTTTCAATAATTACTTCTCCCAACTTGACTTTACAAAACATCAATGTTCTTTTATTTGCTATCAACAAACTGTTATAATAGTAATAATCCTATGTAATAAAAGCCTAATATGCTAAGTATCCAACCCTTCATTTAACCAGTCGCTATGACATGCACTGACCACCAGGAGGCAGAAGTTCGGACCAGTAGGATAGCTTGCTGCTGGGTCTGCAGACCGGGACTGGACAAGATGGGCCGGACACACTCTGGAACCCTCCTACTGTCCCTCCCAGGCCAGCCAACCTCCTGCAGTCCCTTCTCGGCCTCTAAGGTATTTCCTCTAATTAATTTCCTTTCATTGTGCATGAATTCACCAGGTCTCTAGTTATTATTATGATAAACCTGAATTGTGAATTGTAGTGATCTAAATAAACAAGAAAATTTTACCTCAGGTGTTAGAATTGGTGTAATTTAATTACTAATACCAATGGATTATTAATGGCTACCCTATTTCTTGTAAGCAAAATACCTTTGGCCTATAAGTGGGTCTCCAGAAGCATGGAGCCATTTTATATATAGAGAGAAGGAACAATTAGAAAACACTGGAAAATGCTGTTTTTTCTTTCGAGTTTAGTAAGTAAGTTAATCCATACACAGTCTTTCCCCACAGGTACGAGTTACCAAGTCAGTCCTGGGTTGAAAATTTGGGGAGCAAATCTTAAGTCAGACTAACGAGACTTAAACACAGACTGCAAGAAGAGGCTTGAAGAGCATTACCTAATGATGAAGGTTATCCAACAAGGTCGAGCCCCTGGGAATGTTTATGTAACCCACACAGAAGCACCTAAATATGCACAGCACGTATTAACAGACCTAAACATCACATAAAGAAAGCTACTCACTCGGCACATACAGTCTTTCCAGCTGATGTATGTGCAGACACTAAAACAGACTGATTATTGTCAACACACTGGATGGCTTCTCTCTGAAAAGCGTCAAGAATGAACGGGTATTCCTATAAAAACACAGATTAATACCCACATGAAAACTTTAGCCACATCAGAGCATACTTAAAATCAAGACACATTATCCTCAGTAGCATTCCAAAAGATTTCTTTACGATTCTACATTCTTCGTATTTAGGATACATGCCACCCACTAGGAGCAAAAAAGTCTAATATGAAACTTTGAAAAAAGTCTAATATTAAATCTTTGAAACTATGTAAACATAGAAATTAATTCTGTTGTGCCATCTTCCAATTATGGTCAAATGCTTACATGTACATGACATTACTTAAAATATACCAAACCAGTGGTCGGCAAACTGTGGCTCTTCCACAAACTACCACGGCCTGGACAAGTCATTTTGAAGTGGCGTTAGAAGTTCAAAAAAAATAAGGCTCTCAAAAGAAATTTCAGTCGTTGTCCTGTTGATATTTGGCCTGTAATTGATGGTCAGCAAGCAGTTTGGCTCTGACCACTGTGTAAACATTACTTTTATCGAGGACATGCTTTGTGTCCGGCATTCTGCAACCTATTTTCCATGTATTACTGCCAATATTCACAACCACCCCTGACTCCGAGTTCTTTTCTTTCACGGATGGAAATGGAGGCTCTGGACAGGGAAGCTCCTAAGTCCTTCAGCGGAGTTTTACCAGAAGCTGTTAAACTGCTAAAACTAGAGGCAAAGCTCACTGCACACGTGCACTGTTTTCTGGAGGAAGATTGGTCATTTGCATGAGATTCTTTAAAAGGTTGAGAACCATTAATTTTTTAAAATGTCATCACATGATGCTTGGTTCTACGCATGTTTTTTACTGATTCAGTTTCCACTGTATTTAATTCCAGGCAGCTGATTCTTAGTATTTACACAATAGAATGCATAAAAGTCTCACTTGGAAGAATTTATCTTTAGGATGTTTTAGGAAAAAGAGACTCAAAAAATTTTAAAAACTGTATTGCCCAAAGTACAGACCTTTGCAGCTTTTCCAACTCGAGGTTTAAGTGGGACATAATCTTCATCTGCAGGAAGTGCAACCTGATGTAGAATAAAAAACAGGTAAATAAATCACCAACTGACTATTTAAGAATTGATGCATTCCGCACTCCATAGCCAATGATGGTTTGAAAAACAAAGGCGATGACCTAGTGTTTGATGGTCCTGGACACGACACTCAGTCACTGCTTTCAGAACAAGTCAAGATGCCGAAGCTACAACACTCAACCTCAGCTAGTGCTGAGCCCAAGGCCAAGGCCATGTCACCCGGAGCCCCAAAGCTGCCTCCCTGAAGAAGCTGTGCTTCCCGGGTCTCGGGCCTTTCTTACGCACTGCCTGACGTTAAGAGTGGTCAGAAAGCCGCATGGACAGAAGGGGTGTCGCTGTATGAAAGAAAACTCCTCCAGTGAAGATTAAGGTCTGGAGAGCAGCTCCCAGGATCATCTCAACTCCCAAGCCTTGCACCACCGTGTGCAGAGCAATGAGACCGCAGCACATGCCTTCAGAGCGGGACAGGAGGGCTGTGAGCCGGAGGGCACGGCTCCCGGACTCCAGGAGATGGAATGATCACGTCCTGTCGGCCTGCTCCACGCTGGGAGTCTTTCCCAATTTCCTTACAGAATCTCACAATCACCCCGTGACATAAATCCCGCTACTCCAAGTGTATGAATTAAAAACCAATGACAAAGGTAAGTACAAAATGCAGCAAAGACTGTAATCAGAAATTGTGCGGCACAAGGCCCTGAGCTCAGGCTTGGCTGCAAGGCCCCAGATCCTTCCACTAGACCAGTGGTCAGCAAATTAATTAGTCAACAGAGCCGCAGTTTGCCGACCACTGCACCTGACTGTCTACTCCACAGAAACTCCTTACTGTTTCCAAAGCCTTCAAGGCCAAACTGCTTGCTGACCATCACCCGAGAGAGCCCCAGGCAAACCCCATTTACCCACCAACCTATGGGAGGGACACTGCGCTTACCTCATGTGTACATCCTTCAACAGTTTCAACTGACTGCACTTTCACTCTGGGCATCAAGTCCGCCAAACTTAAAAAAAAAAATTGAAGTTATCTTAGAATAAATTATCCTATATAATAAAAGGCTAATATGCAAATCAACCAAACAGTGGAACTACTGGTTGCTATGACGCACACAGACCACCAGAGGGCAGACGCTCAAAGCAGAGCTGCCCCCTGTAATCAGTGCGCTCCCACATGGGAGCACCACTCAGCCAGAAGCCAGGCTCCGGGCTGGCAGGCGGTGGCCACCCCTGCCTCCGCGGCCGTGCTAAGGATATCCAACTCAGCCGCCAGTCAGACATCCCTGAGGCTCCCGGACTGTGAGAGAGCGCAGGCTGGGCTGAGAGGGATACTCCACTTCCCCGTGCACAAAATTCGTGCACCCCCGGCCTTTAGTCTTTCTGTAATTAGTGCATCTCCCACTGGCACTCTTAGGGAAAATAACAATGCCCACTTAACGGTATTCCCGATTGGAAAAGGTTTGGTTATTCTGATTATTCAAAATTTTTCACATTATTCAAATATATGATGAGAATTCAAACTAATCAGTTAACAAAAACAGAACAGTCTCCAAGTGGACTATTCAAAGAATTATGACTTAGTTCCAGTAACTATTTTGAGTTTAAAATACCTCTACAAAGCATTGTCACTACTTCTGACATAAAGCTGGTTATAAAAACCATCACATGATAGAAAGTACAAAATAAACTAGTCTAACCCAGATGATGCTGCACTTTACAGAGTGTTCCTAATTCTCATATAAGTTACACATATAAAAAACAGATGTGCTAGATTCATTAATCTCGACTGTACTTCCGATTTTTACTTTAAATAAATAATCATGCTTTGGAAAAAACCCAAGGGTTACTTCAACAAGCAATAATCATTTTTTAAATGGCCAATTATATTTTTTTAACCTATTCCACTAGCTCGAGCAAATAGTGTACCTTCAATATTTCAGTGACACATCTACCACCATATACAGTAGCTACTGTTGCTAACTACATTAACAGCCAACTGGTTTTAAAAAAAAAAATCACATATTCTTCCTGGTAGTGCCAAGCTAGAACATGGTGTACAAGAAGAGAAAAGCCATAAAGATCATCACAGGGGAATAAGTGAATTACTTAAGAAATTGGCATCAACTTCTAGAAAGTTCCAACGTTCAAAATCAGAGCAATAGCAGCTACTGTCCCCTCCACCTGTCCTCGGCCCTGGAAGCTGCCTCAGCTTTGAGCTTTGTCTGAAAGGAGGTTCAGCTGTTCAGTCTAATTAGCATATTATGCTTTTATCATTATAATTATTGTAATTAAAGAATGTCTTCATTTTTCTCTCTCAGCATGCTTTTTCATCAGGTAACATGGAAGCAATTTTCAAAACTTCATGCAACTATTAATTTACAAGTTACTAACATTTATGACAATGGAATCTACCTTAAGTCTTCAGTTATGGATTCTTCTACCCTGGGCTTCTTTCCAAAAATGAGTTCATCTGTGCTTTCAAAGTCCACATGTCTCTTGGCTTTTCCAACACTAGTCGCCTCGGATTGTAAATTTCCATCAGAATGTTTCCTGAGAAGTAAACGGTTTAAAATGAATTCTGCAGTACTGGTTCAGTGACTCCGTAAAATCCATTCATTCATCAGGAAACCAAACACATAACCAGATACCTATGTTAGTCAACACTGGAAGTGCCTCGGAACACAGCTGATTTCTCTTAAAACTGATAAAGAGAAAGAACAAGCATTTATCCTACCTGTCCTCTACAAACTGTATTTCAAGGTTTAGTCAATAGGCTACACCTTTTTTTTTTTTTTTAATATATTTTATTGGTTTTTTTCAGAGAGGAAGGGAGAGGGATAGAGAGTTAGAAACATCAATGAGAGAGAGACATCAGCCAGCCGCCTCCTGCACACCCCCTACTGGGGATGTGCCCGCAACCAGGATACATGCCCTTGACCAGAATCGAACCTGGGACCTTTCAGTCCGCAGGCCGACGCTCTATATCCACTGAGCCAAACCGGTTTCGGCCGAACTGTATTTCAAGGCAAACAGCTGATGAGGGAATGTGGGTCTTTTTTAATAAATGGATTCCAGGGAATAAATGCAGAAAAAAAAAATGATAAAAAGAAAAAACACCATTCTGAACCACTAGTGAAATAATGGAGTTAGGGCCATCATCACAGATGCTGAAGTCATTATGAGAGGTCGATGAGAGGTCAGGCTGATACTCAACTCTGAAGCTTGAACATCAGGTGTATCTTATGATGCAATGTAATAGGAACTAAGCAAGCAGCACCACTAGGTATTCTTATTTAAAACAATTGAACCTGAGTGTAATTAAGTTCCTTGTCCTATTACAGTACACCCATAATCCAAGGTACACCTGTAATTCTAAAATTTCTAATAACTAAGACTTTAAAAGAAACCTACTTTATTATATTTCCTTTAACCCAATATATATTCAAAATATTATCATTTCAATATATAACCCAGGTAAAAAGTTACTGAGGTATTTTCTTAGGTCTTCAAAATCCCTGTTATTCACATCCAAGGCACGGGTCAGGTCTGCCGAGCTGCATGTTCGGTGCGCAGCAGCTGCTGCTGGCAGGCCTATTGTGTCAGGCTGCGTGGCTCCGCAAGGACAGTTTTCAGCGACTCTTGAGGACAGAGTTAGATGACAGGGAAGCAAACGCAGCGTGTGGGAGAATACAGGACAAACACCTGGCTCTCCTCCACCAGCTCTCCATAACATATAGGTGGCGTAGGAGAAAATACGAGACTGTTGTAGAGTAAGTCTTAAGGGGTTTAACAACCTAAATAGTGCATGGACCTTGGATTCTGATTTAAATAAACCAACCAAAACAAAACAAAGCAAAAACCCTTTGGGATAACTGAAAATTTCACTCTAGATTCAATGGCATTAGGAATTGCTGAAATTTTGTTGGCTGTAATAATGATGTTATGGTTATGTCAGAAAAGAAAGCCATTATCAGTAAAGAGATTCATACTGAAATATTTACGGAGAAAAAACACGAAAAGGAGCATTTGCTTTACCAAAAAAGGGTGCGAGAACAGACTGACAATGACTTGATATTGCTGACGCTGATCTTCGGGTCTGTGGAGTTCTTCATATTATTCTCTCATAAAGTTATCCTTTAAAACTACCCACAGCCCAGCCAGTGTGGCTCAGTGGATAGAGTGTGAGCCTGTGGACTGAAGGGTCCCAGGTTGATTCCTGTCAGGGCACAAGTCCAGTTTGTGGGCTCGATCGCAAGTAGGGAATATGCAGGAGGCAGCTGATCAATGATATATTCCCTCTCTCCTTCTCCCCCCCCCTCTTTCTCAAATCAATAAAAAAATATTTTTTAGCCAAAACCGGTGTGGCTCAGTGGATACAGGGTCATCCTGTGGACTGAAAGGTCCCAGGTTCGATTCCAGTCAAGGGCATGGACCTTGGTTGTGGGCACATCCCCAGTAGGGGGCGTGCAGGAGGCAGCTGATCGATGTCTCTCTCATCGGTGTTTCTAACTATCCTTACCCTTCCTCTCTGTAAAAAAATCAATAAAAAATATATTTTAAAAATATATATTTTTAAAGTAAAAAAACAAACAAATACTACCCACTTGGTTAAACACATTAATTCCCTCTAAAAGTTCCATGACTTGCCGAGACCGGTTTGGCTCAGTGGATAGAGCGTCGGCTTGCGGACTGAAAGGTCCTGGGTTCAATTCCGGTCAAGGGCATGTACCTTGCTTGCGGGCACATCTCCACTATGGGGTGTGCAGGAGGCGGCTGATCCATGTCTCTCTCTCATTGATGTTTCTGACTTTCTTTTTTTTCTTTAAATATATGTTTTATTGATTTTTTACAGAGAGGAAGGGAGAGGGATAGAGAGTTAGAAACATCGATGAGAGAGAGACATCGATCAGCCGCCTCCTGCATGCCCCCTACTGGGGATGTGTCTGCAACCAAGATACATGCCCTTGACCGGAATCGAAACCGGGACCCTTCAGTCCCCAGGCCGATGCTCTATCCATTGAGCCAAACCGGTTTTGGCTGTTTCTGACTTTCTATCTCTCTCCCTTCCTCTCTGTAAAAAAGCAATAAAATATATTTTTAAAAAAATAAATAAGTAAAAGTTCCATGACTTGCCCTCCTGTGTTAACACAGATCAAATGGAAATCATGCTTCACGTATTGGTTACATATAATACTTGGAACTGGGCAATTTGGATTTTTCCCTAAAAACCCCTACCAGACCCGACCTCTCTAGAAGTGTTGGTAGTGGACAAAATCCCCCAAGTTACTAATGTCCTACATTGTCTTACATGTTTCCCCTCACTCGTGTTCACCCGTGTCCCGCTAAGGCTGAAATGTAAATGAGATGATGCTCCCGCCCTGCAAGCTTTCACTCTGGGAGGTTGTGAAAACAGCCGCAAACTGCAGCCAAGGACTTCCTGAAGTGGGGAGTTAGATGTGCATCGCCTTCATCACATCACAGCTGCCCATTCCAACTATAGCAATTATTACTTATTTATTATTGTCGGGGAGGGAGGGGGGAGTGGAGAACCTGTCCTTCCTCATGTGCCCTGCAATGTGCCCTCGAGCTCTCCCACGCCCTGCACCGAGAGAGAAGACAGCGTCTCTCCAGCGTCTGACTTTACTTACCACACCCCACACCAAGGGTGGCTGCGCGGGCCCTCGCCTCTGGGCTAAGGTACGGACCGGTGCCCATTCCAACCACCTCCGCCCGGATTGCAGCTGCCCGGTGGGCCATCCCTAACCCACAGGTCCTCCTCCTCTGCCTAAACAGTCCCGCACCCTCTCCCGCTGGCTACCTTGCAATCAGTGTGCATATACCTGAATGGGACCAGCACTTCTTTTAGAATTTTCTCTTTTTTAAAAAATATATTTTATTGGCCGAAACCGGTGTGGCTCAGTGGATAGAGCGTCGGCCTGTGGGCTGAAGGGTCCCGGGTTTGATTCCAGTCAAGGGCATGGACCTTGGTGGTGGGCACATCCCTAGTGAGGGATGTGCAAGAGGCAGCTGATGGATGTTTCTAGCTCTCTTTTTCCCTTCCTCTCCGTAAAAAATCAACAAAATATATTAAAATATATATATATATTTTATTAATTTTTTACGGAGAGGAAGGGAGAAGGATAGAGAGTCAGAAACATCGATGAGAGAGAAACACCGATCAGCGCCTCCTGCACGCCCCCTACTGGGGATGTGCCCGCCACCAAGGTCCCTGCCCTTGACCGGAATCGAACCCGGGACCCTTCAGTCCGCAGGCCGACGCTCCATCCACTGAGCCACCCCGGTTTCGGCTAGAATTTTCTTGGTGAACGCGACGAGAGCCCCCTGTTGGAAAATCTGCACCGTTAGGTGCCCTGCACCGGTCGTGTCATTGAACCGTCACAACAAGTCACACCCTGGGTGTGGGCGCCGGCGCCTCCTTTTCCTTATTCTTTTTTTTTTAAATATACTTTATTGATTTTTTTACAGAGAGGAAGGGAGAGGGATAGAGAGTTAGAAACATCGATGAGAGAGAGACATCGATAAGCTGCCTCCTGCACGCCCCCCACTGGGGATGTGCCCGCCACCAAGGTCCATGCCCTCGACCGGCATCGAACCCGGGACCTTTCAGTCCGCAGGCCGACGCTCTATCCACTGAGCCACACCGGCTTTGGCAGATTTTATTTTTTTAATTTTTTAAAAATATTTTATTGATTCTTTTACAGAGAGGAAGGGAGAGGGATAGAGAGTCAGAAACATCGATCAGTCGCCTCCTGCACACCCCCCACTGGAGATGCGCCCGCCACCCAGGTCCCTGCCCCCGCCCGGAATCGAACCCGGGACCCTCCAGCCCGCAGGCCCGACGCTCTACCCACTGAGCCACCCCGGCCTCGGCCCGGCACCTCCTCCTCCTCCTCCATTTCCCTCCCGTTTCCCATGGCTACGGGCCATTCCCCCCTGCAAGTCCCCCCAAAATCCGTGTTTCTACGCTTCGCCACCCATTACTCCACCGACCGCGCCACCTGCGCACGGAAGACCCCGCCGAGCGCGGTTCCGGAGCTGCCCGCCCGCCCGTCCGTCCGCCCGTCCGTCCGCCCGCCCGTCCGCCCCGCCGCCCACGCGCCTGCGCACACCGCACCCCCCCCAGACCCCCGGCTCCCGAGCCGCCATCTCCTCCTCCTCCTCCTCCTCCCTCTCCCCCGCCGTCCTCGAACCCCGCGCCGCCGCCCGAGGCCACGCGGCGGGCACCCGCCCTCCCGGGCTGTTGGCTCAGGCGGCGCGCGCGCGTTCCCCTCCCAGAGCGAGGCAAGCAGCGCCGGCCGCCACGTCGCTTACCCGGCCGCCTTCTCCGCCGACCCCGGCGGCCCCTTCCACTTGCCCTTCTCCTTGTCCTTCCTGGTGCCAGGCGCCGCGGAGGCCGCGGAGGCGGCGGCGTCGTCCTCGAACACGCTGAAGAGCTCATCCCCGAAGGCGTCCGCCATCTTCCGGAAACAGGCCGCCCCGACCCGCGGCTGCCTACCCACAATGCTCCGGGCCCGCGCCGCGGCTGCCTACCCACAATGCTCCGGTGCCGCGACGGTGGCCCGCGGCGGACAAAAGTGGCCGGGAGATCGAGCCGCGAAACCTCTTTATTTTCCCTCTCTCTCTCTCTTTCTTTCTCTCTCTGTCCTGACCTTTCCTACCCTTAGGGCTTTTTTTTCTTCCTTCCGACCTCGGCGGGGGGGAAATCTTCTCTCCCTTTTTCCGACCGCGAGCTGGTGGGTCGCTCGGCGGCCCCCAGCGCGAGCGCGCGCGGCACGCTGCAGGGACGGAAGGGGGCGGGGCGGGGCGGAAACGAGGGGGCGGGGCGGAAACGAGGAGGCGGGACCTTCGCGCGCCGGGCCAATCGCGAGGCGGCGCCCCCGGCCGGAGACGCCCGGATGGAGGACGCCCGCCGCCGGCGCGGGGCTCGGGGCGCCGTGACGAGCGCTGTGTCCGGGGAGGAGGAGGGGGGAAGAGGAGGCTGCGCCGAGGGCGCCGCGGGCCGGGAGCGGGAGCCGCCGCCTTCCGCCGGCGCTGCAGCATGGGCGGCAAGAACAAGAAGCACAAGGCGCCGGGCGCCGCGGCGGTGCGGGCCGCCGTGTCGGCCTCGAGGGCCCAGGCCGGTCCCGCCGCGGCCGGTCCCGCCGCCGCCGACGCCCAGGCCAAGAAGCCCGTCGTGGCCCGGCCGCCCGCCGCCGCCGCCGGCCTCCGGGAGCCCCGCGCCAGGCCAGGTACGAGCGGCCGGCGGCGGCGGCGGCGTGCGCCTGCGCAGACACCTTTGGTTCTACAGCCCGTTTCCGGTTCCGGTTCCGGCTCGGTGGGCCGGCCCGAGCTGTCCGGGGCCTCCCGGGCCTCCCGAGGGCCGCCGTCCAGCCCGTTCTCTCTCCCCTCCGAGCCAGAGCCGAACCACAATGGCCTCGGGCGGCATCCCAGCTACATCCGGGACACTTCGTCCTCCTCCTCCCCGCCGCGCCGGCGGGCTCAGCCACGTGGGGCGCCGCGGGGGCTCATGGGAAGTCGGGGCTGAGTAAGGGCTTGGGAGCCGCTGTCGCTGCAGGTGGAGGCGGTGGGGCTGACCGTCCCCCACGCTGTCCGGTGCCGCTGCTGGGCGCGTGGGCTGTTTTTACTGAAACATCAGGCCACACTGAGCTGCTGAGCAGCTACCTGCTGAGTTAGGGAGTTAGGCATGCGCCCCGGGGATGCACCCCCTTTTTTTTTCTTTTTTTAAAAAATATATTTTATTGGTTTTTTTTTACAGAGAGGAAGGGAGAGGGATAGAGAGCTAGAAACATTGATGCAAGAGACATCGATCAGCCGCCTCCTGCACGCCCCACAGTGGAGATGTGCCTGCAAGCAAGGTGCATGCCCTGGACCGGAATCGAACCCGGGACCCTTCAGTCCGCAGGCAGGCCCACGCTCTATCCACTGAGCCACACCGGTTTTGGCATGCACCCCTTTCCTGGAGCTTGTAGTCCCAGCACCCCACTGCGGCATGGCTGAGGCCCCGAAAAGAGGGCCCAGGGGCAGGGCCTCGTGGCTCCGGGGGTGGGCATGGACCCGTGCCCCCATTCCCATTGGTTTCCCCTGGAGCCCGGGTTGCTGGCTCCATCCCCAGTTGGAGAGGTGGGGGGGGGGGGTGCAGGAGGCAGGCCATCTGTGATTCGCTCTCACCCGTGTTTCTGTCCCTCCTCTATCCCTCTCTCTTCCTCTCTCTGTCTCTAAAAATCAATAGAAACGTCCTTTTGCAGCAGAGGTTCTCCGCCTGTGGGTCGCGACCTGCTTTCGGAGGGTCTCAGGCTCCGCAGCGGCGACCCACAGGTGGAGAGCCGCTTGCAGGGTCGCCCGAGACCCTCAAAAAACACAGATATGTACATGACGATTCGCCACCACCACACAAGGAGCTGCATTGAAGGGTCGCGGCGTTAGAAAGGTGGAGAACCCCTGTTTTTAAAGAAAAGCGAAGGGACAGAATTCTGCGGGGTGACCTAACGTGACTGCAGGGAGCCGGGGGTGAGGGCAGTCCCTGAAGGTGGCGGGGAAGCCGAGATCAGAAGGATGTCGAGGTGTTGATTCTTTGCAGAGTGTCCCGCCTGCCAAGACTGGTCAGTCAGGAGCTGGGGCCTGAGGACCTGGGGCAGGTAAACGTGGCCGGAGGAGAGACGGAAGTAGTAGCAGGGGCAGCCCCCACTGGCAGGCAGGCAGGCAGGCAGGCGGGTAATCCTCCTGGGTCCTGCACGCATTGTGGCTTTTAACGGCAGACGTGTTCGGTGCCTGTCCTGACAGACACGGCTTTCCCCTGGCCTGCTCCGGGGCACGTTGGCTCCGAGCCGCCGCTCCTGCCTGCCTGGCAGGTGTTCCTCTGAATTCTTTGAGCTCGCCAGTAGGCGTCTGTGTGCTCTGTGGCTCCCAGCCCCAGAACGCGGCCCTGCGTTAACGTGTCCGTCTGTGACATACAGTTCCTGCCCACCTCCCTTCTGGGAGGGCCATCTCCTCCCAGCGGGTCTGTCTTTTCCTTGTAGCCGAGGCCTCAGTCACGGGTCCCCTCCTGCTCTGCTCCGAGCTCAAGTCGCTGTCTCTGCATTTCCTGGGACATGGCCGGCCCTGTCCTGCAGGCTTCTCCAATCTAACCGACTCGCTGTCCCTCTCCTCTGCGCCCCTCTTCCCACTTTCCCTCTCCCCTGCTCCCCCTCTCCCATGCACCCCCTCTCCCACAGCGGCTCTTGGCCAGAGTCAGTAGTTACTTGTGATGCCTGCCTTTCTTCCTCAGGCCCGGTCTGCTGCCCACTCTGCCGTCTGCAGGGACTTACCTTCACGCGTGCCTTTCCCTTTTCCTCTGAACTCCGCACACCTCGGTCTAGGCACTCCTGGGTTCCTGGAGCACCAGCGGAGCCCTCCAGGGGATCCGGGGCCTTCTAATGGAGCCGGCTGGCTCCCCTCTTCCTCCCTCGTCCTTCCTGTATCGGAGTGATCTTTGAGAAACGCTGCTCTGACCGCAGTAGTCCTTCTGCTCTCCTCCTGCATCTTATCCTCAGGGATGTGATCAAGTCTAACCCATTCAGCTCTCTAGGACCTTCTGGCCCGGCGTTTTTAACCATTGCTGTGCCCAGCTGTAGGCTTTCTGCTCCCCATGTTCATTCTCGCCGTTTTCTCTAAATGCCACCTATCCCTAACACTGCCCACCAGATCCCTATATTTACCCACCACCTATCCCTAACACTGCCCACCAGATCCCTATATTACCCCCACCAGATCCCTATATTACCCACCACCTATCCCTAACACTGCCCACCAGATCCCTATATTACCCACCCCAGATGTCAGTGCTTTTTTGAATTCTTCCGGTGCCCACACCCCTTCCATGGATCACTGTTGAGTCACACCTGTCTTCTCGGCCAGGACGCGGGTGTCCTCTGAGAGGCCTTCCCTCAGCTAGTTCCAGGCTCCAAAGCACCCAATTTAAAAAATAGCAAGGGGAAGATGACGTAATCTAAAAGACTCACAGGCATTCTTACTTCATGGGAAGGTGATTAACCTAGAAAATGCTAATTGGCAAAATGTTTTTGAAAACTTGGAGGGAATGTTGTTCGTTTCTAGATTAAATTATTTGGTGAAGTAAAGGAAAAAGCTGAAATCACATAATATTTAGAGACCTTTATAGGGAAAACAGTGTAATGGATATTAATCATTAAATTGCCTTGACATTTATTCTCTATTGCATACAGGTCCGAAAATTTATAGTTTTAATTCTGCAAATGATTCCGGTGGTCCTGCAAATCTAGATAAATCTATTTTGAAAGTAAGTACCAAGGTTTTGAGTTACTTCAAGAAATACTCCTGTAAAAAAAAAAAAAGTATTCATAAACAGAAGGCAAAGAGGGATATTGTAAATTTTTACAAATAGCACACTAGCTGCTCACCTATACTAAACGAAGTAAATTGCACACCTGTGTTGAAAGCCAGTAAGAAATGAAACAAGGGTGGTGAGTCCACACTCCTGAGCATAGCATACCCTTTCCATCCTGCCTTCGTGTTCCCCTTCCCTCCTCTTCACTGCAAACATCAGTTCACATCTATCTCACGTTCCCCCAAACCCCATTTGGTTTGGAACTGCAGGCGTTTGCCCTGGGCTCTGCCTAAAATGCATTGGTCACAAAGGACCTTGGTGAAGCCCTTTGTAAGGCACCAGGTTGACTTCCTTGGTGGTGGTATCAGCACTCCGCCTGTATGTTTTTAATGATTGCCCTGCTGGGTGACAGTTTATCTTTATGTATGTTTCCTATGCTAAATTGAATTCCTGAAGCATGGTTTTGTGCTTAACCCATAGTAGGCATTCAGTAGAGATGCAATAAAGGGGAGGGATTTTTATAGGTAGATGCTTTTGTACTCTTAAGTTTAAAAGATGGGAGCAACAAAGGGTTAAATGGCTAATCGGGAAAAATGGGAATCAAACTCCAGAAGCCAAAACGATTTGTAACCACGTTACCGTTATACAGATCTGACTTTTACTGGCTGTGCCTCCCCCTTTTCCGGCGGCCTCTGTTCCTTCAGGCTATAATTTGCATTAAGGCAGAGTATGGGGCTCCGCCCCATACTGTGTGGAAGACGGGGCCGAGGAATCTGCCTGAGGAGCAGAGTCCCAGGAGGTCCACCGACAGTGTCCTGGAAAGCGTGGCTTTGGGAGCCTTTGGAGGAGGGTTTTGTTCTTGCCTATGTTACTGCTTTTCCCACGTCCCCTTTCCCTTTAGTATGTGACAGGAATGTCGTCTGGTGAATGGTGGTCTGAAATATCTGATTTTAGCTGAAAGTTTGGCCTTGGTTGGCAGAAATATAGAAAACTGATTTGCTTCAAATTATTTAGTTACTAAATCTGATTTCCTACTTTAGCTTCTAATTAATACGATCTTTTGGCATCAACAGGTGGTGATTAATAACAAACTAGAACAAAGAATTATTGGAGTTATCAATGAGCATAAAAAGCAAAATAATGGCACGGGAGTGATTTCTGGAAGACTTACTGCCAAAAAATTACAGGTATTACTTTCTCCATTTCCATTGAGATTTCACATACATCATTTCTACCTCCCAGGGCAGGGGGAGAATTGTGTAAGATACAGATGTGCACATTGAAATGGTGACATGAAAACCAAATTACTCTCTCAGAGTCAGGTTATCATACCCTTGGGCACTTTCCTTACATTGCCTGCAATGCCAGAAGCTACATGGCCCTGTTTTCTGGTGAAGAGATTGAGCTTGGGAAGAGTGCACAAGGGCCTGAGGGTCATTAGTAAGCAGCAGGGCAAGCAGCATCCGGGTGGGGACCACATCTGTCCGGCTGTGGAGAGGATGCTCTCGCAGGACGTGAAAGTGCTTCCTTCCTGTGTGAGCATGTTCTCCGGAGCATGCCTCTGGGAAAGGAAGAGAGCATCCTAAGAGACCACCAATGGGAAAGTGTATAATCCGATTAGGACACGTCTTCCCCATGGAACGTTGTGTCATTAACGTGGTGAAGAGTTTGTGCTGACTGGGGCAGATGCTTATGTTACAATGTTAAGTGAAATTTGTCTTTACAAAATAATAGAAACATGACTGAAAGGAAACATATTGCAAGCAGTATCCTACATAATAAAAGCCTAAATGCAGATTGGCCAAACAACCGATCGCCATGATACGCACTGACCACCTGGGGCAGACGCTCAATGCAGGAGCTGCCCCCGGGGGGTCAGTGCGCTCCCACGGGGGGAACGTAGCCAGGCTCACACACAGTGGCAGTGGCGGCAGCCTCTGCACCTCCGTGGCAGTGGCAGTGCTATGGAGCAGCCAGCCGAGGGGTAAGGAGCAGCAAGCAGGTGGGCAGTAAGGAGCAAGGGGTCCCGGACTGCAAGAGGGTGCAGGCCAGGTTGAGGCACCCCATCCACCCCTCAGTACATGAATTTTATGCACCGGGCCTCTAGTCTTTAGATAATGAGAATATGAGCAATTTCTCCAGCCCTTTTAAAATTTATCTGTAGTTCTCAAATTATCAATACAGTGAGCACATTTAATTCTTACCGTTGAAAACAAAAAGAAAAAGTGTTTGAAATTATAATTTGTGTCAAACATTTAGGTTTAAAATGAGTGGGAGAGCCCGGCGGGGGTGGCTCGGATGTTGAGCATCTGCCCAGGAACCAAGAAGCTGCTGGTTGGGTGTCCTGTTGGGCACATGCCCGGGTGTGGGCTTCATCTCTATTACTCTCTCTCCCTTCCTCTTTCTCTAAAATTCAATAAAAAGTACTTTAAAAAATAAAAATGAATGGGAAAATAAAACCAGTAATGAAAGAAAATTTCACGGTGACATTTTACACTTCCCTTTTGTAGGATTTATACATGGCTCTGCAAGCATTTTCCTTTAAGACGAAGGACATCGAGGACGCCATGACCAACACCCTGTTACACGGAGGGGACCTTCACTCGGCCCTGGACTGGCTCTGCTTAAACCTTTCCGATGGTGAGCAGGTGGCCATAGAGTTCTGTTTCTGAAACCTTGGAAGTAGTTTCAGGATGTATGATGTTTGCATCAAGCTCTTGTCTTGTACTAGAAGTTTCTCACTGTGTTATAATTATTTATTGTCCAAATGGCCTCCTCCTTTTTGGTATATTCTCCTTAGAATGGAGTCTGCAGGAAGAAATCATTAGTGTTTGTGTTGGTGACAGTCATGCTATAATGCACTTAATTCAACAAGTTCCCCAAGTGTGCCTGACCGTGACCTCTGAGGTTTGGGGTTTCCTGGCTGTGGTTTAGAAATTAGGGCCATCGGGCCTTGGATAAATACTATTTGGTTAGGGAGAGGGTCAAGGTTATAACCTCTGGGGAGAACCTGGAGTGCACAGTATGTGTATGATTCGTTAAGGATACTGCTGTGTGCTACCACAAGCAGCCAAGGAGTGAAATGGATCAGAACTTTTTATGAAGATTCAGGAGCTGCCAATTCAAGGGTGTTCATGAACAGCCACGTCGGTGGGCTCGTTGTCATCTGATGACTGCTCCCCCTTCTGGGGTGGCAGTAAACCAGGTTTGTCATAGGACTTCCAGTCTCAGGAGGCGAGGGGTGCCAGAAAGCAGGTGCTTTTGTCTAGACGGTATCATGTGTGTTTACTAAATATCGGTGACTCATTACCACATGCATGCTCATTGTCATCTCACTTTCTCTTAAGATGCTCTTCCTGAGGGATTCAGTCAGGAATTTGAAGAGCAGCAACCTAAAAGTAGGCCCAAGTTCCAGGCCCCTCCCGTGCCCGCCACTGTGTCACCTCCACTGCAGCCTAAAACCAAAAGGCAGGAAGAGGAGCCTAAGGCTAAGGTAGGGTGAGAATTAAACACTTAACGTTGAATGAAGCCACAGTGAAGCAGGTCTGCCGTCCGTTAGAGGACGGGTATTCAGTTGCCACAGCACTTGTATGTAGTGTGGTGACCGACTGGTTTGCCCAGCTGCCTGTTTCAGTTGCTGCCTAACAAGCCAGGATGTGGTGCTGGGGCAGCAATGCATTCTTTCTCCGAGTCTGCGGTCCGGGCTGGGCTCGTTAGGGCTTCGGTTCCGTGAGGTATCCCCTGGGCTAGAATGTCCAAATGTTTTCTTAGTCACATGACTAGTGCCTCTGCCCGGGGCCAGCCAGGACTCGCTGCGGTTTCCTCACTGAGGGGCTTCTAAGAACAAGTATTGTAAGGTGAGAAGCCCTCATATACAAACCCATTAAGCCCCTGCTTGTAACACTCTTGCTAATGTCCATTCCGTGAAGCGCTGACATGGCTACTTCCCAGATCCACGTGAAGGAGATTGCAGGAAGGAAGCGTGATTACCAGAAGGCGTAGATCTTCAGGGATCACACTTCAATACTCTGCACAGTGTACACATCTGGGACCTGGGTGAACCCGAGAACATGCTAAGGAAAGTAAGCCGGTCACAGAAAGACAGCACTGCCTGATTGCACGCTCATGAAGAATGTGAATAGACCCAGAGAAGCAGAGAAGCAGTGTGGTTCCTGGGGCTCAGGAGGGGAGGGGCAGCTGCTGCTTAGTGGTGATGCGCTTTCAGTTTGCAAGGGAGTCAGTTCTGGAGACGCGCTGTGCATCCCTGTGCCTCTATGGACAGCGCAGCGTCGTGCTCTTGAAGTACATCAAGGGGATGGATCTCAGGGTCAGTACTCTACGGCCACCCCTCCCTCGCCCCCAGCCCAGGCACACACACAAGGACAGAAGGAACTCCGGGGAGGTGATGGATATGTTTAGTACTTGATGTTAGTGGTGGTATCATGGGTGTAAGCATATATCCAAACTCATCAACATGATGAGTTTATATGCACATTACATATATGCAATTTTTACATATCAGTTATACCTTGATAAAGCTTAAAAACAAACAAAAATATATGGAAGCACTATTCTCATAAAACCACTGTTTGTAAGGAGTAACCCTTTTTTTTTAGTTTTTAACTGTCCTTGCATTTTTTCGCCCTTTATGTAAACATATTCTTTGGGTTATGCAAGTTTAGACTTAAAGCTATGTTGAGTTTCATTATTTGTCCGTAAAGAACATGATTTTTGAGGCTCTCTGCCCACTGTTTTTGAGTGTAAAGGAATTGTAAAATCAATGACATTTGATAGTTTTGACATTTTTCTAATTTTGATCTTTCAGATATTTGTTTTTTATTTCTAGCCAAAAAAGGAAGAAAAAAAATTGGAAGTGAATATGAAAGAATGGATTTTGCGGTATGCTGAACAACAAAATGAAGAAGAAAAGAGTGAAAATTCTAAAAGTTTAGAAGAAGAGGAAAAATTTGACCCTGTGAGTAGAAATTCATAGAAAGTTCCACTTAAGAACACTGACACTTTCTGACAAGTTTAAACATGCATGTGCCATATGGGCCATCAGTTTCATTCCCAGGCATGTATGCATTCAAGAAAAATGCAAACATATGTCCACCAAAAAAGACTGTCCACAAATAAAAGTTGGTAGCAACTTTATTCTTCATAGCCAAACACTGCAAGCACCTCTCAAAAGCGTTATCTGAGAATGAGAGAAGCCATACAAATGAGCACTTACTCGGTAATTTCATTCCAGTCAGTGCCAGGACGGTCATCTGGGCAATCCCCGGTGACAGAGGTCAGTGGTCGCTGAGTCCAGTGGGCTGAGGGGTGGACTGCAGGCACAGGAGGAAACTTTGGGGATAATGGAAGTATTTTATATACGTATCTTGATCATGGGGGTGCTCACATGATTGTGCACATTTGCCAACCTCACTCACCAAGACACCTTAAAACGGTGCACTTGATTGTAAGCGGATCCGACCCAACACAGCTGGCTTAGGAAGGAGTAGAGGTTGCTGAACAGCACAGATTATGAAGCCGCCGTGTGGCAGGAAGTGCGTGTATTTGCATCTCTGTGCAAAGAACATTTGGAAGACACACGAGAAGCCCCTCTGGTGCTGAGGACCGGGTGGCAGGGAGAGAGGGGGGCTTTTTTTATCCTTTATGGACCTGACATTTCTGAACCACGTGCCTGGTATGAAACTAAACAAAAAGCGTTCGGATATACAAGTCTGTTGTGAGGTTCAGAGAGAGGCCGCTTGTGATTGGAGCATTAGGGCGACTTCAGAGAAGAGGGGGGCCTGAAGGGTGCAGTGTTCATGAGCAACAAAGGCGGGAACGCGGCTGCTGTGAATGCAGCAGGGTGGCCAGGGTACAGAGGGGGGTTGTGCCCGGCCCTGGGGGTTCAGAAGTGGATGGGCATGCAGAGGATGAATGGGTAGTTGTGTACTGGCAGACAGGAGTCCCAGATCTTGATGTCGAGAAAATGAATGTGACCACTTGTCCTATTGATTGTGAAGAGCCACTGGAGGTTTGGGGCAGTGACGAGAGGAAGTTAACGTTGTAGGTCAAAGTTAGCAGAGTTCCGGGTGGTTTGGAATACGTAGTGGTGCTCAGGGTGGTTTGAAAGATTCAGTAGAGTTTCAGGTGATGGAAAGGCCATTTTGGTAGCTGTTGCTTGGTCAAGTGTGAAACAGTAAAGCCACAAGTTAGAAGTTGGAAAGAAAAAGGAACATTTGAAGCTAGAAGCAGTAGAAATTGATTTACTGAATATAAAGGGTAAGGAGCCAAAGAAAGAAGAGAGTCGTGGGCGGCGGGATGGTGGAATTGGTGCCCAAGGTGGCAGGAGTGAGTGTGATGTGGTGCATTCAGGAGCTCGTGGCCTGCTGCCTGTCCCCACCTCGCTGTTTGCGTCCACACGAACCTGCCCCGGTGTCCGGGCGGTGCTTCCTCCGTGGTCTCCCTGCGTCTGAGCAGTGTGCCTCCTAGCAGCTCGCCTCTGCCCTCTCCTCCCCCGTGCGTGGCTGCTGCTCGCCCACGGCCTCTGAGTTCACAGTTAAGCCCTGGCCGCTTTCTGCTCAGCAGAGTTTCCCTCTCTTCTCTGAGACAGAAGTTGCGGGAAGGCGGCCTTCAGGTGAATGTTCTATTATTGCACGTACAGCCCGTTAAATATGTACGTGTATAAAATGTGCCAGACAACCCTCTTTAAAGAAATTGGTTTTCTGTCGTCTGCTCTGGGCGGTGAAGATGCCGGCGGTGTCTGGTCACCCTCGCTCTCTGGCTGCCTGTGTTTCCTGTGCCGACTGGGTTGTCCTCCCGCTGCCACACCGGTTTCTGATCCCTTCCGTCCGGCCCACGGGAAACGGCTGTCACCTGCAGGTCTGCACATGGGTGTTGCTTCTCTGAGAACTTCTGGAAGTAGACCTGCTGGATCTAAGAGAATGTTAAAGATACAGGTTTTTGTTGTTTTTTCTAATCCTCAGCTGAGGGTTTTTTTCTCCATTGATTTTTTAGAGAGAGTGAAAGAGTGGGGGAGAGACAGAAACTTCGATGTGAGAGACATACATTGATTGTGACCTCCCACACGCACCCCGACTGGGGCCGGGGGTCAAGCCTATAAGGTGGGTAGGTGACCTTGTCCAAATCAAACCCAAACCCTTCACTCCAGGGGCCAGCATTCTGGCCACGGGGCCACACCAGCCAGGGCCCAGCTGGCAGGTCCTCCTGTAGCCCATTGACAGGAGGTAAGCGGTCACGCTCTTCTCTTTCCTTCCCGCTCCTCCCCTCTCGAGCAGAATGAACGGTACCTACACCTGGCAGCGAAACTTCTGGATGCGAAGGAGCAAGCAGCTGCCTGTAAACTGGAGAAGAACAAGCAAGGGCAAAAGGAAGCTCAAGAAAAAATAAGGAAATTCCAAAGAGGTAAACACTTCAGTTCTTGGATGTGTAAATGTCTGTTCACTGTTGCTTGGCCGGGGGGGGGGGGAGGTGGTTCCCTTTCAGGTGTGTGCTCTCTGCGAGCGATTCACGGCTGGCTTGGCAAACACTTCTACCCCAGCAGGGAGTGGCTGTGGTAGGTTTTGTGGCCACACCGGCCCTGGCCGCTCACTCTGCCACTGCAGCGTCGAGCAAATCACTGTGTTCCTACAAACCTTCACACTGGACACTGAAACATGAATTTATACAGTTTTCACATCACCAGATACATCTTCTCTTTATCTTTTCATCCCATTAAAAATAGAAACATCTCCCTAGCCGGTGTGCCTCAGTGGATAGAGCGTTGGCCTGCAGACTGAAGGATCCCAGGTTGGATTCTGGTCACGGGCACATGCCCTGGTTGTGGGCCGATCCCCAGTAGGGGGCGTGAAGGAGGCAGCCAATCAATGATTCTATCTCATCATGGATGTTTCTCCCTTCCTCTTTCTCTCTAAAATGAATAAAAATATATTTAATTTAAAAAGTACATACATATATATGTGTATATGTATGTGTGTGTGTATACATGTATATATATTCCTCAGCTCCGAGGCCACAGGCTGGATCCAGCCTGCGGCCACCATTTGCTGTACCTGCCATAAAACGCCACTTCCAGTCCAGGAGGGAGCACACATATCCACCAGTGCTTCTTTCTAATGCGGCTCCTGTAGCTGGGAAACGGCTTGTTTTAAAAATGTTAGGACGCGCGAGTTCCTAGTAGGAAGTGTTGACCAGTCGGCCACAGGGACGAAGAGGGTGGATCCGTCGCGCACAGTGGAAAGGCATAAGAAACGGATGCATGAAACTGAGCAGCATGTGTCTTCTTGTTAGAAATGGAAATTCTAGAAGACCATCCAGTATTCAACCCAGCCATAAAGATTTCACCTCAACAGAATGAGAGGAAAAAGCCGCCTGTCGCCACAGAAGGGGAAAGTGCTTTGAACTTGAATTTACTTGAAAAATCTACAGCTGCTACTGAAGAGGAGAAAGGTAAAAGCAAGAAGTGTTCTGGGTGTTTTGTAACTAGTGAAATGTCAAGGAATACATAATTAAGAAATTCTGTTACTTCCCGGCCATTGCTCAGTTGTTAGAACACCAGCTCATGGACCTTAGAATCTCGGGTTTGATTCCTGGTCAAGGTTACAGGTTCAATCCCCAGCCCCGTCAGGGGCGAGAATGGGAGGCAACCTATTGATATGTCTCTCTCGTGTCAGTGTTTCTCTCTCTCTCCTCCCCTTTCCTTTGATTCTTTCTAAAAATCAGTGGAAAAAATATCCTCATTCCTATGGTGAGGATTGAAAAAGAAATTACAGTGATTTTGGTGACTTACTTGTGTAGCATTTTGTAATTAGAAATACTTGCTTCAGCCTCATCCTTCTCCAGTTTATCCTCCAAACTCCTGCAGAATTCCCTCTCCATCACACAGAGCTAGGTGGGACTCTGTTGGAAACATTTAATCAGTGGCAGGTGCAAACCCTTTGTCATGTCACTGCAACCCCTTTGCCATCTGCACAGTCAGTGTCCTTCCGCGTCAGGCCACGTCCAGCCACATCCTTCTCACAAACACAAGCTGTTGCTGGCTCCGAGGCTTTGCCCATCCTGCAGCCCCTACTTCACCAACCTTTCCTCCACAGCTTAACACAGCTCAATGTAAACCTCTCTCTCAGCCATCCGATTCTAGCCGTGCCCCCCGGCGTGTGCAATGTGAATTTATACACATTGGTAAATTGCTGACAGAGCCAGTCTTCTGTCTACCAGTCTGTAATACAGTCTGTCACACCCCATTACATTCTCAGTTCTTTTAAGTATATACTCTCTCCACAGATATTTACTGAATCCTTATTGTTGACAATGTCAGCTTCTGGCTGGACGGTTGTTAACGAAACTAGCCTTTCCCAGCCAGTGTTGCTTCCTATGAACCAGGAAGTCAGGGTTCGAGTCCCAGTCAGGGCACAGGCCTGGGTTGCAGGCTCGGCTCCCCAGTGTGGGATGTGTAGGAGGCAGCTGATCAGTGATTCTCTCGTCATTGATGTTTCTCCCTCCCTCCCTTCCTCTCTGACGTCAATAAGTTACATAAAAATAAAAAAGAGCTAGTCTCTGCCCTCCTCAGGTGTCCAGTCTCTGAGGAAGAGAAGCTTTAAATACTGGACAAGTGGCTAACTACAAGTGGTGGTGGGAGCTTCACAGACAGGAAGCGGCCTCTAATGATGGTGGGGCAGGGGGCCTGTTTTGATGAGGAGCCCTCGCCCTGAGACCTGACGCCTGCTGACAAGCAGGAGACTCACCTGCTCAGCAGAACACTGTGATGGGGGTGCTCTGTGTCTGCGCTCAGGATGGGAGCTGCTGGCCACACGTGAGGGTTGAGCCTGTGGAAGTGACTGGCACAACCGAGAAACTAACTTAAGTTTTAGTTCATTTCAGCTGTGGCCGCCGTGTGGGCGCGGCAGGCTGAGAGCAGGTGCGGACCTGACGGACAGCCTGTGTGCTGCTGTCGCAGGCCACGGAGGGTTGGGGGAGTGAGAACGACTTGACCTTTATGCAGAGCATGAAGCCAGGAGGGCGCTGGCAGCAGCCGTTAAGCAGAGAAATGACATCTGAGTTCTGTTTTTCAAAAGATCGTCCTTCCTGTGTGACAGTGTACTGAATGCTGGCATTCAGAGTGTCCTAAAAAATTCATCACAGGGGTAGTGCAAGAATGACTAAGTTGCTGAAACCGGTTTGGCTCAGTGGATAGAATGTCGGCCTGTGGACTGAAAGGTCCCAGGTTCGATTCCAGTCAAGGGCATGTACCTTGGTTGTGGGCACATTGCCAGTGGGGGGCGTACAGGAGGCAGCACCTATTTTCTTCCGAAAGTCTGTTTCCAGAGGTCAGGAGATTGCACACAGGGTGGAGCAAAAGTTGGTTTACGGTCGTGAGTACTTGAAACACAGAGTTAACGGATCTGTCGTAATAATCATAACCTCTTTCACCACTGTAAACCTGCTTTTGCCCACATTGTATCACCACTTTTAAAACCAATCTTTGTCTCTCGTTTTAGAGAAAAAGAAAGCAGCTCACGATGTAAGGAATTTTGACTACACTGCTCGGAGCTGGACGGGAAAGTCGCCCAAACAGTTCCTCATCGACTGGGTCCGGAAGAACCTGCCCAAGAGTCCAAACCCGGCCTTTGAGAAGGTTTCCGTCGGCGGCCGGTACTGGAAGTGCAGGTATGTGGTTTTGGTCACCGAGGGAACGTTGGAAGAACTGAAGATGCAGGTCGTCTTTGTTTCTTGGGAGCTAAGTGGACATTTAAGAAGCTCGTAATTCCGAGCTCAGCATCTCAAGTACGGTCTTCTGCGGAAATAGGCAGTTTAAACCCTGAGTGTGGACTGGCATTCAGCGTGAACGGAGCTCTGGCTGTTTGTACTTTGTCGGTTCTGTGGAAGTTTCTCCGGCTTCTTTGCAGGGTGCGGGTGATCAGGTCGGACGACGATGTGCTGGTGGTTTGCCCTACGATCCTGACGGAGGACGGCATGCAGGCGCAGCACCTGGGGGCCACGCTGGCTCTTTACCGCCTGGTGAAAGGGCAGGTGAGCGGAACAGGCCGTGCGGACGTGGGCTGCGTAAAGCCATGTCTGCGTGTGCACGCAGTGCGTGGTGAATTTTGGCCTCTAGCCAGTTTTCTCTCTACTGACTGCTGCTCCTGACTCATCCTCACTGCTGATTATTCATCTCTTTTACTTTCTCTCTCCTCCTTCCCCTCCCAAAACATACCTCAGTCTTTCTCTTCTAGACCAGAGACTCTGAGACATTTGATGGGCCCAGATGCTCAGGCCCAGCTAATTTACAGAATAAAAGTCATTGTCCTGGGGGCGTGAATTAAGACTTGTTAAGGAGTTGCTCTTTAGTGTCATATTGTCTCTCAATTTTAATGTATTACAGACATGGGTTCCGTACCACTTTTAAGCTACCAGTTTAAGGAAAGATTAAAATAAAGTAGCACTGAAGGAAGTGCTTCTTCGCTTTTGGGGGGGCTGTCCACGTTTCTTCATG
This sequence comes from Lasiurus cinereus, assembly GCA_011751065.1. Taxonomy (NCBI): domain Eukaryota; kingdom Metazoa; phylum Chordata; class Mammalia; order Chiroptera; family Vespertilionidae; genus Lasiurus; species Lasiurus cinereus. Next base: position 312,250 of record JAAGEH010000056.1, read on the forward strand.
GGAAATTAGAGCCACGGAAAATTTCAAACGCTGAGTAAGCGGAGCTCTGAACAATAGTTCTTTCCGTTTTCTGTCAGCAAAGTTCTTCATGCCTTTATTTCCCTTATTCTGCAAAATAAGTCTCCCCGAGCTAAGAGTAATTGGTGGAGGTGAGCACTGAGTTGTGGAGGTGACTGTGAGCTTCTGGTAGCAGCGTTGGGGTGACGCGGAGCCCGCCTGTGGGTCACTGAAAGTGCTTCCCCGTAGTGTCACACCCTGGCCACCTCAGCGGGCTGTTGAAAGGTGATCTTGGTCGGCTCTCTGCTCTAGAGCAGCGCTCAGGAGACCAGACACATCTGTGCAGTGGCTTACTGTGTCCCAGGAATAAGCACTTCACGTGTATGGACTGAAGTTTACCTTGGAGTGGGCCTAAAGGGAGGTGGTTACACCCCCACTTACAAACGGAAAACTGACACAGCGAGGTTAAGTCATCCGCCAAGATCCCCCTGCTAGTAAGCGTAGAGGCTTGAATGCGACCTGCTGTGGATTCCTGTGATCATGTCATGTGCATGTGCGTTTCCCATTAAAGTGGTAAGTAACCAGTGCACGAGACAAGTTACATTTTAGTGAAGAAGCTTTCCCACGTCCTAACCCGTCGGGTTGGTCTCCGTAGCTGGTGGAGATAACGCTGCTGTCTCTTCTTGCAGTCCGTGCACCAGCTGCTTCCTCCCCCGTACCGAGCGGTGTGGCTGGAGTGGAGCGATGCGGAGAAGAAGAAGGAGGAACTAAGTAAAATGGAGACCAACAAGCCCCGGGACCTGTTCATCGCCAAGCTCCTGAATAAAGTGAAGCAGCAGCAGCAGCTGCAGCAGCTCCAGCACCCTGCGGACCAGAGGGAGACCTCGGAAGACCCTGAGGAATCCTGGGAAAATTTAGTGTCCGACGAGGACTTCTCTGCACTGTCCCTGGAGTCAGAGAAGGCGGAAGACTTGGAGCCTGTTCGGAGCCTCTTCAGCAGGTTGCAGAGCACGCCCAAGTACCAGAGCCTCCTGAGGGAGCGGCAGCAGCTCCCCGTGTTCAAGCACAGGGCGGCCATTGTGGAGGCCCTGAAGAGGCACCGCGTGGTGGTGGTGGCGGGCGACACGGGCAGCGGCAAGAGCACGCAGGTGCCGCATTTCCTCCTGGAGGACTTGCTTCTCCACGAGCCGGGCACGAGGAAGTGCAACATCGTCTGCACCCAGCCCCGCAGGATCTCGGCCGTGAGCTTGGCTACGCGAGTGTGTGACGAACTGGGCTGCGACAGCGGCCCCGGAGGGAGGGTAAGCTGTCCACGCCGCCTCGGCCTGGGGATCCGGCGGGACCTGCCCCGCTGAGGGCGACGGCTCCTGGCGGGCGCTGGCACATCCCAGGCTCCTGTCACTGAGGGTGTGACACGGTGCCACTCCCCTTCCCGTGGAGAGGATGTTCCTGGTCCTGTCACAGAAAAGCATTCAGTTTAACAGTTGAATGTTCAAATAGGTTACATGCTAAATGGAACAGTCAAGGATTATAGACAGATACACATCTGATTTGAATAGCATGTATCTCAAGTTTTTGCAGGTCTTTCCTGTGCATGTATCCCTACGTGGATGTCTTTAATTATTTCCAGTGAGCAAAAGGGGGAAATAATGTAGAAGAAAATTCTAGACTATTTTCAAACCTAAATCTAAAACAGAAAAAGTGCATCAGTATCTATTGTGCATTTTGCCACGCCAGTGTACGCAAAACTGGCCAACCCTAACTCAAGTGACTGCTAGATACAGGAACCAGGAAAGCTGGTTAGAACCAAATATGAACCTCAAGTTCATGTAACTCAGCTTAATTCTAGTTTGAATCCTTCTTCCTAGGAATGCTACTTAACATTTCCATCTCTGTCTCTAAGATAGGCACCCCCTCATTAAAAATTTTCATGTAGCAGATTGCTTGGGTTTCATGGGATGGAGGAGAAAAAAGACAACTTGTCTTAAAAGGAACTTACACAAGGGAATGACAGACAAGTACTCAAATAAAACAGGGATGTCTGAGGAAGTGAGGAGGAGAATGTGGGGGGGACAGACGTGAGTGTACAACCTGTCGGTCACCCCGTGTGCTGTGGCTGCTGCTCCTGACGGCAGCTTTTAGGGAACCTGATAGAACAGCAGACCAGCTCTAGTTTCTGTTCCTGCGTGCCTCGATACTTTGCTCCCAGATAACTTTTAAAAATATATTTTATTGATTTTTTACAGAGAGGCAGGGAGAGGGCCAGAGAGCTAGAAACACCGGTGAGAGAGAAACATCGATCAGCTGCCTCCTACACACCTCCCACTGGGGATGTGCCTGCAACCAAGGTACATGCCCTTGACCGGAATCAAACCTGGGACCTTTCCGTCTGCAGGCTGATGCTCCATCCCATGAGCCACACCGGTCAGGGCTGCTCCCAGATCATTTAATAAGAAATGACCATAATCATGGTACTCGAGGCAGAACGGCTTTTTGTCTCAACACTGAAAACAACAAAGGTTTTGCTTGTTTAAAATGAACAAAGCCAATGTCACAGTAGCCTGAGCCTGAGGCCCTGGCAAAACCGCTTTGTACCTGGCCGCACTGAGCTGGTGTGCCTGAGGCTCCGTCCAGTGGCCGGTCATCCCGGCCTCCCTCCCAGCGCTCGCTCCCACGCAGTCCCCGAGAGGCTAACTCGCCTGTGTGCTCCCCTCAGCATTCCTTGTGTGGCTATCAGATCCGGATGGAGTCTCGGGCCAGCGAGTCCACCCGGCTACTCTATTGTACGACAGGGGTTTTGCTCAGGAAACTCCAAGAAGATGGTCTCCTAACCAGTGTGTCGCACGTGATTGTAGATGAGGTGAGTGTGTTCTGGAGTCGTGTTCACGTAAATTCTAAACATGTTTTTATTAAAAAGATGCTATTTGTAATTAATACTAGCCCACATTTTCCCTGTGCCTATAAATGCCAGACACTTTACATATAATTATTTCAGGTTCTCTGACGAATGTCTCATGTTGGCCTATTCAGTAAATACTGCACCACGTGTGCTCCATGCTAGAGGCTGTCTGAGGGCTTGATGTGTAAACCCGTTGAACCTCCAGCTGCGCCATGCAGGTGTACTCTCCCTGTGTTACCAGCCCGGAATCGGGCAGAGGTTAAACAGCTGTGCAGGGTCACACAGCCGTGGGAAGGCCATAAACGTTAATTCTCGGACAGCTGGTAGAGACCCTGTGAGGTTCCTACTGATCCGACTCCCCTTTTCCTGGGAAGTGCACAGACTGTGTGTCTTGTGTTGGTGGTGACAGAACAGGGTTCTGTTAGCGGCAGAACTCCAGGGGTCACCCGGCCTCTCAGTGAAAATCGGAGATGCCCTAATCTCGTCGCAGGCTGGGGGTCACGGGGTGCTGACCTTTGCTGGCTCCGTGTTAGCAGGGGACTGTTCCAGTTCTGAACATCCGTCTTTCTTGCAACACACAGCGTCTCCCCCTCACATGTTCTGACTGCGCTTCCGGGCTGGAGTGTCTGGTTAATGCAGCCTCTTACTGGGCCTTCTTTGTGATTAATTGTTACTCCCTTTTACCAGGTTCATGAAAGAAGCGTCCAGTCCGACTTCTTACTGGTTATCCTGAAGGAGATTTTACAGAAGCGCTCTGACCTGCACTTGATCCTCATGAGCGCCACGGTCGACAGCGAGAAGTTCTCCACCTACTTCACACACTGCCCCGTCCTCAGGATCTCAGGGCGGAGCTATCCCGTGGAGGTGAGGCGTCTGCAGCCTGCCTGTGTGGACAGCAACCTCGTTCCCGCCCGGGAGGACCCAGCAGACGGGCCCCAGGCGGAGACAGGTGTTCCTAGGTGCTGCGCGTCTAGAGAGGACTCGGCAGGATCTGCTGAAAGACATACCTGAGAAACACAGACAGAACACACCTCATACCCCCTCTGTCACGTGCAGAGCGAGGTGGCCCCCTCCTCACCCACCTCTCAGATTTAAGGGGGCTCGAGGCTTCCTTGTTGTCTGTTCTTTCTCCATCCGTGCTCATGTGTGGAAAGTATGCACCTCCTGGAACTTGTCCTGAGACTCTAGGGACAGACGCACTGACACCAGCAAATTCCTCATTCCCAAATAATATAGAAAAAGTGTTTTCATACTATTCTAAGTTAGCACCTAGTGATGTTCCAAGAGAACAATGCCTGGCTCTCTTTAAAATGCTGTTTACGGAAATGAATTTCAGTTCACCATTTACATGCTTTCACTATGCAGGTTTTTCATCTTGAAGATATAATAGAAGAAACAGGCTTTGTACTGGAGAAAGACTCAGAATATTGTCAGAAATTCCTGGAGGAGGAGGAGGAAATAACCATTAATGTTACAAGCAAAGCAGGGGAAATAAAAAAATACCAGGTAAAAAGAAAACTTCTTGTTTTTAATCCTCACTTGAGGATATATTTATTGATTTTAGAGAGAGGAAGAGAGAGAGAGAGAGAAGCATTGATAGGTTGTTTCTCATATGCGCCCCCAACTGAGGACCGAACCCTCAGCCTCAGTATACTCCCTGACCAGGAATGGAACACACAACCTCTTGCTGTATAGGAGGAGGCTCCACCAAGTGAGCGACACTGGCAGCAAAAGAAAACGTGTTGAAAGACATCTGATAATGCTACCAGAACATACCTGCCATGCGAGCTTTAAAAGCATGCTGGCACAGAGAATTCCCCTCTAATTTGGTAGAAGAGGAACAGATATGATCAAAAGCAAAGTTTAAAGGCCATTTCTCCCACCTTTGTTTCATAGAATCTAGTTTTTGGCTTACATTATTTTGTCTTCTTCCACTGTTATGGGCCACATTGGAACACACAAAAAAATCAAGGACCTAAAAGTCAGGGGTAACTTTTATTATCTCAGCATGATCCGTTACTGAGGAGTAAGTACGTGATGATTTTCACGTCTTCCTCTGACCCCCCGGTGGTTAGAGTGAGGAGACTGGGTCCTGGCAGCCCGTGTCCTGGCTGAGCCCGGCGTGAGCCGGCCGAGCTTTGCAGTGAAGCTGCCCGGGGCAAGTGCGGGTCTCCCTGGACACTCAGTTTCAGACCCGTTTTTGGAGATGCCACAAAGCTGAGTTTCCTGGCGTGTGGCCAGGGTGCTGTTCTCCCTGTGTTCCTTGTACCGTGGTGTTTCCTGCATCACAGTCTGAAGCAAGCAGTTACTGTGTCTCTCCGAAAGCAGATGAACCAAGAAAGCAAAAACGGACTCTTCCCCTAAAGCTTCAGAGATAGAAATGAGAAATGAAAGAAAGACTCAGGAAATTAAAGGCATTTTAAAGAGATGACAGAACTCAGCAACCACCGTAAAATCTGCAAAGAAGGAGACGGGTGTAAATTATGATGGCAGCAGTGAGAAAAAGGCGTGTCTTTCTCCTTTTAATAATACTTAATGTTTTTGTCCTCCTTTTTTGGTTGTGTTTCTTCTAGGAATACATCCCAGTGCAGACGGGAGCAGGTGCTGGCTTAAATCCCTTTTACCAGAAGTACAGCAGCCGCACGCAGCACGCTCTTCTGTACATGAACCCTCACAAGATCAACCTGGACCTCATCTTGGAACTTCTTGCATATTTAGGTACATACGGATTTCTCGTGTGTCTCCATTTGTTTTTGGTAAAACTTCTTCTGTTATTGGCGGTATTAATATCTTTCACATTAGTATATTAATATCTGTTCCTTACCTCCTTATTTTGAATATTGTCTCTTTCAAAAACCACAGACAGAAGTCCCCAGTTCAGGAATATGGAGGGAGCAGTGCTGATCTTCTTGCCTGGCCTCGCCCACATTCAGCAGCTGTACGACCTGCTGTTGGCGGACAGGAGGTTTTCCGCTGGACGGTAACTGCACATCTTGGCTGCATTCCTGGTGGTTTTAAGCTAGAACAGTGTTTCGTGCAGTGCAGCTCCTGATCAGAGCTGAAACTGTCCATGGGAAGCAAGTGTGTTTTGACATCACTATTACAGCATTCCATCTACACAAACGTTAGGTACAGTCTCCACATTGAATATGATTAAGCGGGAAAGACTAGGATGCTGACCACCCCCCTCCCCAGCCGCCTGGGTGTGCAAACCCCCCCGTCCCCGCGCTGCCCCCAGGGTTGCACCCCCTCGCCCACACACTTATGCTGCTGTCGTGCTTTCCCCAGCAACCTCAGGATGTAGAAGTCCTGAAAACCCTGCGTTCCCCATAATCCATTCCTATCCAGTGTTTTCTCTCTGATGACTACATGGCGTTTATCCAAACCTTTGTGTGTGTCTAAAATTTTCCTAGTAAAAAATGTTAGAGTTGCTTCCAGCGTGCAAGTAAATTTTGTTCTTCTTTGCAGTGTCTTCTACGAAGAGACTTTTGCTAAGAACTGTGATTTCCCTTTCAGATACAGAGTGATAGCTCTGCACTCTATTCTCTCCACCCACGACCAGGCCGCAGCGTTCACACTGCCCCCTCCGGGCGTCAGGAAGGTAAGTCCAGTCCGCACGTGTGCTCACCCTCCCTTGGAGGGGGCCCCATGGAGGTGCTAGGGTGTCTGCCAGAGACGGTCACTAATGGCAAGCCCCTGAGCGTGCGCACAGACTTCAGGCTCCGCAGCTTGCCCCACGCAGGCGTGAACCCAATGGGAATTAGGGTGTTGGAACACGGCCATCATGTGTTACTGAAGGGACAGGACTTTAGGAGGCGTGGTGGTGGAATAACGGCCTGGATGTTGCCTCGGAGAAGAAAAATCACCCTTCCCCCCCGCCCCCCAGAAGGCATATGAAGGTGTTGGAGTCAGGAGCTCTGGAGTCAGGGAGAATGCTTGTTTTCTAGGCTGTTCCCCGGGGTCTTGTAATACGTAGACCATTAGGTGGGGGGATCTCGTGTTTTCATTACGTCCGCTTTGGACTGAATGGAGAGGGATGTGGCAGAGGGCGTTTTCCAGAGGTTGCACCTCTCGGGGGCGAGCACAGGCTGGGGACTGGGGACACCGCGCTCCCCGAGGAGCTGGCTCTGCAGGGCCGGGCTCCGCCTGACCTGCTCCGTGTCTGAGGTTTGGCAGCCCCTGGCCTTCTCTCTCCGCCTCAGCCGATGCCGCCATCGGCCCTGGAGTTCTCAGGGCCGGGTAGCGAGCCCGCGGGCCGCCAGTGCCCTGACCCAGTGCCCCATTGGGCGCAGGCATTTCTCAGAGTTCTAGCTGGAATTAAGGGAAGAGGACTTTTGTAGAATAAAAATGAGTCACTTTAATTAGCAAGCTGAGATGGTGGGACTAATTATAATGAGAGCAAATTAAAATTGCACAGTAACAGATTGTGAATTTTTATAAAATTGAAATTCCCTTTTTAAAGTCATTCGTTTGGACTTTAACGTAGTTTACATTACAGCACATTGCTGAAAGTTGTTACTAAATATTTGGCTTTTTGTTTATTTTCAGATTGTTTTAGCAACAAATATTGCAGAGACGGGCATCACTATTCCAGATGTTGTATTTGTCATTGACACCGGAAGGACAAAAGAAAACAAGTAAGTTTGACTTTCCCAAATCCAAACACTTTCCACCGGAAAAGTGTGCGGCTCTTGGATTCTTAGAAGTTAGAGAGTCACCGAGGACAAGCCCAGACGTCCTGATGCTGCCAAAGCAAACCGGAGGGAGCTGTGCATGTCTGAGAGCCGGGGTCACGTTTCACGTCAGGGTTTCCCACGAGTGATGTAACCACCAGTTGTGATCACAGTTTCCTCAGATACACAGAAGTGGGGTCACCGGTTTCCTCAGATACGCAGAAGTGGGGTCAGGGTTTCCTCAGATACACAGGAGTGGGGAGAACGAAAACCTCCTGGTTAGCAGTGCTGGGTCAGTGAGCAGCGCAGCAGCGACCTGTGCCGCCTCTTCATCAGACTCCTCCTGAGACACTCGGCAGTCTGGACCCTGTAAACACGGGCTCGGAACTGTAGCACTGCTTGGAAATAGGTGTGACTGTCCGATACAAAGGCAGACCTGAGCCCTGGCCGGTATGGCTCAGTGGATAGAGTGTCAGCCTGTGGACTCAAGGATCCCAGGTTCTATTCCAGTCAAGGACACATGCCCAGGTTGCGGGCTCGATCCCCAGTGGAGGGTGTGCAGGAGGCAGCCAATCAATGATTCCCTCTCATCACTGATGTTTCTCTCTCTCTCTTCCTCTCCTTCCCTCTCTGACATCAATAAAAATATATTTTAAAGAGAGAGCCGAAACCAGTTAGGCTCAGTGGATAGAGTGTCGGCCTACGGACTGAAAGGTCCCTGGTTCCGTTCCGGTCAAGGGCATGTATCTTGGTTGTGGGCACATCCCCAGTAGGAGGTGCACAGGAGGCAACTGATCGATGTCTCTCTCTCATCGATGTTTCTAGCTCTCTATCCCTCTCCCTTCCTCTCTGTGAAAAATCAATAAAATATATTTAAAAAAGAAAGAAAGAGAGAGAGCCCTTGATTTTTAAGCTTTAGAGGAAGTGTTTTCAGAGTTTACTTGTATCTTGTGAAAAATAAGGTGAATTATGTTGACAATGGCACTTCTCAAACTCCAAATAATTCTTGTGCATAATTAGTAGACATTCCCTAAAGGAGAAAGCATTCCATGGTCAGCTTAATTTGGGAGAGGGTAAATTAAGCAGGGTTTCTAATTTGGTAGTGTGAGATTTATATGTGATGCTGGTTAAATTGTATAAACAATTTGGGAAACATTGGTCCACAATGATGATGGACATGTGTTAGCCTACCTTCGGCTTAATTTTCAGAGTGGATTATTCTGGCTTTCTCAGGTTTTAGTTAAGTCAGTCATCCACCTGCCTCCCCTCTACCACACGCGTTGCTCTAGGTACCACGAGAGCAGCCAGATGAGCTCGCTGGTGGAGACCTTTGTCAGTAAGGCGAGCGCGCTGCAGCGCCAGGGCCGAGCCGGGCGGGTGCGCGACGGGTTCTGCTTCCGGATGTACACGCGCGAGAGGTACGTGCAGCCGCCCTGGGTGTGGAGACGAGCGGGTGGGGCAGCGCGCCATGGCCAATGACGGGAAGTGATTGCGGTGGTTTTCCTTTTCAGATTTGAAGGCTTCATGGAGTACTCGGTCCCTGAAATCCTACGTGTGCCCCTGGAGGAGTTATGTCTTCATATCATGGTAACCCCTCGGGAACGCAATCCTGTTGTCCTCTTCCCGCCTTCTAGAAAAGAAAAAGACCACCTAACCTTACCTTCCTCGTAGTGGACGGCCCCTCTCACCTTTTCATAGTGAGGTCCCTGTGCTCTAATTCTGCCACAGGCCCCGGACCGTACAGAGAAATACAGCCTCACACCCTACACCAGTCATTCTCACCCGGACAGTGGGCTGTGCCCACGGATGTTTTTGGTTGTCAGATGCTGGGGGCATCTCGTGGGTAGAAGGAGACGATCCTGCTAAACCTCTGGACCACAGCCCAGGCCCCTAGAACAAAGTAACCTGGCCAGAACAACAACAGGCTCACACTGAGACCCCAGCCTGAACCAGCGCTTCCTGCTCCGAGAGGCCTGTAATGCCTTCAGTCTTAGAGTTTTTCTGTACGATCAGGAGTGAAGGAGCTGAAAACGTGGACTGGAAGGTCTCCTCCACATGCCCACCCGTTAGCTCGCCTGCACCACACACGCACACACTGCCAGTTATTAAAGAGGAGGAGACCCTCCTCACCCAGACATCCATTCTCTCTGCTCCGAGTTTCACGTAACTACAGGCACTGCCAGTCTGGCCTCTGTGGCTCATGCAAACGCTGTTGCTCCTTTTCTCTGTAGAAATGCAACCTGGGCTCCCCCGAAGAGTTCCTCTCCAAAGCCTTAGACCCTCCTCAGCTCCAAGTCATCAGCAACGCCATGAATTTGCTCCGAAAAATTGGGGCTTGTGAGCTGACGGAGCCTAAACTGACTCCCTTGGGCCAGCACCTCGCAGCTCTGCCCGTGAACGTCAAGATCGGCAAGATGCTCATCTTTGGAGCCATCTTCGGCTGCCTGGACCCGGCGGTAAGAGACGCCCCTGCTGCCCCTGCTCCTGCCGCCGCTGCTGCTATTTCCTCCCTTTCACTCTCCTTTTGGCAGAGAATTCATGACGTTTGGAAATAATTTTTAACTTTAACTGAATTATAAACGTCTGTCCTGACATTAAAATGCAGGAGGTGTGAATGACTAATGATAATTTTTTAAGTATTTTTAGAGAGAGGAGTGGGGAGGGAGAGAGAAAAACATCACCGAGAGAGAGTCATCGACTGGCTACCTCTGCACATTCCCCGCTGGGATGGAGCGCAGCCAGGCACATGCCTGACCAGGGACTGAGCCGCCGGCCTCTCGGTACCTGGGACAGTGCTCAGCCAGCTGAGCCGCACTGGCCAGGCTAATGAGACTTTCTAATATTTAACCTTGCAGACAAGAAAATACATCGGTCCACCTGCTTACATGTGCCATAGGTACTGCTTTATACATGGGTCTGGCTTGTCTGGACTATTCCTGTGAAACAGCCACTTGAAGTATTTATTTGATTGAATATGTAGTAGACAGTGATTTTCAGCCTTTTTCACCTCATGGCACATATAAAGCAATTATTAAAATTCTGCAGCACACCCAAATACACCTTTTGCTGATCTGTCAGAAAAGTAGGTGTAATTTTTATTTTCCCCACCAGATGGCTCTTGTGTTGGCCATTGTCTGCGGGGGTGGGGGGGGGGGAAGGTCAGTGCCCTAAGGACATTTTAAACATTCTTGTGGCCCTGGCTGGTTTGGCTCAGGGGATAGAGCATCGGCCTGCAGACTGAAGCGTTCCGGGTTCAATTCTGGTCAAGGGCACATGCTCAGTTCCCAGGGGAGGGCATGTAGGAGGCAGCCAATTGATGATTCTCTCTCATCATCGATGTTCCTAACTCCCTCTCCCTTCCTCTCTGAGATCAACAAAAATATAAAATAAGATAAAATAAAATGAACATTCTTGCGGGACGCCGGTGAGCAGCGCTGTGCCCGCCGGTTCTTAGGGCGCTCTGACCCATTGACCTCTCATGGTGAGGCTCTGCTCTCTCTGCCTCGGCGCACAGTCACAGGTGAGAGTGCAGCCTGTGCCCTCGCACCAGTGTTACCAGTTCTGTGCTCTCGGTCGTCCCGAGTGGGCCAGGTCTGTGTCTCTGCGACCCTGGGCTCCTGCGTCTCCAGGCGACTTCAGCTCCAGCTTTCTCCCGCTGCGCCCCTCCTGGACTGCACACCCAGGCTGCCCTCCGAGCAGGGCGCTGACTTCCTCTCGCCTCTTCTCTGGTATCAGGGATGGGAACACGCCAGCATCGTGCTGAGGCCCCCTAGCCGGCCTGAAGGGCTGCAAACAAGAGGTGTCCTGTAGCCCAGTTATCCTAAAGTACGGGGCGGGCAAAAGTAGGTTTACAGTTGGGAGTACGCAAAACAGAGAGTTTATTCTTGTGTTATTCTTTAGTGTATAGTTTTCCATACGAACCGCTGGCAGCCTACGTTTGCCCGCCTGTATTTAAGTGGAGAAGTTGGAGCGTGATCCTGGGTTGCTTCTCCCTGTGAGACTACACATCACCTGACCGTTCCGTGTCTTCTGCCTCTGGTTCTGGTGATGCTGCCTCCTGTCTCACAGAGAATGTGCAAGGACAGCGACTTTCTTATGCCATAAAATGGAAGTGTGAGCGACTGTAGGGTTGCAGAGCGTGAGAGGACGCATGCCCCTCACAGTGTGGCTGTGAGAGGCGCCCTTCACAGACCGCTGCGGCGCCCCCTCTGTGACCGCGGCTCTGCTTTCTGTGCAGGCCACGCTGGCCGCTGTCATGACCGAGAAGTCTCCCTTCACCACGCCCATCGGCAGGAAAGACGAAGCGGACCTGGCGAAGTCAGCGCTGGCCACGGCCGATTCCGACCACCTGACCATCTACAACGCGTATCTGGGGTGAGAGCTCGCGGGGTGGCGCTGAGCCTGGGGCAGTTTCCTTCCTAAGCATTTGCCTGTGACTGGCGTTAGATGGGTTTAAATCCATCTCCAAAATTTTACTTTATTTTTAGTTATGTCTCCATAATTATGTTGTAGATTCATGGTTTTATAATCCTTTCAAAATTTAAGCACAATGTTCTTTATAGTATTATATGTGTATTACCTTGTATTTAATTTACTGTTATGCATAAACAGAAAACAATGTCTTTTGGTCAAAGTTCTTTTTTAAAAAAAAATGTATTTTTATTGATTTCAGAGAGGGAGGGAGAGGGAGAGAGAGACAGAAACATCAATGATGAGAATCAGTGATCGGCTGCCTCCTTCATGCCCCCCACTGGGGATTGAGCCCCCAACCTGGGCCTGTGCCCTGACCGGGATTTGAACCCAGTGACCTTCTTCTGGTCCATAGGTCAAGGCTCAACCCCTGAGCCATGCCACCTGGGCGGTCAGAATTCTTGAATCTAGTTGGTGGCTCCTACAAGCAAGTTTCCTCCTCTTCTTAAATGATTCTAGTTTAGAGACACTTTGGCTAGTGTGTGACAGAGATTGCAAGGAAAACAGTGCCTGTGTCGTTTCGTCTGTAGGTGGAAGAAAGCGCGGCAGGAGGGCGGCCCTCGCTCGGAGGTGGCTTACTGCCGGAGGAACTTTCTCAGCAGAACGTCCCTGCTCACCCTGGAGGTGAGTCCCCGCAGCTCTGACTCAGCGCGGGGCTGAGGGGCCCTGTGTTTGGAAGAAGAAGTGCTGGGCCAGTGCGGGGCCTCCCCTGAGCTGCTGCTGGCTGCCCTGAGGCACCGTGGGTACCGGGAAACGGGGGAACGCTTGCGGCTTCCCTTCCCCCAGAGTTCCCACCACAGGTCAATGCCCACATTTCCACGGAAGCCAGGGAGCGTTGCTTTCATGCAAGTCGTGAACCTGGTGGCTTACATGGGTCCCATGCTCCGGTCCTGCCTGGGCTCTCTTTAGTCACGCTGCCCCTTTGGCCAGGGAGAGGGCGCCCTTCGGGTTTCCCCATCCCGGCCACGCAGCCCAGGAGGCTTGGTGCTTCCTGGTTTAGGGATGGCTGTGCGTTTTACGCTCCGGGCCAGGAAGCATCCCCTTTCCTGAGAGCTCTGGTTCCTGCATGTCAACCGCTCCCCGGCTGCCGCGGGCGATGCTGTCCCTGCGAGGCATTTGGCGGCGTGTGCGGCCGCGGGCTGTGAGTAGGCTGTCCATCTGCGCCTGGGAAGGCCTGGCGCCTGTCCTGGCATTAGAGGCTCAGCGGACGGTGGGAGGGCAGACAGGACACGGTGCCGGGAAAGTGAGAACAGGTGATCCCGGCAGGCAGGCTCCGCACGTGTCCTTTGTTCCTGGGGCTTCGGAAGGCGTGTGGTGCAGGCGGCCACGGAAGTATCAGAAAGGAACCTGTGGGCATGCCTCTATCCTCTGCTCCTTGGTGAAAGGTTAAAACCATTTCCTCCCACTGATCTGACCCGTCACTTTTGTGGCTTCACTGCGGGGGTGACAGCGGGACTTGCCCTGTGGAATAAGCCTGTCCTCATAGCAGAGAGAAAGGGTAACAAGCCACAGACCCCAGAGCCAGGCTGGGGACTCGGGTGTGGGAGCCGTAGCCCTCCCTAGTCTGCGTCCACGCCTCAGCCTCCTTCCCCCAAGAACCCTCCTTCACCATCGGGGCTGCTGGGACCGCAGCTGTCTGCAGATCCCTCCTCCCTAGAAGCAAAGTCCCTTGGACCCAAACGGGAACCCTGAATGTAGCGGCACCGTTCACTCACGTGCATCCCGTTTGCTTTGAAAACGGCCAATCTTCCGTAGCCTTTTAGCTGACGTTTAGCTGCCTGGCCCTGTAAGAGGTAGGAAAGGTGGCTGCCACAGCTTTAGGGGAAAGGAAGCTGCCATCCATGCACTGGGTCGAGGCTCTTAGGGCAGGAGATGAGGTTCCCAGAGACAGAGGAGGGGGGCCCTGTGCAGCCGAGGCCGGACTCCTCCAGGTTCGCCCTCCCATTCTGTGTGGCCGTCCTCACGGGGACATCAGAGGGCGATCACGCACGAAGGGGACAGTCCCAGGTAGACATGCGTGTTTCATGACTCAGGTCCCAGGAGGGTGGTGGCAGGGGCCTCATCGATCCTTGTTCTCCAGGATCGTTTTTCTTCCTACTTTCCTCTGGGCTGCAGCAAACAGGCAGGCACCTGGCATCTGCCAGTTTGACAGGAAACAGGAAGGTAAGGTCCAGGGCCATGTGGCAGTGTCTCAACCAGTCTGATCGCGTCTCTCTTCCACCCAAACCACCTAGGACGTGAAGCAGGAGCTGATCAGGCTGGTGAGGGCAGCGGGGTTTTCGGCGCCCGCCGCCTCCAGCGGCTGGGAGGGAAGCCACGCCGCCCAGCCCCTCTCCTTCCCGGAGGTCGCCCTCCTGAAGGCCGTGCTCTCCGCGGGGCTTGCGGACAGCGTGGGCAAGATCCTCTGCACCAAGTCCGTGGACGTCACCGAGAAGCTGGCCTGCGTGGTGGAGACCGCCCAGGGCAAGGCACAGGTGCACCCGTCCTCCGTGAACCGGGACCTGCAGACCTACGGGTGGCTCCTGTACCAGGAGAAGGTGGGTGCTCGCAGGGCGCCGTGCTGGCGTCACTCGGGACAAGTTGGAGTGCCGCCGGGTGCGATGTCTGGTCCCCACATGGAGCTGCTCATGTCTTAGTCACTAATGAGAGAGACACCGAGGCTCTACGTGACCATCACCATCTTTGCCCTGGAATAAAGACAAGAGCAGAGCTCGTTCCACAGCCAGGATCCAAGTTCCAGTTCTGGCTTAAACCGCTTCCCACGCACCATCCACCTTACACGTGAAACGATGGCATTCGCTGAACATCGAAAATCATAATTTATTTTGCGTTATTGTTTGACAGCTTAGCCTTATAAAATTGCTCGCTGGTAGTTTCATTTATCCAAGGCTCACAGCGGAGCAGAGGCAGGGCTGCCGTTCGATGGGAAACACTGCAGTGAGTAATGTAAGAGCACAGGCACACGCTGTGATTCGCCTGCTCACAACGCAGGCCTCCTCCTGCCTGCCCTGTGTACACCGCCGGACAGGTGATGGTTGGTCTTTGAGGGGCTAGGAGCACAGGGGTGGCTGCGTGACTGCACAACTGGCACATGATGCACGTGAGGATGGGCACATGTAGTTTTACAAAACTCACACTGAACACGCCTCCACCCGGCAGAACAGGCTCATGGGCAGCAGATGAATGATTTCTGCTCGCGCGGTGACGGCCCCCCTCCTCCCGCAGGTCAGGTACGCCCGCGTGTACCTGAGGGAGACCACGCTGATCAGCCCCTTCCCGATGCTGCTCTTCGGCGGGGACATCGAGGTGCAGCACCGCGAGCGGCTCCTCTCCGTGGACGGCTGGATCCACTTCCAGGTACGCCCGCAACGGGCCCGTCTCACTCTGGTCCGACTTCCGGTTGCTGAGGTGGATTCTTTCCAAGTGGTGCCTTTGCATCTTTTCCCTGTGAGACAGACGTTATCCTGTCTGTGTGGTTTTAAATTGTTAGGTTTGAAAACCAGGCTCTGATGCTGTCAGACTGCGCGTGTCCTCAGTGGCGATGACAGTGCCGGGCTGTGCGCGTCACGTGAGCCCAGGCAGCACACCTCACCTTGCCAGCCCCTCCCGAGGACCCGCCCTTGAGCGCAGGGACAAGTTCAGTGCCTGCCGGGGGCACAATGTGCTGCAGAGAAGACTTAGGCCAGAGCCCTGTCCGCAGCCTCCCGCTCCGCCACTGCACTGTACCCCTGTGAAAAGAAAGCAAGGTGCATAGCTTTCCCTGCCTGGGTTACCAGTGCCACCCGCAGGAAGGTTACTTCTCTGACCATTTAAACTGCATTACTTCTCCTGTCCGTGCTAGGCTGCCGTTTGTCTAAGACGGAAAGGCCAGGATGTGGGAAATGCAGCTAGAAAGGGTGTCAGTGTTCGCTGAGGCTGGGGTGGTGTGGACGTCCTGCCGAGGGACCCTGGTGACCTTGGCGTAGCTGCGGGCTCACCGACATCACAGAATAGTACACTCAGCAGGCACGAACCTGGATGGTTTGCAGACTGTGCCTCGCTCAGTAAAGCTGTTTTTTAAGTTCCCGTCAAGTTCATGGATACTCAAGGAAACTGACGTTTGCATAGTTTAGCCACAGGAAGTGGTTTGCCTATGTCTCCCCATCATGTTCTATGTTAAGTCAGGATGTGCTGAGCCGAGTGGAAGGTATACGTGCTTATCTTGGTTTATGTGGACACACTCACGCTCCCAGGATTAACTGTCCAGTTCACCACTTCCTCTCCACAGGCCCCTGTGAAGATAGCCGTCATTTTCAAGCAGCTGAGAGTTCTCATTGACTCAGTTCTAAGAAAAAAGCTGGAAAATCCTAAGATGTCCCTTGAAAGTAAGTGTTTGATTTAACGTAGGTCCGAAACAGTAGACTTTTAAGTAATGGCGTGCATGGGGTGGCACATTGAAGTCTTATTAAATTCCAGGTGATTAAACATTAATAAAACTTATTTAATGAATTCATCTGACGCACAAACAGTTGCTCAGACCTAATTATTCTCTGTGTGGCGACTCCCCTTGTGCCAGGCGAGTTGGGAACCTCTCCCCGGGAACCTCACTGGCAGGCCCGGCCCCGTTACCAGAATTCCCGCTGCAGCCACCGACCCCGGCGCCTTCTCGTACGGAAGCGCCTGGTGTAATAGAGAGTTTCTGTCTGCACCCAGTCACCATGGCCATCTGGAGAGTGGGTGGCAGTCTTCCGAGTCACAGCAGAGCAGCTGCTGGGAGAGCAGCCGTTAACAAAACCCCCTTCGCAAATAACGGGCCTCTGTTGTCTCTTCGCTGGGATGTGGATCCTTGCGAGGCCGTCTGTCACGTCCCATTGACGCCTCTGTGGGGCTTCCCTGTGACTGCCGTGTCCGGGATAAACTGGACACACGGCCGCCCTCGGTCTCCTCCGCACGGGAGCGTCCACGCTGAGCCGGGAGAGCTAGCGACCTGGTCTTGGGGATCCGTGCGTCTGTCTGTCCGTCATTCCTCGTGAAGGACTGACAGCGCACCGCCTCCACCTCCGCCTCCCTCTGTCCAAGCAGACGTACAGCAATAATTAAAGCAGTGCTGGTGGGCGACCGAGACGTGGGTGTCTGTAGGTCATAGTGAATATCGCTGGTGGTGGTTTTGTATTTTAATGTAAAGCATTTTTTAACGAGGGACACCTGTGGTGACATTGGACCACTAGCCAGTGAGGAATTTGCTCATGTTTTTTCTCCCACTCAGATGACAAGATTCTACAGATCATCACGGAATTGATAAAAACAGAGAATAACTGAGACTGAAGTTCACGGTTAACCGCTGTAAATGCCGGATGAAGACCCAGTCGCGAGGTGATGTGGACACGGACCGTCCAGGGCGGTCTTCGGGACGTCGACTCGGTGCTTGCCACGACAGAGGTGGAGGAAAAGCACAGCCTTTCCACGCGTGACTTTCTTGTTCCTTTTCATGGCCGTTCTTCCCCGTGTATGTGCCACGACAGTCACAATAAACCCTTTGGTGCCACCCCTGTCTCCCACACCGTGTGTGCCTTCCGGCAGGGCTGTGTCTGCAGTGTGTGCGCCTCCGGGATGCCCATCCCTGGTCCTCGCGCCTCCTCCCTCAGCCGCTGCGCCCGGAGCGCTTAAACTCCTGGACCCGGCAGAGAAAATGAGCTCCTGAGCTCCGTGCCAGCCGGAAGCCAGTCTCCATAAGGAGCCCCGGGAGAAGTGGGTGTGTAAGATTTGACACTCAAAACTGAAGAAAGGCACCTTTCCTGGACACCAGCGGGCCCAGAACCCCGTCACCAAACTCAGAAGTAGTGGTGCTGCTGGGCCTGCCTCTTGCACGCCCCCTACTGGGCGTCGGATGACTAGGCGTGGCATCGGAGACCTCTCCTTGTACAGAAGACACCCACCCAAAGAGCCACAGGGCCCGGGCCCACCTGCTGGGTGCACCGCTGCTGGCTCTGTCCAAACAGACCTCCCTCCTGGCTCAGGCTCACCGTCCTGAAGCACAGCTCCCCATTCACGAGGCAGCTGGCCGCAGCGTGGACATCTGGACCACCTGCTTCCTGTCTTCCCTGCAGACCACGTGGCAGCGACAGGCCTCGGTGGTCTGCTGTATTTGAATTTCAGAAAAGCAATTTTAATACTGTACCTCCCCACGGCCCTCGGCCCCTCCCCAGCCCCTCTCCAGTAAGGCTGCTGGACGAAGCAGCGGCTGGGAGAGGAGGAAGCTGCTGGAGTCAGAGCACGACCGACAGGCTACTTGTGGCCAGCTCAGCCTTCAGGAGCAGTCTGAACAGAGGGCGCTAAGGAGGGACACTGCCAGGTCCCACAGCCACCACACATTCAGCGATCGCTGGAGGACTGGCGAGGGTAGAACGCAGGACCAGGGAGGGAGAAGCCTCGGCACCTGGAAGCTGGGGGAACCCCGCAGAGGCGCCCGCACATGCGGTGTCTGCCCGGGGAAGCCGGCCTGAGGCGCAGAGACCCAAACCGTAGCTCCGGGAATGGCAGACCCCCAGAGGAAAGGGGGCGTTCAGCGCCCCAAGCAAGCACAGGCGGCACCTGAGAACTAGGGGCGCCTCCAGAGCAAGTTCCCACTCCCGCCCAGAGCCCACCACAAGCAGCCTTCAGAGAGGGTGCCTGAGGCCCGCTGGCTGACTGGCAGGGAGTGAATAAAATCGCAGAGGTGGGCACTAGGTGGCGTGCCAGTTACAGACATGATGAAGAAAGGACAGGTTGAACAGAGGCATTTCAGGAGGGGAAGACCCCGCTCATTTGCAGACGAGAGAGAAATAGCCAGCAGAGTGAGGACCACATCAATGCAGACACTTACCCTGATCCAGCCCAGGACTGGGAGAATGTAGGCGCCCATCGGAGAGGCTCGGGGCTTTCCCAGCCACCCGAGTGCCAGGGGAGGCAGCAGCGTAGGTGGAGAGTGGGAGCTTTGTGCATTCATGGGACCGTGGGCTCTTGGAATGAAGAGACAGTCCCATTGAAATGGGTGGCTACACATGCTTACCTAGGCAAACGGGGCCAGAACAGAGGACATGGGCCAGGCAGATGGAGAGGCTAAGGGGATAGTTAGGACACTGGCGGGCCGAGAGTCACGCATGTTGCTGTATGTTCTTTGCTTCCCCTCCCCTCACTATTCTGTGATTTGGGTTTGACAGTCGGTTGCTCTGTCCTGGCGTCCACGAATGCTGTCTTCTGCTATAACCAGGCTGCTGCTGAAGCCAGCCAGTGAGTGCTCTTTTCAGATGTTATGGTTTTCAATGACATGCTCATTTGGTTATTTTTTATAGATTTCAATTCTCTGATGCAATTCTCTTTTTGTCATTTTACCCACCTTGCCCTGTATTTTCTTTAACATACTTACAACCATTTTTTTAAAAATACATGTCATTGATTTTTTACAGAGAGGAAGGGAGAGGGATACAGAGCTAGAAATATCCATCAGCTGCCTCTTGCACACCCTACTGGATATGTGCCTGCAACCAAGGCACATGCCCCTGACCGGAATCGAACCTGGGATCCCTGAGTCCGCAGACCGATGCTCTATCCACTGAGCCAAACCGGTTAGGGCTACTTATAATTACTGTGTTTCAAAGTCCTCATCTGCTAACCAATAACTGATCATCAACAAACTGAGGGACAGGTGTTCTTCCCAAAAGGAGGCCTCTCTCTGCTCGGACAAGCAGAACTGCAGCAGCACACCCACCTGAGCACCTCACTTGCCCTGTCGAACCCTCAGGACTACTCACAGGACACTCGGACACCCCTGTCTCTAACAGCGAGGAAGGCAGGAATGCAGAGTCAGGGGCCTTGCTCCAGTTTATGGAGCTCAGGTGCTCTAAGGCCAGGATTCGAACCCAGGAGGTCGGCAGGCTGCCGCAGGTGGTGTGTGTGCGCCTGGAGAGGACGCACGTGTGGAGGGTGGGGAGGAGCGATGGTCTTGAGCGTGTCTGCTGAACCCTTGATGAGTTTGACAAGCAGCAGGGAGCAGGTAACAGGTGGCCCTTCCCCAGCTGTGGGTTCGGGTGGACATTAGACGTGGAAGTCAAATGCCTGGCTTTAAAAAAGTGCTGAAAATCCCCGTCCTTTGTTTTACTAAATACCAGCAAAACTAGTCTGACTTCAAGTACCCAAATATTTCTCAATTTAGGCACTTACATGCATCAATAGGAAATACAGTCTTAAGTAAATAGTCTTTAGTGGCATTTGAGGTGCTAACAGTTGTCCACATGTAGGTAGCAACCAACCTACTCGTTCTGTTTGATTAGAAAGGTAGGCGGCGAGTGCATTCTTCCTGCTTCACGCCCGGTGGGTGCCTTCGGCTGAAACGGAAGTGCCAGACTGGAAAAGAACAAAACAAAAATCAAGGCAACTTTTGTCCCATGATGTTAATTCCCTGGCAGGTGTCATAGCCCGCCCTGAAATGAAGCAGCTTTCATTAGATGCCGGGGGTTTAATGAGGTTTGACATTTTTTAAGTGTTTTAGGTTTACCTACTGCCTTCAAGGCGCATTGGGCTTAAGTCCCAGAGAGATTAGAAAACAGGAATTAGTTTTAAAGACCTTTCGTGGGGCAAATAAAAAGCCTTAACTTGGGCCGCACTGTTCATACCACAGGTACCCAGACGGCCTCCAGTCCTGCCCCCCTCCACCTCCTTTCCCCTGGCCAGCCACAGGGATCTTTAAAAACAGGACGGATCAGCTCTCCCCCTGGGTCTGGCCTCCTCCGTGGTTTCAGGCAAAGTCCAGACATTGTAGCAATCAAGGCTCTGTGCTCGGGGTTTCAGGACTTGCACGGTGATCACAGAACAGCCAGGCTGCTAGGTGAACCCAGTTCTGCCCTTTACTGCCTGCAGGCCCTTGGCAAAGCCCTTGTCTACTCTTAAGTCTGTTTTCTGTAAAATGGGGACAATATAGAATCAATTTCATAGCATAGTTCGGAGATTCTGAGTCCAATACACAGAGCCTCACAGTACCGGGCACACAGAGTCGTATGAGAATTGGCGATTATCTCCCTAGTTTCCTTCCCTCCCCCCAGGCCCATGTGCAGGTGGGCTGCTTCCAGACCCTTCCACGTCCCCTTCCTCTACCAGAATACTCCCACCCAAACCCTCCTCTCCGTCCCACCCTCTGTGTTCACATAACCTGCACTGAGCTGGAAACCTCCTCACCCTGCCAGCGGCTCTACCAGGCTCCCTGGGCACCGGGGGCTGCCTCGTGCCAGGAGGCCGTTACGTTTGAATGTCAGCTCAACAACAGCATCTTAGGTGTGAGTGCGCCCCGTGCCGGATTTGAACTTCAGAAAAACATTTGAGGGTAATTGTGTCCCATGCAGTATGTGAGACACTAAACAATCTTCTCGATCCGCTCACCTGAGTTAGCAGGTGTCCTGTATTTTGTCAGCCCTCCACACAGGAGATCCTCTCAACCTCGCCTCCCTTTAATCACTGAGAACAGGGGGAGCGCTCTGCCTCCCGCTGGGCTGGCCGCTCCGAGGGCAGGGCCCGCGGGGCCTGGCTGGCCGTTTCTGACCCGGCCCGAGGGGTCATCTTGTGCCGCTGAAGGGTCTTGCCTTCTTCAGTTTGTGAAAACGCAACATCTGTGAAGCACCACAAAGCAAAGAGCAATATAACCAGGGTCTCTCTGTCCTGGGGGACGGCTCCTCCAGCCAGAGCTGGGCGGGCCCCCGGTTGGGGGTCAACAGGAGCCACAGGCACAGTCTGGGGGAGCAAGGCCTCTTCCACAAAGTGCCCCCCGCCTCACCCACAAGGCTCTGGCCGTCGCTCACCAGGGGGGACAATGCCCAAGAACCAAGGACGGCTTCAGTGACCCCCCATTTCACATTCACGGGGACCGCTCTGCGTTCACAGCCACCGCCGGCGGCACTGGTCTCTCAGGGCGAGCACTCCCAGCTGCGGTGCCAGGCGCTCCCTCCCCTGAAGGCCCCCTTGGGGACACTGCCTTCTCTCCCCCTGTCCTGCCTGAACACCCGCCCATGGGAAAGTCAGAACCCCGGGTTCTCCCCACAGGTTTAAGGGTGCCCCCCTCCATGGTTCCCCCACAACAGCCCGAGAGGAGGAGGAGGAGGGAGCCCAGGCAGCTGTGCTTAGAAACACAGGGGATTCTTAGCTCGTCTCAGGCCACAACCCACACTCTCAGGCCAGAACCCAGGTGGTCCTCTTAGCTGCGCCTCCAGAAGATAGGCCTCAAACCCACTACAGGTGTGTGTGGGGGGGGGTGCAGGGAGGGCAGAGATTGACACTGGGATTACATGCAACTGGCAGCCTTTCTCTGGGAGGGGCGAGCAGGGCCCAGCGGCCCCTGGGGGTGGGCTCTCTACCTGGGACCGGCCCGTAAGGCTCCCAGATGCTGCTGGGGCCGCCCAAGAGTCCACTTTCTCCCCAGGCCGGGAAGCTGCGGACGGACCGGGCCAGCGGGGCCCAGGGAACCGGGAACCAGTGGTCCCTCCCGCCGCCCCGGGCCCCACCCCTGCAGCTCGGCGCCCCTGCAGGGCGGGCCACCTCCTCCGACGGCTGGGACACGAAGCGGGAGGAGCCAGAGGAGGAGGAGAAGGTGGCGGCCACCCTCCGGCCCTGCTGCCTCCACCGCGGCCGCCGGGGCTCCTGGGGCAGGACCGGCCGCCGGCGGGGAGGGACCAGCGCAGCGGATCGGCGGCTGCGGCTCCGGCACGAAGCCCCCGCCGACGGCCTGTCGCTGCCCCTGGGTGCGCGGCGCCGGCGCGGACCGGCCGGGAAGGGCCAGACCCCGGGCCGGAGGGAGGCGCCCGCCCGGGACCCCCGCCTCCGGGAGCCTCGCAGCCGCGGCCGCGCTGGTTGCCCGGGTAACGCGGGACGCGCGGGCAGGGGCGTGGCGCCGCGGCCCCGCCCCCTCGGCTCCCAGGCGGCGCCGGCGGCAGTTTAGCCGGGAAAGGCGGGCTCCGGCCCCGGGGGCCCAGCCAATGAGAGGCGGGGGCGTGGCCTAGGGGGCGTGGCGTGGCGCAGGGGGCGTGGCAAGGGGGCGTGGCGCAGGGGGCCCCGGCCGTACTTAGGGCGCCGCGGCCCCGCCCCCTCGGCTCCCAGGCGGCGCCGGCGGCAGTTTAGCCGGGAAAGGCGGGCTCCGGTCCCGGGGACCCAGCCAATGAGAGACGGGGGGCGTGGCCTAGGGGGCGTGGCGTGGCGCAGGGGGCGTGGCGCAAGGGGCCCCGCCCCCTCGGCTCCCAGGCGGCGCCGGCGGCAGTTTAGCCGGGAAAGGCGGGCTCCGGCCCCGGGGGGGGGCCCAGCCAATGAGAGGCGGGGGGCGTGGCCGAGGGGGGCGTGGCGCGGCGCAGGGGGCGTGGCGCAGGGGGCGCCGGCCGTACTTAGGGCGCCGCGGCCCCGCCCCCTCGGCTCCCAGGCGGCGCCGGCGGCAGTTTAGCCGGGAAAGGCGGGCTCCGGCCC
>JAAGEH010001559.1:0-11853 GCA_011751065.1 Lasiurus cinereus
GGGAGATTTCAGGGGAGCGTCTTCATGGAATATTCATCAACTCTCCAGGTGTGCTCTTCCAGGCTCAGGGTCTCCCCTGATGGGTGGGCTCCAGGGCAGGGGGTTATTAGTCAAGGTAGCTGGTCCCGAGGCAGCCACGACCTCACTTGTCTTGGTGTTGCTGCTTTTCTGGGAGCTGACATACAACTGAGTCCTCCGTGTCCTCTTTAGGGAGGGAAAGGTCAGGGGGTGCAAACCGCATGGCAGTGGTATGCTAAGGGGGGAAAGGTTACCCAGGGGGTGAGGTTCCTGTTTTCCCAGTTTTGCCACCAGTGTGGGTCCTCCCGTACTTGTCGCTGTGTTGGGCCTCCTGTGATGGTTCTTCCTTCTGTCCTTTCGTCACGTCTAGCATGTCTCCCTGCTGGGGAGGCGTGGCGCCAGCTGTGAGGGGCACCGGCCACCCCGGGATGGGAGGCTACGGACGGGGCGTCTCTGCTCAGCCTCTCCTGGAGGGTGGGGCCAGCAAAGGGGCGTCTTGTCTCTCTTGTCCAATTGCTCTCTGAAGAGTACAGTTCATCTTCCCAAACTGAACTCTCCCGCCTTCCTTTATCTGTGCTTCAAGGGCTTGGATGGCCTCTCATTCATGCTTGTATCTGGCCTCTAGCTGAGCCTGGTGCAATCACCCTCACTGTCAGTAGCAGGGAAGGGACACAGGGAAGGCTAAACATTATAGCATGTCCCTTAGGCCGCTTGACCAGGAAACTACAGCTCTCCCCTCCTCAGGGAGCCACTGGTCTACTCTCCACAGGTCACGGGGGGAAGAGACACATGCCCAGTCAAGTTGGGGTGACATCAGTCACACCTAGGAAGAGGTCACTGGCCAGAACAGGCATGGCCACTCAAGCAGCAGGAAGATTTGAGAGAGAGATATGTATTTTAAAATGTATTTTATTGATTTTTCACAGAGAGGAAGGGAGAGAGAGAGTTAGAAACACTGATGAGAGAGAAACATCCATCAGCTGCCCTCCTGCACGCCCCCTACTGGGGATGTGCCCGCAACCAAAGTACATGCCCTTGACCAGAATCGAACCTGGGACCTTTCAGTTCACAGGCCAAGGCTCTATCCACTGAGCCAATCCGGTTTTGGCAGATTTGAGATATTGAATCACCTAAATAAAGGGATTCGTTCTCTTGGCTCTTTTGGGACTCTTGGTGCAAAGGGCGAACTCTCTTGGCACACCCCCACCCCTGCATTCGCCCCCAGGGCCCAGGGCCAGGCGAGCTCCCCACACCATGGACTAACGGGCTGCAGCCAGCCTGCTGCTGAATTGGACTCGGCCGCAACCCGGAGCGGGAACTCTGGACCCTGGCTTTGCTTTTAGCTCTGCAGAAGCCCCAGTTACACTTCTAGGCCGGGGATAAGGGAAGTGAGACTTTTGACACCCAGGGATGTACTTTCATGCAAATAAAAACCACTCATCCTCCCAGGCGAGTCTCAGAAAATTCTTTTTCTAGAGATATTGAAAGGACTACATCCCAGCATTCAGTGGGGAAAGGCGAGACCCCCCACCCCTCAACTTCCCCGATAATGAAATGACCTCCCATTTATTTCTAAAGTTTATGAGACCTGCTTTCTGGTATCAGATTTGAATTTCAGTTCTCGACCTTTGGGGCTTAAAGCTGCAGGCTAGAGAAGACATCTGAGAGCTCAATCTTCCTCTAACCCCTCCCTTCCCCCCCGCCCCTGTATCCCTCTCTCTCTTGATTGACATCTGGGGACACAGTTTCTTGATTTCTTTCTCAAGATGTTGAACAAAATAAAAACCATGTGCGGGAGGAAGCAGGATTCTCCATTTATTAACGTGGCACCAGGCAATCTCTGGAAACAGGTGTTGTATGCCGAAACGCCTCTTGATGGCACTGGAGCCTTAACTATCAGCACAAAGTCCGGCCTTTCACATTCTAAATCCTATTATCTAGGTTAGCTCATCTGTATTCAAAAGATCAATGTTGCATTATTACAAAGATCCTTTCAAGTGTAAAAAGGATGGCACTTCATTACAGAAAGTAAAAGAAACTAATCAAACTTTCTTGGTGAAATCATTGACTTTTTTAAGTAAAGGGCAAATCTAAGAATTTGAAAGTCCGAGAATGCGAGGGAGCTGGGTGGTTTGGGCTCACTCGGCATGTACGCCTGGTCGTAGCGTGCGAGTCTCGGCTAAACCTAAAGAAGAAAGAGGCATTTTAGAAAAAGTCTCAGTGCTTGAAGCTCTTTTCGTTTCCTCTGTCGTTGCTTTGTTGTGCGTCTCAGAAAAAAATGGGCTCCTGGTGGGAAGAGGCAAAGAGACCATACATGGGGGGCGGTGTTCAGGCAACACTTACTATTGTCCTGGTTAACAGGAATGGTTAGGAAAACATTGGTAAATATTATTTGTTCATTGTCTTCACTCCAGTTTCAACAGACAGTTCTTGTTGCGTCTGATTCCCAGCTGGGTTTTGCATGAACAGGCAGATTATGTATTAGGGAGTGCTTTCGGGCTGACACCCATGGAAGGGCAGGGCAGGGGGTAGGTGAGAGTTAAGGTGTGAAAGGTGAGCCACAGTGCATGCCCACAGATACATCCACAGCAATGAGGGGCTGGAGGCCTTTCCGAGCTGCCTGAGGTCATTGCATGGCAAGCAGATATCCCCGGGGAAAGGGCCTGATTGAAGCTTCTCTCATTGGGCCCTGTTTGCTGGCACCAAACTGGGGAAAATGCCTTTTTATTGATGAAAGGATCTGGGCCGCACATCATAGTATCTACTACTCTGAACATCTTCAAATGTTAATTGGCCACCTTCTACGTATCAGGACTGTGCGAGGTGCTGTTGCTGACGGTGATGAATAATGGTCCTTGCTCTTAAGATAGTTCTTTCTTTTAAAAAAATATTTTTATTGATTTCAGAGAGGAAGGGAGAGGGTGAGAGAGATAGAAACATCAATGATGGGAGAGGATCATGCATCGGCTGCCTCCTGCATGCCCCACACTGGGGATTGAGCCAACACCCCAGGAATGTGTCCTGACTAGGAATTGAACTGTGACCTCCTGGTTCATAGGTCAACAACTCAACCATTGGGCAACACTGACCAGGCTTCAAGATAATTCTGACCAGCATCCTCTTGCTGAGATTTGTTGGTTATTCTGACATCCTCTTGCTGAGATTTGTTGGTTATTCTGATATTCTGATACTCTACTTGTATTCCCTAATTTAATCCACTAAGCCATATAAGGTAGCTAGAGCTCTTGTCTTCCTTTTACAGAGGGGGGAAACTGAGGCATGTCATGGGAAAGCTTGGGGCAGGCTTTTCTCAGAGTCCTGATCACCTGCCTCCAAAATGTTGTCATTTCTTTGAGATCCAAGCCACTCTTCAGCTTCTTGTAGCTTATGTCTGAGACTGTAAAAAATCTCATCTATCTTTGAATATTAATTACATGGTGAAAGAACATTTTAGGTATATTGTGTTAGAAAAAATATTTTAAAAATTGATTTTGCCTGTTATGTTTGTTTTCTATAAAGCATATTACGTATGTCATTATTTGTACATTCTGTGTTGCATATTTAGTTTTTAAAGTATTTTTATTGATTTCAGAGAAGAAGAGAAAGATAGAAACATCAATGATGAGAGAGAATCATTGATTGGCTGCCTCCTGCACGGCCCCTGTTGGCAATCGATGTGCCTTTGACCCTTCAGTCTACAGGCTGACGCTCTATCCACTGAGCAAATTAGCTAGGACTATTCTTATATTTTAATGTGTCTACTAGAAAATCTTAAAGGTACTTAGCGGCTTGTATTTGTAGTTTGCATTTATTCATTTATTTTTTTAGTGGGGTATCTGAGAGTCTTTGGAGAAAATCTATTAATTTTGATACTGTGATCCGGTGCCTTTTAATATGCTTCAGTTAATTTGTATTTATTAATGGGGAAAAGATTTTATCCACTGAATAGCCACTACTTACTGGTTGTTTAGTTATTGTTGAAAACTAGTTAGAGGCAGCCTGAGTGAGATGAACTAAAGTTCTATTATTGTAGGGGATCAAGGTCATCAACTTGAAATTAATCAACGGATTTCAAATCACCAGGAAGGGATAGCTCATCCTCAGCTTTACAATCTCAACATGTAAATGGCAGTTTAGAGGAGAGCCAATAAAATCAACCCAGCCTTTCTCCCATCGGAAATTAAAAGCAATTTATTTTTATTAAATCCTGGAAAGCACTTGTTTATCCAAGTCCTTCACCCTGACACCCCATCTGTGTAGCACGTGTTTTGGACATTTTGAGTAGAAAGGTGGGATATTCGGTGTCCTGGTTTCCCACAAGAGTTGGATGAGACCCATCTGATTCCAGTTGGGGAACCCATCTGTCCCGACCTGATACGTGTTATTTCAAATGAGTCAGAAACCCTAAAGCTAGAGTTGGCCAAAGTAGCACGGATCCTGTGGAGTCCAACCAGAGCCATATAAATCATCCCCAAAGCATGTCAAAGTTGGCCCCCAAACTGGGCACAGATTTTCCAATATGATTCTGGAGTTTTCCAGAAGGCAGGAGGACCACCAGGATGTGTGGGATGCATTTGGCTTTTGTCCCAACTTCTGTGGTTAGTGAAGCTTATGTGATCTGGGACTGGATATAAACATATCTTGTGGATTCAGAAGATACCAGATCACCTGGGAGGGTCATTTGGTCCAAGCCCCTGTAGAAAACGCACCCACAAAGAGCTGTTTATCCAACCACCCAACCTTCTCCATTACTCTTGACCCCAACCAGGAATGAAGAAAGATTCAAAGACAAATTGTAGATATATATTAAACATGCCAATTGATGTTCTTTCAGTGCTTTTTACTATTAACACTTTGATGATAAGTCTAAGTTGGTCCCCCAGGTGAATGAAATTTTATATCTTTCTGAATAGATATGCAAGGGCTGCATTATTTGGTAGATTGACCCTTGAATATAGCAGCAATGTGTTTTTTTAAATTTATTTTTATTGAATTTATTGATGATAACCAGTCTGACATGTTGAAGTGATATCTCACTGTGGTTTTAATTTGCATTCCTCTGACGATTAGTGACATTGAGCATGTTTTTGTATGTCCACTCTCCTTTTGGAAGAAGTATCTATTCAGATCCTTTGCCCATTTCTTGTTCTTTAAAAAAATTTTTTTTTAATGATTTCAGAGAGGAAGGTAGGGGAAGAGAGAGATAGAAACACTGATATGAGAGAGAATCATAGATCAGCTGCCTCCTGCATGCTCCACACCGGGAATCACACCCTTAGGTCTGGCATATGCTGTGACTGGGAAGCGAACTGTGATCTCGTGATTCATAGGTCAACATTCAACCACTGAGTCATGCCAGCCAGACTTCTTGGCCCATTTCTTAACTGGCTAATTTTGGGGTTTTTTTGGTGTTGAATTTTAGAAGTTCTTTATAAATTTGAAGATATATCATTGGCGAATATGTTCTCCCATTCAGTGGGTTGTCTTTTCATTTTGTTGAATTAGAATAATGTTGGCTTTGTAAAATGAGCTTGGAAGTCTTCCCTCCTCTTGAGTTTTTGTACTAGTTTGAGGAAGATAGGTATTACTTGTTCTCTGAATGTTTGGTAAAAGTCACATGTGAAGCCATCTGGTCCAAGACTTTAGCTTGTCGGGAGTTTTTTGATTACTGCTTCAGTTTCACTAGTTGTAATCTGTCTGTTCAGATTATCTGATTCTTCTGGATTCAGTTTTGGAAGATTGTATGTTTCTAGAGATTTATCCATTTCGTCCAGATTTTCTAACTGTTGGCATATAGTTAGTTGTTTGTAATGTTTTCTTTTATCTCTAGCTGATTGTTTCTTAATAGTTTCCTCAATAACTATCACCTACTGTGGGCTTCTAATAAATTCAACATTTACTAGATCTTTCAAATCTTTATTTCACAAACTATTATCAGGTTTCATATTTGTATAAATTCCCTTTTGCATTGAAGGGCAGAATTTGATCATCATTAATGGAAATTTCATCCTGTTGATTTCAGCTGTTAATTTAAATTTAAATTTAAATTTAAATTACAGGTTATTCTGTAGTAGTAGCTAACTTAGGATATTAGAGGAGTGTAGTCACTATTCAGAAGGAGTTTGTGGCCTTGCTTGTTTTTGGCAATCCACTGCAGCTAGAGTGAGTTTCCTAC
Organism: Lasiurus cinereus; assembly: GCA_011751065.1. NCBI lineage: Eukaryota > Metazoa > Chordata > Mammalia > Chiroptera > Vespertilionidae > Lasiurus > Lasiurus cinereus. The sequence continues at coordinate 6,194 of JAAGEH010001559.1, forward strand.
AACGTAAATCTGTTTGCTGTTTCCCCTGAGTCAGACTCCTCAGAGCCCCAAGATAGCGCCCTTCGCAAAAGTCTTACTTTTATGCATGGGCTACAAGATTTTTCTTTTAAAATATATTTTATTGATTTTTTTACAGTGAGGAAGGGAGAGAGATAGAGAGTTATAAACATTGATGAGAGAGAAACATTGATCAGCTGCCTTCTGCACACCCGCTACTGGGGATGTGCCCGAAACCAAGATACATGCCCCCGACCGGAATTGAACCTGGGACCTTTCAGTTTGCAGGCTGACGCTCCATCCACTGAGCCAAACCGGTTTCGGTGGTCTACAAGATTTTTCAACATATTTTCTGACTACTCTCTCACGCTCTTTCTCACTTTTTTGTTTGTTTGTTTTTGTTTGTTGTTGCAACAGCATACTTCTGTTGAAGAAAGTCATTGAGAGGACATGACCTTCAGTTGAACCCTGAGCTGGACCTGGGCAATCAGAGGCTTCTCCCCCTCCCCCTGTCTTTGGAATGTACATTTCCCGCACCCTTCCCATATGAGGAACTGTTTCAAGGATGCAGCCTTGAGAGAGCAGAGAACCAGTTGTTGAGAACACCTGGATTGTGTATGTGACTGCAATCCTTTAAGGCCTCTACTAGTGTATAAGCTTATATGACTATGGCAGGTGGGTGAAGAGATATACTTTTCTTGCAACTGCCCAAGACAAGCCTTGTGTATCATTTCCGGTGCTTATTCAAACAGCCACCTGCCAATCTAGAGTGGACTGCCTCTTCCTTTAGCCTTTCCATGTCCTCAGACTGTAAGGGTCCATTTTAGATACCACCTGCGAAGTTCTTGCGTTTGCAACCAGTTTCTTTTTAAAATTTTCTTACTGTTTGTTTATTGATATCTTGGAACATAACTGTAAAAGAACTTGATTTTTTATTTCACAAGTTTCTGCTTTTTAAAAACGTGTTCCAATAGTTTTCCCATAGAATAATCTGAATTTTCTGTGTTCACCATGTCATTGCCTTTGAATAATAACAGTTTTTTTTTTCTTTCTAGTGCTATGCGTTTTATTTCTTATTGAGTTGGCTGCCCTCGAGTTCAATGTTGAATGGAGTGGTGGTTGGACAGCCTTGGCTTTTTTTTCTGACATGAAAGGAAACACTTCTGACTTTTCATCATTAACTATTCGGCTGTAGGTTTTTGTTTCAAGATACTCTTTATCAGATTAAGGCAGTGTCTTTCTCTGTCCTAGTTGGCTTTGTTTTTAATGACTGATTGAATATTGAATTTTATAAGTTCTTTTTCTGCATTAACTGGTGATCATAATCCTCTTGCCTTTAACCATTCATATGATGAATTACAACAATAGTTTTCTATATTTAAACCCCTGCTTCATTCCTTTTTATTGCGGAGTAATAGTTCACTTATAGGTATATCCCAGTTTGTTTTCTCACTTCCTTGTTGGTGGACATCTGGGCTGTTTGCAGTGTTTGGCTATTAAAAATAAGCTGTTATGAATATTTATGTACAAATCTTTGTGGGAACATACGTTTTCATTTTTCTTGAGTGAACACCTAGGAATAGAATGGCTGCACCATATGATAGATGAATGTTTAATTAAAAAATACTGCTAAGCTATTTTCTAAAGTGGATGTGCTATTTTATGTTACTTTCAGAAATCTATGAGAGTTTCAGTTGGTTCACATCCTTACCTTTACTTGGTATGAATAGCTTTGAAATTTTAGCCATTCTAATATATGTGTTGTGGTAGCTTATGGTTTTAATGTACATTTCCCTGATCACTAAAGTTTTCCATATTTTCATGTGTTTCTCAGCTATTTATACATTATCTTTATGAAGTGTATTTCAACATTTTGGCCTATTTTTAAGATTGGTTGTTTTCCTACTATTGAATTGCAGTGCTCTTTATGTGTATTCTGGTGACAAGTCCTTTCTTTTCTATTTAAAAATATATTTTTATTGATTTCAGAGAGGGAGAGAGAGAAATATCAAAGATGAGAGAAAATCATTGACTGGCTGCCTTCTGCACACCCCCTACTGGGGACTGGGCCCACAATCTGGGCATGTACCCTTGACCGGAATTGAACCCGGGACCCTTCAGTCCATAAGCTGATGCTCTATTCACTGAACCAAACCAGCAAGGGCTCAGAAAAATCTTGTTAAAACTTTTATTAGGTCATGTGATTCTCTGCTGAAAACTCTCCAATAGCTTCTCATCCCTCTTAGATAAATTCCAAATGGAGTAGGAATGTAGAATTGACAAAGAGTATCTTCAGAATCCCAAAGCTTTCTGTTTAGCATACCAAATTGAAACCCTCAAAAGCTTCCCCATAGGTACCAGATGTTTTTTTAAAATATATTTTATTGATTTTTTACAGAGAGGAAGGGAGAGGGATAGAGAGTTAGAAACATCAATGAGGGAGAGACATTGATCAGCTGCCTCCTGCACACCCCCTCCTGGGGATGTGCCCGCAACCAGGATACATGCCCTTGACCGGAATCGAACCTGGGACGTTTCAGTCCGCAGGCCGACGCTCTATCCACTGAGCAAAACCGGTTTCAGCAACCAGATGTTTTTATAGTCCATCTTTGTACTCCAACTTTATACCAAATCGACCGATTGTTTGACATCTTCATATTTTGGGGGAAGGTTTTTCTGATCCTTGATAGAAATGTTTGTCTTCAAATGAATTGCCACCATTTGTCTAGGACCTTACGGGCCCCAATGCTGAGAACTATCCTAATTCATCTGATTCATTAGCTCAAAGCTGTACCAAAATGCTCTTGTTCACACATTTCTTTTTAAATGTTTTTAAAATGGAATTTATTGGGGTGTTATTGGTTAACAAAATTACATAGGTCTCAGGTGTACAAATCTATAATACATCATCTTTGTATACAAGTCAAACCTCCTTCCATCATCACTTACCATGTATCCCCTCTTTACCCTCTTCTAGACCCCCCACCCCATTTTCCTCTGCTAATCACCGTACGGTGGCTTCTTTCCTTCACCTTTTCCACCCAGCCTCTTTCAGAGTGCTGCCTGCTAGAAATTCCGGAGCAGCTATCACCTACATATTTTGGATTCTAGTGTTTTTCTTTTCTTTCTTTTTCTGGCTAACGCCTTCAGAGCTAGCGCTGTGATTAGTTCCCCATAAGAACTCAATACGTGTTGACAATTAATAAAATTATTCTGTGATTTCTGAAGGTGGAGAAAGACACTTCAAGCATTTTTGCAACAACTCTGGAATTGTCTCCTCACCTGGTAATTTTAGAGGATAATCATAGATACTAGTCACGCAGGGACTATTTGATGGCTTAGATATAATTGTTGAAAGTATTATACCTGAGCGCTTTAACATTTTTCTTATGCTGGTGCATTTTTGACTTTTTAAAAAAATGACAGCCTTTTGCCTTCTTGATTTTCCATTTTCTTTTTCGAAATTGACTACTTTCTAAGCACTTACATGAATGGGATCAAACTTTATACCTTGTTTTCTAACTTAGCTTTTTAAAAAATATATATTTTATTGATTTTTTTACAGAGAGGAAGGGAGAGGGATAGAGAGTTAGAAACATCGATGAGAGAGAGACATCGATCAGCCGCCTCCTGCACACCCCCTACTGGAGATGTGCCCACAACCAAGGTACATACCCTTGACCGGAATGGAACCTGGGACCTTTCAGTCTGCAGGCCGACGCTCTATCCACTGAGCCAAACCGGCTTTTTTTTTTTTTTACTTGATGATATAGCTTGAACTTTGCATGTTGGTGTGTTTAATTTAAATCCAACTTAGTTTTTGCATGGCAGTTTAATTTTTTCTTGGTGTGTCCACCCTCCTACTGATGGACACGCAAGCTAACTGGCTGATCTAATTGTCTTCATGAGGATCCAGACTAGTCAAGTTCTAGAACATTAATGCAGATCAAACATTTTCACATTCATGTAAATCAACATGTGCCAAAGGGACTAAAGAAAAATCAGCTTGTCCCTCAGGGAAAAAGGCTGACATTTCAAAGGCATTTGAACAACAATGGTCAAAGAAAATTAATTAATTTCTCTTTAAACACATTCTTTCAAGTTTTCATGGCAATTTGTGCTTGTGAAAAAAATTCTTGGCATATCCTCCATATGGAAGACACTTGCTCTCTGTAAACCCTAAAGATAGGAGGACAAGGAACAGTCCATTAACACCGAGTGAAGCAGAAAAACATTTTAGTTGCATGAGTGTTTGCCAAAAGGCTCTTGGGAGCAATCTGAAACTACAGTGTTGGTTCCATAGTGTAATTTTGCTGTAGAATAAGAGAGCACAGGCTGAATAGGAGACGGTCTCTAGTTTATTTCCAGGCACATTGTAGGATCTCACATGTTTGTGGAATGAATATGATTGTGGGATAAAGGACCCAATGCAGACCTAGAAGCGGAGATGTGCCTGAGATCTTGTGGTGAGCCCACCACTAGCCATGTGGCTCATGAGCTCTGTAGAATGGGTAGTAGCCCCCGGAGTCTTCCTTAAAGGCTGAATAGTGATCTCAGAATTCAAGTAAACGCCACGAATTGCAGTGTGAGGAGTATACAAAGTACTTCAAACTGGGTTTAAGCCTTTAGCAGCCAGGTGCAAGCGAGCAGAGCTTTCTACTGCAAAAAGGCCCTGGTACGGACCCTTCTAGGGACACAGCAATGTAGGATTCTTACAAAGTTGAAGGGCAATTATTGAAAATAAAGGGTCCTCTTATAAATCACGTCAGTGTACTATAAATAACATTTTAAAATTGACTGGTAAGTGTTGGCTAGTGTAGGCTCAGTTGGTTGGGTGCCATCCTGGGCACCAAAAAGTCACTGGTTCGATTCTTGGTCAAGGCACATGCTCTGGTTGGGGCATGTGCAGGAGGCAGCCAATGGATGTTTCTTTCTCTCTCTTTCCTTCCCTCTAAATATTAATTAAAAAATTTAAAACAAGTGATTGCCAGGTAGTAGAGCTTTGATGTTTGACACGCAGAGAAGGAAAACATAGATCCATAGACTCCAAGGAAAATTGGACTCTTCCTCCTTCAAATTGACATGGGAAGTTGGGAGTTGGGAGTCATGTGATAGAGAACGATCTAGAATCCTAAATGATCACCCTGGGGATGATGTTGTATGATGCAATAGATCAAATGGCAGAACACATGGGCTCTAGTCCTCATTTTGCTCCTTAACTGGTTTTCTATCTTCGGGCAAGAAACTTAGCCTGAGACTAGGCTTTATTATCAGAAAGCTGGGAATGAAAGTACCACTTGTGCTTATTTTACAAGGTTGTTTCAAGGATGAAATGAAATAAATGACTATAAAAACATTTCTGAAGTCTACTGTTATACAACTATAAAGTTCACTACTTGCTGATTTACAATGTCCTCAAACTTCAGTGTGTGGATAGGAGTGATGTGTGGCGCTTGCAAAGAATGCAGTTTTGAGAACTTCTTATTTTCAGGAATACTTAAGGCAGCAGTCTGAAAAACTCTCCCATTACACAACTCTTGAGAAATGCTGGATACAGGATCACAGACCTCATTAGAAATGCATAACCGAGCTTGTGATGAGGAAAGGACATTTCCTAGGGCCAGAAACGGGAAGTGGCAGCGGTGACTTGAAGAAGTAATTAG
>JAAGEH010001561.1:0-21693 GCA_011751065.1 Lasiurus cinereus
GGCACATCTCCATCCAGTAGGGTGCGTGCAAGAGGCGGCTGATCGATGTCTGTCTCTCATCGATGTTTCTGACTTTCTATCCCTCTCCCTTCCTTTCTGTGAAAAATCAGTAAAAATATATTTTTAAAAGAAAGTTATGTTTTATACACATATTAAAAGTTATGTGTTTTATGTATATATTTTTGTACTGATTTCAGAGAGGAAGGAAGAGGGAGAGAGAGATGAAAACATCAATGATGAGAGAGAACCGTTGAGCAGGGGTCTCCCACCTGCCCCCTGCTGAGGGTGGAGCCTGTAACTCAGGCATGGGCACACAGCTGGGAGATGGGTCGCTGCATGCGGCACGTGTGGGGGGCTGAAACAGGTCCCAGGCCCCCGCCACCTCCGAGGCGCTCTGTGCCGTGAGCGAGAGGAGGGGCCCGCCCCTAGAAACACAGCAGCGGCGGGAACAGTTTAGAACGCGGGACGCGCCGCGCTGGCTGTGGCTCGGTGGGTTGGAGCATCAATCCCGTCCACCAAAAGGTTGCGGGTCCGACTCCTGGTGGGGGCACATCTGGGAGCTAACCGATGTTTCTCTCTCACAGAGATCTCACAGATCTCTCCGGAAATCAGTAAAACACCTCCTGGGGGAGGGTTAGAAATGGCAGTAAGTGAACAGCGAGGAGCACTGCCAGGCGGAGGAAGCCGTAGTGGGCAGAAGGGTGGCCCTTGGGATGGGGGCTCCCCGAGCTTCTGCGGGAAGGCCGGCCCCCTGGGGGGGGGTGGACTCCGTCCCGGGCAGCGGGGTGCAGGCTGGGTGGACTGCCTTCCCCGGGCGCACAGGACACTCACCCGCTCCTCTCCTTGGGCGCAGATGACAGCGCCTCGGCGGCGAGCAGCATGGAGGTGACGGACCGCATCGCCTCCCTGGAGCAGCGGGTGCAGATGCAGGAGGACGACATCCAGCTGCTGAAGTCGGCGCTGGCCGACGTGGTGCGGCGGCTGAACATCACGGAGGAGCAGCAGGCGGTGCTCAGCAGGAAAGGACCTACCAAAGGTGGGTGGCCGCGTCCGCGGGGGGCCAGGGGGCCGTCTCCTGGGGGCCCCGGCCCGGCCGATCTCCCCCCTTCCCCCCCGTAACCTTGACAGGGACCCCGCCCTCGGGAAAAGATGCCTCGGCCTCTGCGCGGACCGTCACCACGCAGAGCCGTGGGGGGCGAGAGGGACAGTTGTCGGGGACCCGTAGATGCTCGGGGGGGCCGAGGGAGGAGGACGGCTGTTCACCCAGATCCTCTGGAAGAGCTCAGTCACAAATAAACCTCGCCCTGCCTCCTGTGGGCGCCCCCAGGAGGCGTCTGCTACCTCCCCGCCCCCTCTCGGGGCTGCTCACCTCGCACTGGGCCTGGGCGCACGCCAGCCTGGAGCCAGGCCCGCCCCGGGGAGCTCGGAGCCCTGAGGCTTCTCCTCCTCCCCTCAGACAGGTGCACGCACACACACATGCACATGCACACACACACATGCACATGCACATGCACACACACACGCACATGCACATGAGCTCCTTCTGGGCAACCCCCTTTTCCTCTGAATCCCCTTCTCTGCTCTCCCTGAGCGCAGCCCACCGCCCCACCCTCCCCCCCACCTTCGCCCCCACCCCACCCCCCACCACCACCCCCGGCTCCCGTGCCCCGCGGGCTTCTGGCTCATTGAGACCCTTGTTTCAATTCCCAGGGCCCTGGGACAAAACAGGACCAAGGCGGTGTTCTTGTTTAGGTCGCTTGGTAGCGACCTTCCTCCTGGAATTCTGGGAATTGCCTCTGGACCGCCTCTGCCCGGCTAGCGGGTGCCCTGCTGTCTGCTTCCAGCCGACACGCATGGCTCGCCTTTGGCCAGAGCGACTGTTCCCCGTGGCCGGCCCTCGGACGCGGAATTCGATCCCCTGGCCTGTGGGATGCCTCCGCTTAGGACATGGGACATGGTGGCCTAGAATGTCCCTTTATGTTCCTTTGGAATGGACCACAGAAGAAGAAGGGAGAGAGAGAGACAGAAACATCAGCGATGAGAGAGAAGCATCCATTGGCTGCCGCCTGCTCACCCTTACCCTGGGGATCGCGTCCGGCCACCCAGGCACGTGCCCTGACCGGGAATCGAACCCTCGCCTCTTGGTTCCTCGAGAGAGATGCCCACCCAGGGTGTAAGGTCCCTTTAAGAAGGACTTGCTTGTTTCATTGGGTGGGACCGCTGTTTCCCCGGAGGCAGGAGGGGCCCTGTCCCCCGCCGGTGCGAGCCGTTCCCCGTGGACGTGGCTGCGCTCCCGTTTCCGTGGCAGGAAGTCTGTCCCTCTGTCCCGGGGGCCTGGCCGCCACGTCCTGCCAGATTCGCACACTGGCGGCGCCTGCATTCTGAATAATCCCTCTAAGTCATCTTCCTCTCCTTCCCGGGAGCACAGCCCTGGGCGTTTTACATAGGAACCGGGTTATTTTTCGTATTCTTGACCTACTCAGCCTTGCAAAGATAATTCCGGTGACTGCTGCATCCTGAAGGGTAGGTTCGGGGTGCTGGCTTCATGTAAAACTCCTGCAGGGTCTTTACTGTTAGAAAATGGGGGTCCGGGGTCCGGGGGCTAAGAGAAGGCCATCCAGGAGTTATCTTTTCTCGCTTCGCAGTCACGTTCGCCCTGGCTGGTGGGGCTCGGCAGGGGGAGTGCCAGCCCGCGCCCAAAGGACCTCCGGTTCGAGTCCCGGTCAAGGACACAGACCTGGGTGATATATAGGTTCTACCCCCCCCCCTTCCTCCCGCCCGCCCTCCTGTCCACTCTAAAAATCAATGCAAAAATACCCTCCAGGGAGGATTTAAAACAAAATAAAAAGCGACGCCTGATTTTTATAAAACTCCTAGGAGAAATGGTGGCCTTCTGCAGAAGGGGGGGCTGGATGGGAAGCCACAGCGGGAAGCCAGCACAGTGCCTGGCCAGGAAACCGGGCACCCCCTGACGGAATGCCCGGCCGTGTCTCTTTAAAATGTCTGATGGGCAACGAAGTGAGAATGCTCATGTGTTATGTTTGTGTGGTAGGAGCAAGGTGCCAACTGTATGCACTGTGTCATGCCAACGGCATCGACCACGTCTGTGCACACGTTTGAAAGAACTATACCAATGATTATTACTGGTTTTCCCCTCAGGGCTAGGATTATTATCTTTTTCTTTTTTCCTTTTCTTTTTTTTTTTTTTAATTTTATTTAATTTTTAAATGTTCTTTGGCAGCGGTTCACAACCTGTGGGTCGCGACCCCTTTGGGGGTCGAACGACCCTTTCACAGGGGTCGCCTAAGACTATTGGAAAACACCTATTTCCCATGGTCTTAGGAACCAACACACCGCTCCTCGGTGTAGCAAAGTGTAGCCATGTTGTTCACTGTTGTCCTAGGAAGGCTGTTACCCATGGTATACCACAATTCAAGACAACATTTCATTTATTTGTCATTAGAGATAAATATTTCACAATATATAATTACATTTTGCTTTTGTGATGAATCCCTATGCTTTAATGATGTTCAATTTGTAACAATGAAAATGCATCCTGCCTATCAGATATTGACATGACAGTTCATCACAGTAGCAAGATGACAGCGATGAAGTAGCCACGGAAATCATTTTATGGTTGGGGGTCACCACCCCGTGAGGAGCTGTCCTAAAGGGTCGCGGCCTTAGGAAGGTTGGGAACCACTGGTCTTTGGTGGATATTCCCTCCTAAGCAAAAAAGTGACCCGTTCTCACCGAATCGGACCTCCCTCCAGTGCCGGAGGCCGGCAGCAGGCTCCCAGCTGGCTCCGGGGCTGGAGGGGCTCCGGGCTTCCCCAGTTCGTTCAGTGAAGACCGGATCCCTTGTCCACGTGCTCGGCCAACTTGGCGGCAGTGCAGGGAGCGGGGGTGGGGGGGGCGCGGGGGGCGGTTTACGTGGAAAATGTGGGCTGCGATGTCGTGGTGGCCCCAGCATCGGGGTGGTGGGCTGTGTTGACATTAACCAGCGAGCAGCCCCTGTGGCTCATTTTAAGTTTGCTGTGATTGGACAGCTTGCCTTTGGCAAAACCTTCGCGTACCTCTGCAGGCGTTTTTATGAACAGCCTCATGGATGCTCAGAGGCGTCATAAACATGACCAGACACGCCTGTTGGCGGTGCTGGCGACCTTTCCCAAGGCAGCCTCCGCTACGGGACATTTCTCCTGGCGCTCCAACGTCACCGTGGCTGCTGCTCATCAGCCGGCCCAGGGCTGGGCTCGGCCGTAGATATTGGGTGTACCAGCTCCTCTCGCCTCCCACAATCCTTTGAGGGAGGTACCAACATGCCCGTTTCGCAGAGGAGAAAGCCTCAAGGAGACTGAATAATCTGCCCCAGGCCACACGGCTAGTGAGGCAGAGAGAGGGGAGGAGGGGGGAGGAAGGGGATCTGAGTCTGGACCCCAAGGCCCGCCGGACATATGAGAGGGTTCTTTCCGGCGCCATCCATGCTGCTTTGCTGTGCTCACCTCTTGGCAATATTATTTAGATGCGCATTATTCAAATCAAGTCAAATATTTGATGAATGAATAGCTAGATGACCCGCCATGAGGGCTCTTTTCTCAAGAACTGATTTGGTTTGCACAGTATCCCCAGGACAGTGGATCATATTCAAGCACAGAACTGTGTGAAAGCCTGTGTGATGGTCCCTGCACAAATCTCATTAGAGAGATACAGCCAGCGCATTTGCAGGGAGTTACATGGATGAATGATTAACTCGGTTCTTTATCCTGGTTAACCCCAGTTGCAGTGCCCTCCCCCCCCCCTCTCTCTCTCTCTCTCTCTCTCTCTCTCGTCGGCTGTGCTTCCTCCTCTTCCCTCGCCTTCCCCGTCAGTTATTAGAGAAAATCACTTCTGCTTCCTACTGCGCAGCGCACGCCACGGTTCCTCCCGGGTTTAGATAGGAATTCTTTAGTGATTGATAGAAAAGGCTTAGTAGGTATTGTCACTTTTTCAGAGACTTTAAGAAAGATTGTTTTTAAACTTTGTTTTATGAAAATGTTCACATGTATATAAGAGTAGAAAGAAAAATACCTCTTATTTTTTTAGTTGCTTCTTTATATATCAACATGTAGTCAGTTTTGTTTTATTTCTTACTAGGGGCCTGGTGCACGAAATTCATGCACAGGTAGGGTCCTTTGGCTTGGCCAGCAATCAGGGCCAGTCTGTGGGGCTACTGGTGGAGTGACTGGGGGGCCCCTGTTGGCACCCGCCTTGGTTGGCCTGGGGCCTGAGGGCTGGGGGCAGCTCCTGTGTTGAGCATCGGCCCCATGGTGGTCAGTGCATGTCATAGTGACCAGTTGTTCCACCAGTCATTCCGCCATCCAGTTGATTTGCATATTAGGCTTTTATTAAATAGGAGTCCTCCCCACCACTATCCCCATTCATTTCTGACCCCATTAGGACTCTTTAAAGGTAAATCTGAGATATTACATTATTTTATCTGTAAATAAGTCACTATGTAGTTCTAAGATACAAGGATTTTCTTTTTAAAAATCCACAATACCATTATTATATTTTGAAAAGAACAATTACTTAATATCAAGTCAGCCTTCAGATTTTCCCCAATTATCTAGTAAATGACTTCTTTATAGCAGCCTTATCCTATATAATAAAGAACTAATATGTCAATGGTCGTCACACCATAATGGCTCAGACACTCAAACCCTGGGGAGAGAGGAATGGGGACCAGCCAGGCACAAATGAGCTCACGGGAGAGGAATGGGGACCATCCAGGGAGAGGGACAAGCCTCACACCCCACAGTCCCACGATCCTGGGCACCAGCAGCTGCACTTGTGCCTGCAGCCTGGGAGAGGGACAAGCCACCTGCTCCACAATCCCAGGCGCCTGCATCTGTGACTGGGCGAAGCTGCCAGCCCACGGCCCTCTACAGCTGAGGCTGGCCCGGGCAAAGCTGGCCGGGTCCTGGGTGCCTGTGGCTGGCAGAGGGAGGGAATCCTGGGTCCTGGGTACAGGGCAAGGCAAGGGTGGTTAGGGGTGATCAGGCCAGCAGGGGAGCAGTTAGGGGTGATCAGGCCAGTAGGGGAGCTGTTAGAGGCGATCAAGCAGGCAGGCAGAGGTGGTTAGGGGCAATCAAGCAGGCAGGCAGGCAGGCAGGTGAGTGGTTAGGAGCCAGTGGTTCTGGATTGCGAGAGGCAGTTGGACATCCCCCGAGGGGTTTCAGATTGGAGAGGTTACAGGCTGGGCTGAGGGACACTCCCATGCCCCCTCACCCCATGCATGAATTTTATGCACCAGGCCTGTAGTTGAAATACAATTCACATAACATAAAATTCACCCTTTTAAAGTGTACAATTCATTGGTTTTTAGTTTCACAAAATTGTATCGCCATCCTCACTATCTAATTGTAGAGCATTTTTCACCCAAAAGATACCCCACACCCATTAACATCGATTTCCCCCTCGCTCCCTCCCCCTACCCTCAGTGCCAACCGTGAATTTACTGTCTCCGTGGATTTCACTGTTCTGGACACTTCATGCAATATGAGGCCTTTTACCACTGTCTTCTCTCCCTCGACATCCAGGGTTCATGCCTGTCACAGCATGCATCTGTATTTCATCCCTGTTTGTGGCTGAGTAATCCATCATACAGACGGACAACACGTTGTTTATCTGCTCCTCTGCGGATAGAAACTTGGGATGTTCATGAATGACTTTTTGCAATCACTCATTAATGTTTCCCCCCTATACATCCCATTACATTGAATTTTCAGTGTTACACGATTCTTGCACTACTGACCCTATGCCTGAGAAGTCACATAAATAATCATGGTACCATAGATAGCCTCAAGTACCGTATTTTCCAGTGTATAACCCAGGAAAATCTTCTCAAAAGTCGGGGGTCGTCTAATATGCTGGGTGTCGTCTTAGAGGGTGAGTCTATCCCAAACTCTGTATTTTAACTGGAAAAGTTGGGGGTCGTCTTATACGCCCAGTCATCTTATACGCCGGAAAATTCGGCATGTTAAAACTGGATTCGTGTGCATCTGGTCATTTCAAAATCTTTTCCCAATGATATCATAAGAGTTAGCATTTCCAATCTGCAGGGTTCTGGCACCGTGGGGGGAGGGAACCTTCACACACTCTTCCTCACCTCGCTCTTCTCGCTGTCAGAGATAGAGAGAGGCCTCCCTCTTTCCTTATACACCACGGCAAAGCTCTCCGCCGTGGGCATGAGCCAGACTTGATGCCAGTCCCAATTGGCGGTCCTTTGTTTTACAAATAACTTAAACATAATGGTGCAGGTGGCGTGTAGAATTATCCCCGTCCATCTGGAGGGGGCGCTCCTGGAAGTGGGGTTACTGGGTCAAAGGTAGAAGCATCTGCAGTTTTCCTGGGTACGGGTGACAGGACTGGTCCCCCGCACTTAGGCGGTCATCTGCTTTGTCTTTCAGTCTAGCAAACGCAGGTAGTCTTCTCCAATTCCAAATGTAGACACATTTTACGATTTTAAAAAGATAACTGGGAATTCTAAGGCCCTACTGGTCAGAGGGGCTAAAGTTCAACTAGATATCACATGCAATCACCTACATAGTCCTGCTTTGCATGATGAAATGTATTTTTAGGCCTCGTGGAAAGTTTTACCTCTCAAATGTTGCACCTTGAGCTGTTCATATCAATGCAGAGGGTTTCTGGATCTTAGATCGTAGCTTGATATCAGTGTCATAACAGGCATGGGTGGACTTGACCAGCTATCCTTGAATCTCCATATTTGCATCATCAACGTCGTTTGGAAAATGTGTTCTTATGGACAGTTGCTTTTTTAAAAATATATTTTATTGATTTTTTACAGAGAGGAAGGGAGAGGGATAGAGAGCTAGAAGCATCGATGAGAGAGAGACACCGATCAGCCGCCCCCCCCCAGCACGCCCCCCACCGGGGATGTGCCCGCCACCAAGACACATGTCCCCGACTGGAACCCAACCCGGGACCTCTTAGTCCCCTGGCTGACGCTCCATCCGCTGAGCCACACCGGCTTCGGCTGGACAGTGCTTTCTGAAGTCCGGTTCGTCCAGCCCGCCCGTTCCTCTCAGGCCTGCCAGTGCCCGTGTCAGACCTGCACTCGGAACCCCTCAGAGCCAGAGGCAGCCGTCTTGCCCGGTGGCAGGGGGGTGCAGGAGGTTCACTCCCGGTGGTGTGTGCGTAGCATGCCCCATCATTGCTGGCCCCGGTGGCCACAACCTGGGCCTGGGTGTCCGGCTCCCCGTTCCCCCCACCACCCTCCACCCTCCGGGCCTGTCCACGTCCACCCTGGACTCTTCTCCTCCCGCTTCCTGTGGGTTGGCGAGTCGGGCAGACCCCACCAGAGGGTCCCTCTCAGAGTCCTTCCTCCCAGAGCGAGTCTCAGAGGCCTCGGAGCGGGAGGAGAGGCTGGTGGAGCACTTACAGACTGAAGCCTCTCCTCGGTGGTTCTCAACCTTTTTTCATGCCGTGACCTTTTAAGACAGCTCCTCAGGTGGTGGTGACCCCCAATCTGAACATTACTTTCCTTGTTACTTCATCACTGTCATGTTGCTCCTGTTATGAATCATCATGTAAGTATCTGTTTTCTGATGGTCTGAGGCGACCTTGCTAGCAGTTTTCAACCTGTGGGTCGTGACCCACAAGGTGAGAACCTGTGCCCTCCAGCCTGCCCCCTGCTGGTCCTTACCACCCTCAAGCCACCCTCCAGGCATCTGCTCGGTGGTTCAGTCTAGTGTGTGGGCAGAGTGGTTTCAGAGTCGTGCCCCCTGGGGAGCCACTTGACCAAGTAGAAGACGGTGTTCTGTGCGGTTCTGTAATCTTACATCCGCCGCTCACTTCCAGAATCACCTGTCAGCTCCTTTCCTCTCCACCCCCATCCATGCGGCCGGGACCTGTCTTTGTAGTAAGTTACATTCTTTGGTCGCAACCTGCATCCCCTCCTGAGGTCCCCCCATCTCCTAGTTGACTGTATTTCCATACATTCAAGTTCACTTTAGGCCAGTGGTTCTCCACCTTCTTAAGGCCGTGACCCTTTACTACAGTTTTTTCTGTGGCGACCCCCAACCATACAGTTATTTTCGTTGCTCCTTCATAACTATAATTTTGCTGCTGTTAGGAATCGTCATGTAAATATCTGGCATGCAGGGTGTATTTTCATTGTTACAAATTGAACATCATTAAAGCAGAGTGATTAATCACAAAAACAATATGTAATTATATATTGTGAAATGTTTATTTCTAATTACAAATAAATGAAATTTTGTCTTGGAGCAGGGTGTAGCATGGGTCACAGTCTTAATATAACAACAGTAAATGAACATTGCGACATTTTGCAACAGTATGCGTAAAAAGCCAAGGTCAGTGCAAAGGTTGAGAATGCTTCTTTCTCACCAGATCAGAAATTCTCGGGGCAGTCTTTGCAAGAGCACCACCAAGATCATCTTCCACAACAAGTCTGCTTCTGTATTTAGACTTGCTAACCAACAAGCTGGAAAAACCTGTTTTTCACAAAGATATGTTTAGGAAATGGAAGAAGGCAACACAGTCGCAGACAGAACAGGATATGTCTGCAGACACTTGATCCAGAATTTTGTAACTGGCATGGTAGAGAAATCCGTTCTCGCTGCATCGCTGTTAATAAGGCCAATGAACTCCTCTTGTGCCGTCTCAGGAACATCTTCAACTTTGACTGTGAATGGGCTTCTGGCAAGTGCAAATGGGGTGTCCAGTAGATTGGGAAATTACGATGAAATAGCAGAGCATTGTTTGGCACATCCAGCTCTGCACGGTTGCGAAAACAGTTGACTGTTTAAAGTGCTTGCCTTCACAAAATTGACAGAACTTAGGACGCTTTTCATTACTTCTTGTAACTCCTGTGACAGCATCTTCGTTGCTAATATTTGCCGATGAATCACACAGTGAGTTCCGATGACTTTTGGTGACTCATTCAGTACCAAACGTTGAAATCCAGATCAACATCCTAGCATAGCTGGAGCACCATCTGTGCAAACACCACAAACCTTTTCCCAAGAGATCTCCTGTCTTTCAGAAATGAACCAACTGTGTCAAATACATCATGTGCAGTAGTTGTCGTTTCAAGAGGTTTGCAAAAAAGAAACTCGTCTTTATAGAGTCGCCATCATTAATGTATCTTGCATAAACCAGTAACCGTGAACAGTTTGCAGCGCCTATAGATTCATCAAGCTGGATACTAAATATTGGAAGTGAGCAGATTTGATTTCCTGGATTACCTGATCAAGAATATCAGCAGTACCAATGGACACAGACAACAGGGGGGGTGAGGTCATGAGAGGGGTAATAAGGACACATATGTAACACCTTAAAGAAATTTAAAAAATAAATAAAATGAGGAAAAATAAAAGAATATCAGCAGACATGTCATTTATTCTGTGGACAGCGTCGTTAGGTAAGGAAATTGCACTCAATATCGTAACAAATTCATCTTCCATCAAAATTCGAACCATGTCTTTGGCCACTGGCAACAGTAAATCCTCAGTAATGATAGGAGGTTTCTTAGCTCTAGCGATTCTGAGTGCCACCACATATGAAGCTTCAGTGGCTGCTACGTTCTGTTTGTGGAACTTGCCACCAGCATCAAGTCTGACTTTCTCCATCAGCTTTGCTTCTAAAATAGTTGGTATCCTTGCTGGCAAAGCTCGGATGCTGGCTATCAAGACGGCATTTTAGTTTGTTCCACTTCATAGATTCGGCTGCTAGAACTTCACAACAGATAACACATTGCGGTTTCTCAGTTCCTGCTGTAATTATTGAGGTCATACTGTAAAAAATCCTTACTATATTTTCTTTTCTTAATGTTCTTCTCTACCCGATCCATTGTCATGGGATGGTTTGCTAATGAAAATAATAGAAAACAGTAGCTTTAATAGAAAAGATGATACATAGTTCAGTCAATACAGTTCATTGAAGTTTCCTATGATTTACCGTCTCTGTGTTGTTTTTTTTACATACCTGTTACTCTCACAAGGGGGCAGTGTTCACGTCAACCACAGCTGAATATAAAAAGACCAATCAGCATCCAGATTAAGTTCCCATGGTACAGATATTCGTTTTTGCAGTAGCTGACGATTTTACAGTACATGATTTTACATTTACCCAGTAATTATAATTTATGAAGTGTCGTTTTACCGCCAGTATTGCTGCTTTCAACACAGTAGCTGCTCTCGACACATGTGTGACTGGTCCGCATAAGTACATTATGGCGCCATCCCCGTCACAGACACCTGTGTCTGTACGGGGTGTATGTAACGGGGTTGGCGCGATGATGTCATCACACCGGGTACTCGTATGTGAGCGCATCTGCATGTGGGCGGACCCGCCTGGAGGCGGACAGAGGAGCGTGTCTCGGTTCCTAAGACGATCGGAAATGCGTGTTTTCCGCTGGTCTTAGGCGACCTCTGTGAAAGGGTCGTTCGACCCCCAAAGGGGCCGCAGCCCCCGGGGTTGAGAACCGCTGCTCTAGGCTTTGACAAAGGCAGAGTGTCGCGTCTCACCACCACCGTGGTGTTCAGAGTAGTCTGACCACCCGGTAAAGTCTCTGCTGCCCGGCCTGGTCAGCCCCTCCCCGCACCGCCACCCCCGCCAAACTCTGGCAGCCCCCGAGCTGGCCTTTGTCCCTGCAGTGTTGCCTTTTACAGAACGTCAGGTGAGGCCGCAGTCTGTAGCCTTTCAGGCTGGCTCCTGGCCCTTAGCAACAGAGAAACAGGGCTCAGCCATGTTGTCCTATGGATGGGGTCATTGCCCTTTTTGCCCAGCCGTATTCCATCGTGTGGACAGACCAGTGTTTGTTGCTTCTGGTGGTGGACAGCGATGAATCAAGCTGCTATAAATGTCACATGCAGGTTTATATAGACGTAAGTTTTCCCATCACTGGGCCAATGCCTCGTCGTGTCACTCCGTTGCTGGATTGCATGGTGAAACTACAGTGGTACCTCGAGATACGAGTGCCCTAACATACGAGATTTTTGAGATATGAGCCGTCGAGCGAGCGATTTTTGCTTTGAAATACGAGCAACATTGGAGATAGGAGTCATCGCGTGGATCGGCCGGCTGCACACGACCCACCAGTTTACCGCCACTCGAGTGTTTCATAGGTTAAGGAACGAATTAAACTCGTATCTCGAGGTACCACTGCATATGTAGCAGCTGCCAGACTGTCTCCCACAGAGACTCCACTGTGGCCCCCCACCAGCAAGGCCTGAGTTCCTGTGGCTGTGTGTCCTGACCAGCAGTGGGGGTTTTGTCTGTGTTTTTGGAGTTTAGCCATCCTAATAGGTATTTAGAGATATCTCATTATGGTTTTCATTTGCATTTCCCTGATGACAAAAGATGCTAAGCGTCTTTTCATATGCTTATTTACCATCTGTGCATCTTCTTTGGTGAGGGGGTCTGTTCAGATCTTTTGCCTTTTTTTTTTTTAAACGGGCTGTTTGTTTGCCTACTGTTGAGTTTTTAGAGGTTTCTTCTTTTTAATCTTCTGTGTACACATCCTTTATCAGCTATGTGATTTGCAAATATTTTCTCCCAGGCTGTGACTTCTCTTTCTAGCCTCTTCACAATGTCTTTTCACAGAGCGAACATTTTTATAATGTTAATGAAGTCCAGGCTAACTAATGTTTTTCTTGATGGATTGCCCTTTTGGTGTTATCTTTAAAAAAAAAAAAAAGTCATCTCCAAAACCCAGGTGACA
Source organism: Lasiurus cinereus (assembly GCA_011751065.1). Classification (NCBI taxonomy): domain Eukaryota; kingdom Metazoa; phylum Chordata; class Mammalia; order Chiroptera; family Vespertilionidae; genus Lasiurus; species Lasiurus cinereus. The sequence goes on from JAAGEH010001561.1 coordinate 12,746, forward strand.
TGTCTCCCATTTTTTTCACCTGCATTTTGCACTTAGCTCTGCGGTCCGGTCTGAGTTCGTTTCTGCATAAGGTGTGAGGCTGGTTCTCGGCGGTGTGTCCCAGCACCACTTGTTAAGCATTCCCAGTGAGCCGAGACCGGTTTGGCTCAGTGGATAGAGCGTCAGCCTGTGGACTGAAAGGTCCCAGGTTCGATTCCGGTCGGGGGCATATACCTTGCTTGCGGGCACATCTCCAGTGTGGGGCGTGCAGGAGGCGGCTGATCGATGTCTCTCTCTCATCGATGTTTCTGACTTTCTATCCCTCTCCCTTCCTCTCTGTAAAAAATCAATAAAATATATTTTTAAAAAAATAAAAATAAATTCAATCAATCAATCAATCAATCAATCAATCAAAGAATCTCCAGTGAGTCGCTCTGCACCTGTGTTCATTTTTGCTAGCATTGGGTCAACCCCGACTCCTGTCTAGTATCCCAAGGAGTTCCCTGGACCCGGGGCACGTTCTGATGTCCTTTTCTGCTTGTCTTACAGCAAGACCCCTGGTGCAGACCTTGCCTTTAAGAACCACCGTCAACAACGGCACCGTGTTACCAAAGAAACCCAGCGGCTCTCTGCCGTCCCCCTCCGGGACCAGGAAAGACACCGCTCTGCCGGCAATCACCAAAAGGTAGGCGCAGAGTGACTCCATGGAAGTCCAAAAGCAGGTCCATCCCGGGCGTTGTAATATGTACTCCCGCCCCGGCTGGAGTGGCTCAGTGGCTAGAGCGCGGGCCTGCGGACTGAAGGGTCCCCGGTTCTATTCCGGTCACGGGCAGGCTCATCTCCAGTAGGGGGTGTGCAGGAGGCAGCTAATCAGTGATTCTTTCTCATCATTGATGTTTCTCTCTCTCTCTCCCTCTCCCTTCCTCTCTGATGTCAATAAAAATAAATTTTTTTAACTATCTTTTAAATGTATTGCTGTTCTTATATGACACTTAACAATTTCTCCTCCGATTAAAGCTTGTAAAAGTATAATATTTGGTGTGTTGCCATAACAGAAACCATAAACCGTATTTTCCGGCATATAAGATGACTTTTTAACCCAAGAAAATCTTCTCAAAAGTCGGGGGTCGTCTTATATGCCAGGTGTCGCCTAATAGGGCGGGTCTATCCCAAACTCTCTATTTTAACTGGAAAAGTTGGGGGTTGTCTTATATGCCCAGTCGTCTCATACACTGGAAAATACAGTAGATTTATTATTCTGCTTTTTAAAATTTAATCACTTTTTTTGCTAAATATTTACTTACTTACTTTTTCAATTACAGTTGACATTCTATATTATTTTATACTCGTTTCAGGTGTACAGCCTAGCAGTTGGGCGTTTATACAATTTATGAAATGTTGCCCTGCTAAGCGCAGTACCCAGCTGGTTCCATACATCATTATTACAATGTTATTGACTGCGTTCCCTGTGCTGTATTTCACATCCCTGTAAAATGGAACCATAGTGCCTTTGAAAAACCCATTAGCTAAAACTACACTGTACCGTCTTGTATTTTTACTTATACTTCTCTTTTGGAAAAAGAAAAAAATGGGGGTAAAACCCAGGTAAAAAAGAAAATGCTGTTTTCATTCGGCATATGCACAATGGTTTATTTCTGAGCTCTCTGCTCTGTTTCATTGATCTGTATGATCTGTCTCTGTGCCAGTAAAGATGCCGCAGCAATTTGATTACTGTTATTTTGTAGTATATTTAGAAATCAGGAAGTCTGAGGCCTCTAACTTTGTTCCTTTGCAAGTTTATTTTGGCTATTTTGGAGTCCCCTGAGATTTCTTAGGAATTTTACAATTTTTTTTTCTGTTTTTACCAAAAAAAGATGCCATTGAGATTTTAATCGGGATTATACTGTAGATTACTTTGGGTAAGAGAGACATCTTAACAGTAGTTAGGAGTTCCAGTCTGTGAATATGGGATGTGCTTCCATTTATCATTTTTCAATTTTTTTTAGCAATATTTCGCTGTTTTCTTTATCTTTAATGGAATTGATTGGGGTGATTGTTTAATAAAATGATATAGGCTTCAGGTGTACAGTCCCACAACACACCATCTGTATATTGTATTGTGCGTTCACCGCTCCAGGTCAAGTCTCCTGCCATCACCCTTCACGCCCCCTTTCCCCTCTCTGTCTCCTCCCGGGTCGTTTTTTTGTACAAGTCTTTCACCTCCTTGGTTAAATTTTTCTTAAGTATTTTTATTCTTTTTGATGCTACCGCCATTGTTGTCTTCTTAATTTCCTTTTTGGATCAGCTGTTGTTAGTGTGTAGACATGCAACTGACTTTTGTGTGTTGATTTTTCTAGCTATAACTTTGCTGAAATTGTCTATTAGTTTTAATTTGTGTGCGTGTGGAATCTGTAGTGTTTTTGACATGTAAGATTATGTTCTCTGCAAACAGGTAATTTCATGTCTTTCTTTCTCATTAGATCCCTCTTACGTATTTTTCTTGTCTAATTGCACTGGTTGGACCCCCGGGACTGTGTTTTAAGTAGTAGCAGGGACCGTGGGTATCCTTGCTTTGTTCCTGTTCTCACAAGAAAAGCTTTTAGTCTTTCACCAAAACCGGTGTGGCTCAGTGAATAGAGCGTCAGCCTGCGGACTGAAAGATCCCGGGTTCGATTCTGGTCAAAGGCACGTACCTTGGTGGCGGGCACATCCCCAGTAGGAGGTGTGCAGGAGGCAACTGATCGATGTTTCTCTCTCTCGTCAATGTTTCTAAATATCTCCCTTCCTCTCTGTAAAAATCAATAAAAAAATTTTTAAACTCCCTTCAAAAAAAAGAAAAAGAAAAGCTTTTAGTCTTTCAACACTGAATATGGTGTGAGCTGTGGTCTTCTCACAGATGGCTTTTACTATGTTATGGTATTTCCCTTCCATGCTAGCTTGTCGAGTATTTTTAATATGAAAGGATGTTGACTTTTGTCAAGTACTTTTTCTGCATCCACCAAGACAAACATTTGTTATTTGTTCTTCATTCTGTTAACGCTGTGTATTCCATTGATTGCTTTTCAGATGCCAATCCTTGCTTTCCACATGTGAATCTCCCTTGGTCGTGGTATATATAATTACTTTAATGTACTGTCCACTTCAGTTTGGTCTTACTCTGTGGAGGATTTTTGCCTCAGTGTTCATCGGGAATATCAGTCTGTGTAGCGTTTCTTGTCCTGTCTTTGTCTGGCTTGGGTGTCAGAATGATGCTGCCCTCGAATGAAGTTGGAAGTGTTCCCGCCCCCCGCCCCGCCCTCAATTCCTGGGAAGGGTTTGGAGAGGATTGGTGTTAATTCCTCTTTAAATATTTGGTAGAATTCTCTAGTGAGGCCATCTGGCCCGGGCTTTACTGCGTTGGGAGAGTTTGGATTACCGCTTCACTGTCCGTCCAATCAGAGACGCGCTCAGAGTTTTCACTTGTTTATGACTCAGTCTCAGAAGGTTGCTTGTATTAAAGAATTTATCCATTTCCTCTACATCATCAGTTTGTTGACGAATATGTGTTCATAGCAGTCTCTCATAGTCCTTTTTCTTCCTGTGATAACTTCTGTTTCTAATTTTAGTTGTGTCTTCTCTTTTTTTCTTAGTCAAGCTGAGGCTATGTCAAGTTTGTTGAACTTCTTAAACAAAAAAATTCTTGATTTCACTGATGTTTTTTTCTATTCTATATTTTATTTTTGTCTGCTGTACTCCTTATTATCTCCTTATTTTTGCTAACTTTTGTGTTTTTCTATTCTAATGGTTTGTGGTTTAAAATTAGGTGGTTGATTTGAGGTCCTTTTCCTTTTTAGTGTGTTTATGACTATACATTTCCCACTTCATACTGCTTTTTCGCCTCCCATAAGTTTTAGTATGTTCTTTTAAATTTCTACTGGTCTGTAGATATTTTCTAAATTCTGTACTAATGTCTTCTTGGACCCATTGGTTGTTTAGGAGTGAGTTGTTTAATTTTTAGATTGACTTTTTTAAGGAGCAAATAGTTAATGGGGAGAGGGGTGTAGATTCCCTTTTTTCTTGAAGAAAATACAATTTTATAATTTATACCTCTCTTATATACGTGGAACTTAAAAGGAATTCTTTTCAGAGCTTAAAAATCAAAGTGTAAGTTATTATCTAGCTGCCAATTAGAAATATATAGTTTTCTAAGATTGAATGTCCAAGACTCTTGGATTCTGGGTAGAGTGGAGGGATTCACTTGCGTTTTTTCTCTGGCTTTTACGGGCTTCTGTGGATGTGTGTCCCATCGTTTGGAAGTTGGAAACCCAAACAGTAGCGTCTGATGGTTCCTCCATGTTTGTAAAGTTCCTATAGTCTCTCATTGGGAGAGAATTTTGGAAAAAAAGACAGGCCTTGTAACTGTTAGGATTTGAAACAACTTCCAAGCACTTCGGATATGTGTACAGCCCCGTAGCCATTCTCCTGTCCTCGGAGGAGTCCCACAGGAACCGCGTGGGAGCATCTGTGGGGTGCGGCCATAGCTGCACCCCACAGATGCTGTTTGTTTTCTCTCCCCGGGGCTCAGCCTCTTGCTGCCCGAAGAACAAAATCCCCTGGAAGTGGTCCAGGCCCCGGTGGCTGCGCTTTGTGTTGTCAGTGAAGACTCGGGGGGGGGGGGGGGGGCTGGATTCGGCCTCCTGGGCAAAAGCTTTGTCTCCCTCAGTCACGGGGAAAGAGGCAGATGATCAGGAAGAGGGTGCAGGTCACACCTTGCTCCAAGGGAGCAAGACGCTGACAATGGAGAGGCACAGACCATCGCTCCTTCTCCCCACTCCTAAGTGGGGTGTGACCCTGGGGCGGCGCTGGGAGGGGAGAGGGCGAGGGGACAAAACGGGTGCAGAGAGAGAGCATGACTGTAAGACCCCTCCGCTCGGGCGGAAGGCGGGCCCGTCGGCGCGCTCGCTTCCAGACAGGCCGCTGCCGGTCCTTCGGGCGGGCGGTCGCACCTGTGAGACAGGCATTTCTGACGGATGCTCCGCAGCCAGATGGGACCGTGCACGAGAGACAAAACCTGCTTTGGGTTTGGTTCTAAGTCAGTGGTTCTCAACCTGTGGGTCGTGACCCCTTTTGGGGGTCGAACGACCCTTTCACAGGGGTCGCCTACAACCAGCGGAAAACACCTATTTCCCATGGTCTTAGGCACCAACACGCGGCTCCTCGGTGTAGCCAAGTGTAGCCATGTAGTTTACTGTTGTCCTATGAAGACTGTTGCCCATGCTACACCACGATTCAAGACAACATTCCATTTATTTGTCATGAGAAATAAATATTTCACAATATATAATTACCTATTGTGTTTGTGATTAATCCCTATGCTTTAATGATGTTCAATTTGTAACAATGAAAATACATCCTGCCTATCAGATATTTTCATTACAGTTCATCACAGTAGCAAGATGACAGTGATGAAGTAGCCACGGAAATAATTTTATGGTTGGGGGTCACCACCCCATGAGGAGCTGTCTTAAAGGGTCTCGGCCTTAGGAAGGTGGAGAACCGCTATTCTAAATGTTTACTCCTAACAGCGTCTTTACACAGGGGTGCAGTGAAAGGGAGGCGTTCAGTGCGCGCTCGGAGTCTGTTCTCGGCGGCAGACGGAGATGGGAATGGTCCCCTGTCCGCAGAGGAAGACCCGTGGCTCCTCCCTTTGTCAGGAGGGACCCCGCCTCCCCGCTGGACTCCGGTCGTTGGCTGCGTGTGTCAATTCTCCTGGTGGCAGTTGTTGTTGCTAATCCTCCCCACAGGGTATTTTTGCACCGGTTTTCTCAGAGAGGGTGGGGGGGGAGGGAGGGACAGAAGAGAAACCTGGGTGTGAGGCCGCCAGAGTCAGGGACTGAGCCTGCAGCCCAGGCCCGTGCCCTTGACCGGAATCGAACCCAGGACCTTCCAGCCCACGGGCTGGTGCTCTGTCCCCTGAGCTGACCCGGCGAGGGCACGGCCACCAGCTTCTTAGGAAATCACGTGGTTTTTGCCACCAAGTTATGTCTTGAGACAGTGAGAGAGCTGTTCTTCATCGGAGGGGTGCCCTCAGACTGGCAGATTCAGCTCAGGCTTTTTCTTTTCTTTCCTTTTGGAAGTTTTTTAAAAATATATATGTTTTTATTGATTTCGAGCCCACCACCCAAGCACATACCCCTGTCCAGAATCGAACCCAGGACCCTTCTGTCTGCAGGCTGACGCTCTGTCTACGGAGCCAGAGCGGCTGGGGGGTCGCTCAGACTTGGTGGGACAGGAGCCACGCAGGCTCCCCGGGGCTCGGCCCGGCGCCCAGGACGAGGCCGATGCCTCGTAAAGGTCTGCGGAGCGGACGATGCTTTTACCCCGGGCTGGGCTGCGGCTGCCACGTCACTGTCAGCCTCTGGTCCTGCAGGAGGCGCCCTGTCAGGCGTCCGGTGTCTCCGCTGTGAAAAACGTGTCGTCTTGCCGAAGTTTGTAAAAGCCAGTTCCCAGTCCTGAGTCACACGCACACGCGCACACAGACACTGTGACAGCTTATGCCGCTCAGAGTGGCCTGCTCATACGAAGGAAGCTGGCCACTTCCTCCTGGTCCCCCGCCCCCCTGGCGGGACTGCAGGGCTGGCAGCATCCGCGGGAGGCAGGTGGCAGCGTGAAGTGCCGAGAGCCGTTATCTTCTCAGAACCGGGGGTGTGTTTGGGGGGCCTCGGAGACCAGGAGGGAGGGAAGAACGGCCGGCATCTGTGTCTCTCGGTGCCGAGGAGACGCCGTGTCCCGAGCCGGCGCTCGGAGGCCTCTCGGAATGACGGGCCTCCCTCCCCTCGCTGTCCGGAGGGAACACGGCTCTTTCCCGGTCCCCGCCAGCCACGTTCAGGGGCGCCTCCGGGTGCGGAGGCAGTGTCCCTCCCTCCGGCCGCCCCGGTCCCTGCCAGCGGCCGGTCTGCCCTGGGCTCCCACTCCGGGTCCCGGTGACCCTCGCGTCCGTAGGAGCGCGTGGCCCTCGCGGGGAATGTCCTGCTTCTCCTGTGCAGGCCGGGCGGTGCGTGGAACACAAAAGCGCAGGCGTGCGGAGGGCAAGGCCGCGGGAAGAGCTGGGATGGGTTCTCTCCCCGCGTGAGCACGCACCCCGCGCTCTTCCCTTCCGGCGGGTGGTGCAGGCGCTGTAGCTGATGGCAGCTCGCCAAGCCGCTTCTCCGGCCCTGGCAAGGGCTCTCACGCTTATTCCGCCTGGTTCCCGCGCCCTTTGAGCAGAGCAGCGGTTCCCCACCTTCCTAAGGCCGCGGCCCTTTAAGACAGCTCCCCATGGGGTGGTGACCCCCACCCATAAAATCATTTCTGTGGCTACTTCATCACTGTCATCTTGCTACTGTGATGAACTGTCATGTAAATATCTGATAGGCAGGATGCATTTTCATTGTTACAAATGGAACATAAGTAAAGCATAGGGATGAATCCCAAAAACAATATGTAATTATATATTGTGAAATACTTATTTCTAATGACAAATAAATGGAATTTTGTCTTGAATCGTGGTGTAGCATGGGCAACAGTCTTCATAGGACAACAGTAAACACCCCTGTGAAAGGGTCATCCCACCCCCAAAGGGGTCGCGAGCCACAGGTTGAGAACCGCTGGCGTAGATGAAAGGGTCTGTGAGTCTCCTCGGTGCTGGCACACTGAGTAGGCACCGCCAGGGGAGGGCCGCTTTGCTGCACGTCGTGTGGCTGCCTCCCAGGAACCTCAGCTCCCTTTTTGAAATGGGGTGGGCGGGTGGGTGGGTGGATAGATTTCAGAGAGCGATAGGAAGATCCATGATGAGAGAGGATCATTGATTGGCTGCCTCCTTCACACCCCCCTACTGGGGATCCAGCCCCTAACCCAGCCTGTGCCCTGACTGGGAATTGAACCTCAGCCTTCTTGTTCATAGGCCGACACTCACCCACGGAGGCGCAGGGCCGGGCTCAGCTCCCCGTTAGACAGTAACTGAGAGGTCTCCGCCAGAGCCTCCCGTCCATCGGGCCTCAGATCATGTGGCTCAGCCGCTCCTCAGAGCCCCTGTGCGAGGCCCCCGTGGGCTGCAGGGTGTCCCGCGGGGGCTGGGGCGAGAGAGCAGGGGTGCAGGGCCTGCGGCGGGTGCCTCTGTGCCCGCATCTGCCCCCTCACCTGTGAAATGGGGCAGTGATGCTTCTGCAGGGGCTTCGTAGGTGTGAATTAGGGACAGGTAAAAGGCAGGTCCTTAACAGGCGCAGATTATTGTGGTCTCCGAACGCATAAGAGTCTGGCCACTCTGTGCTTCTCCTGAGCACCTCATTTATCTGATATCAAAGATGCTATAAACCAGTGTTTCTCAACCTTCCTAATGTCGCGACCCTTTAAGACAGCTCCTTGTGTGGTGGTGACCCCCAGCCATAAAATTATTTCCATTGCTACTTTATAACTATAATTTTGCTACTGTTATAAACGGTAATGTAAATGTCTGATAGGCAGAATGTATTTTCATTGTTACAAATGGAACATCATTAAAGCATAGGGATTAATCACAAAAACAATACATAATTACATATTGTGAAATGTTTATTTCTAATTACAAATAAATGAAATGTTTTGAATCGTGTAGCATGGGCAACAGTCTTCATATAACATCAGTAAACCACACGGCTACACTTTGCAACACCGAGGAGCGGTGTGTTGGTTCCTCAGACCATGGGAAATAGGTGTTTTCCGCTGGTCTTAGGCGACCCCTGTGAAAGGATCGTTCGCACCCAAAGGGGTCGAGACCCACAGGTTGAGAACCGCTGCTATAAACCGTGTACCTGATCGGTGTTCCCCGTTGCCCTGGCCGATAGAAAGCTCAGGGCAGACAGGTGGCTGATCTCCAGCGGAAGTCTAGAACACGTACTTGGTGCCCAGCTGAGATACACACGCACTTGAGTGGCCAGATTCTTACGCGTCCAGAGATCGCCATGACCTGGCCC
>JAAGEH010001562.1:0-14183 GCA_011751065.1 Lasiurus cinereus
AACATTTGGATTTTTTTCATTAGCTGCCTCGAAACGCTTTTTTTTTTTAAATTATAGATTTACATGACAATGGCAAGACGACACAGCATACTGTACGAACTCATGAATTTTCATGCGTTGAGTGCAGCTCCATGCTTTTGATAGCGACAGGAACTAAAAAGTTGTCGTTACTTATTAGCTGCAGACAATACAACCCATACTTAACCGTTTGGACGGCGGGCACGCTGAGCATGCTCAGGATCGAAGACAGTGGGGGGGCGTGCAGGAGGCGGCTGATGGATGTCTCTCTCTCATCGCTGTTCCTAACTCTCTGTCCCTCTCCCTTCCTCTCTGTAAAAAACCAATAGAATATATTAAAAAGAAGAAGAAGAACGGATCTGAATGAGCCAGGAGCGGGAGGAAATTTGGTCCTAATGAATGACATTTCTGTCTTCGCCTTGTGCTCTTTTTCTTGCTCTTTCTCCTCCGTCCTTTGTCAGATGCTCCACGTAAAGTCTGGAAGTTTCTAGCCTCCCAGAAGACTAGCCATTCTCAGCGTGTAGATACTAGCTTTCTCATAGAAGCAGAAAGTCTGTGTGGTTTTTTGTTTTGTTTTTTTCCCCATGTTTAGAACTCTGTAAAGTGAGCTAGACATCACAAACTTCCTTTATGGCTCCAAGAAAGCTGACAGCCGTGGAAAAGCGGGAAAAGCTCTCATTGGTCAGCCAAGGTGCGCCTTGGGAAATGCCCTCCTTCCCTCCACGCTTCTTCAGGGCCTCCTCCCTTTGCGGGAGGCAGTCTCAACATCCTTTTCACAATACGAGGAAACCGAGGCTCAGGGAGGTTTGTAGGGGTATAAGGCCACACAGCTCCTCAGGCTTGGGAACCAGTGTGACTTGGTTAGTTTGAATAACAGCATCTCTCTCTAGAAAAGGCTAATAGGCCAAGTGTCCCTTCAGGCATTTGACCGGGAGACCAGGAGCTCAATGGCTTGCTATAACGTGTGCTGACCACCAGGGGCTGGCGCGGAACGGAGGAAGGCCCGGGCCGGCAGCCGGCAGGCCCCAATCGGCCCTGATGGCTGGCCAGGCCTCGGAACCCTGGCCATGCACAAATTTCATGCACTGGGCCTCTCGTTGTTGAGATAGTCACATACCATAAAAACTTCCCGTCTTTAAAGTATACAGTGAAGGGGCTTTCAGTATATTCACAGCATCGTGCGAGCACCAACATTTCTAATTCTAGAGCATTTTTCATGACCCCGGACAGAAGCCCCAGTACCCAGGAGCTCCCGTTTCTCCCATCACCTGAGACTCTGATGACCACAGATCTCCTTCCTGTCTCTTAGTTAGATCCTGGGAGTTTCATATACAGTGGTACCTCGAGATACGAGTCTAATTCGTTCTGTAACCTTGAGGCGTGGGAAACTATGAGACGCTTGAGTCGCGGTAAACTGGTGGGTCGTGTGCAGCCGGCCGATCCTCGCGATGACTCCTATCTCCAATGTTGCTCGTATTTCAAAGCAAAAATCGCTTGCTAGACGGCTCGTATCTCAAAAAATCTGGTATGTTAAGGTACTCGTATCTCGAGGTACCACTGTGCATGGAACCCTGCCATCCCTGGCCTGTTGTGTCTGGATTCTTTGACAGAGCATCTTGTTTTAAGGTTCATCCGTACTTGAAGTGAGTACCTCATTCCCTCTTGTGGCCAGATAACATCCCGTCGGATGGGCCGGCCACATTTTGTTCACCCTTCACCCGTCGATGGACAGGGGGGGTGTTTGCACATTCTGCCTCTCGTGAGTAATCCTGCTAAGAACCTTCGTGGACCAGTCTTTGTGTTGACGGATATGTCCATTCCTTTTCGGTTGATACCTACGGGTGGAATGGCTGGGTTATATTGTCACTCGGGGTTCAGCACTTTTGAGAAATCAGTCTGGAGTCGGTGAAGTCTCGATACCAGCTCTTTGCGTTACAACCTTGCTCGTAAAAGGAAGAGGGGACGAGGGGCCTGGAGGGAAGAGGAGCAGTGGGAAGCACAAAAGGTGGCCATTCCGTTCCACTCCCGACACTCACGTGGCCCTGTCCCGGCTCGCCGAAGTGTCAGCGCCCGCCCTGGCCTCGTTGCCATGGGTGATAAGACTCTGGGCATTGGGAGGGACCTCACAGATCATCTCATCTCCTGGCTTCCTTTCATTATTCTTTTTAACCCTCACCCGAGGCTATTGTTTTCCATTGACTTTAGAGCAATGGTTCTCAACCTGTGGGGTCACGACCCCTTTGGGGGTCGAAAGACCCTTTCACAGGGGTCGCCTAAGACCAGCGGAAAACACCTATTTCCCATGGTGTTAGGCACCAACACACCGCTCCTCGGTGTAGCAACGTGTAGCCATGTAGTTTACTGTTGTCATAGGAAGACTGTTGCCCATGCGACACCACGATTCAAGACAACATTTCATTTATTTGTCATGAGAAATAAATATTTCAAAATATATAATTACATATTGTTTTTGTGATTAAGCACTATGCTTTAATGATGTTCCATTTGTAACAATGAAAATACATCCTGCCTATCAGATATTTACATTACAGTTCATAACAGTAGCAAGATGACAGCGATGAAGTAGCAACGGAAATGATTTTATGGTTGGGGGTCACCACCCCATGAGGAGCTGTCTTAAAGGGTCGCGGCCTTAGGAAGGTTGAGAACCGCTGACCTAACGGTCCCTGACACCCGCCTCCGCCTGCAGGTGCTGCTCCAATCGCCCCGGCAGGTCAAGTCCCGCTTCTTGCTGTTCAGACATGTTTTGAAATCGCTTTCGTCATCTCTGGCGCGACTGGCCACGGACTTATTTCCTAGTTTTGAAATGGAAAACAGTGTCCGTTTCCAGGCATTTCTGTTTGGGGAATCGGGACCGATCTATTTAAAATCTTAACCAGCGCCGGGCCTCGCTCATACCGAGGACTTCCTCTTCCCTCGGGGACGGAATTCTCAAGTGGGCAGGTAGTTGGATGGAAAGCAGGGTCCGGGAAGTCGTGGGAGGAGGTCATCTGAACTCTGCACCCCGTCTGCACCCGCCCGTGGTGCCCGGAGCCCCCCCCCCCCCCCCGGGCTTTGCGAGAGGGCAGACTCAGGCAAGGCTCTCCTGCGGGCGGGCGGCAGCTTCTAACGGGTGCACCTGGCGCTCCACCCGCAAGGAATTTATTTTATAGCCAAACCGCAAGCCTTTATGGCGCTGTAAACAAACCCCAGCATTAGGGGGGACATGGAAGGAACTGTGTGGAGAAAGTAACCATTCGTTGGTCACTGTTCATTTCGGGGATAGTGGAAGCCTGTCCCTCTAGCCGAGCGGTTCTCAACCTGTGGGTCGCCACCCCTTTGGGGGTCGAACGACCCTTTCACAGGGGTCGCTTAAGACCATCAGAAAACACCTATTTCCCATGGTCTTAGGAACCAACACATCGCTCCTCGGTGTCGCAAAGTGTAGCCATGTCGTTGACTGTTGTCCTAGGAAGACTGTTACCCATGCTACACCACGATTCAAGACAAAATTTCATTTATTTGTCATTAGAAATAAAATTTCACAATATATAATGACATATTGTTTTTGTGATGAATCCCTATGCTTTAATGATGTTCCATTTGTAACAATGAGAATACATCCTGCCTATCAGATATTGACATGACAGTTCATCACAGTAGCAAAATGACAGTGATGCAGTAGCCACGGAAATCATTTTATGGTTGGGGGTCACCACCCCATGAGGAGCTGTCTTAAAGGGTCGTGGCCTGAGGAAGGTGGAGAACCGCTGCTCTAGCCTCTCAACAGAGTAAACATTTCGGCGGAGCGGAGGGTGGGTCGGACCCGCTTTGTTCCTACCGTCACAATCCGTCTGCGCCACAGACCTGGTAGCGTGGAGGCCTCACCCACCGCAAGCGTCGGAGAGGATGGCTTGCTTGACCAGCGAGGAGCTGCTCACTCCAGGCCCCGAAAGATCACGGGTAGGTTGTGCTGTGTGCAAACAGCTTTTCCAGGGGAGATATTATGGTTCCCCTTTAAAACCCCAGCCCCTCGGCAGAGGGAAGCCGTCCAGGATTAGCAAAACGTTCGACAGAAGGGCAGAAACCCGGGTGACAGAAGGCGCAGGCTGGAAACTCTGAACGCGGTCATTTCACCATCAGTGCGGTCCTCCCGAGCTTCGTGTGTTTCTCACCGGACTCCATCATGGACGCAGAATCGTGCCGAAGCAGCACCAGGGCCGGGAGGCCGGGCGGCCAGCACCGGGCGGGGAGGGGCCGGGAGGGGCCAGGCACCCCCTCTGTGGTCGGTGTTAAAGGAGGAGTCCTTTCGCAGAGTTCATCTTTCTCCCAAGTGCTTGCTGTGTAACGAAGCCTTAGCTGCTTAGCTGGGCGTCCTTCTCACTGTGCTTCCTCGTCCGCTGCATCTTGACTGGAAAACACTGTGGGTTTGGAAAACCATATTTCTGCAGAGAATTTGGTTGTGTCCTTAAAAAAAGAAAGAAAAAAAAAAAGCAGAGACCGGTTTGGCTCAGTGGATAGAGCGTCAGTCTGTGGACTGAAAGGTCCCGGGTTCGATTCCGGTCGGGGGCATGTACCTTGCTTGCGGGCACATCTCCAGTGCGAGGCATGCAGGAGGCGGCTGATGGATGTCTCTCTCTCATCGATGTTTCTGACTTTCTATCCCTCTCCCTTCCTCTCTGTGAAAAATCAATAAAATATATTAAAAAGAAAAAGAAAAAGAAGAACGCAGTCGCATGGCTCTTCGGCCAGCTTTCCGGGAAAGATGCAGACTCTGTCTTTTATAAACTGCCCGGCCCGTGTAGACCCGGATTGCTCCGTAGACTTGGATTCCGCCGGAGGGTGAGCACTCAGAGCCCGGCACCTGGGCACGGGGGCGTCTGGCAGGAGGCGCTGGGCACCGGTGGAGGGAGGGAGGGAGGATGGCCGTGCTGGCCTCGGAGGGGTGGTGGCCCGCTGGGCGCTCACTGCGATGTGGTCCAGAACTGGGCGTGTCCTTCTCGCCGGCACCGTCCCGGGTGGCAGACGACCCTCAAGCATCCCCTTGCAGGGACAGGGGGCTGAGGATTGACACGGTCGGGTCACTTTGAAGGCCTGTCAGTCCAGGTGGCCGATGGGACCTGTTTCCAGTGAATGGCTGCCGTGCAGGGAAGGGAAGGATGTTCAGCCCTGGCCCGTGTGGCTCAGCGGGCTGGAGCGTCGTCCCGGACACCAATGGTCAGGCGTTTGATTCCCGGTCAGGGCACATATGTATCCGGGTTCTGGGTTCAATCCCTGGTCGGGGTGTGTAACGGGGAGGGCCACTGCTGGGTGTTTCTCTCTCTCTCTCCCTTCCTCTCTCTCTATACAAATCAATGAACACATACATACCCTGTGGTGAGGGTTTTTCGAAAATGCTCCAACCATGGGCTTCCCAGGAATCACCCCAGCCCTGCTTCCTCACACACGGCCCCTCTCAGTCGGCTGGGTGGATTCTACTCCCACCTCTCCGACGCCCATCGCTCCCGCTTTATTTATTTACTTGGTTTTAATGTAAGACATTTCCAGGGCCTGTCCATCGTGTATCTAGACATTCCCTGCTACCCACCTTCTCCTGCAGGTGCTGAGTCCCGGGTCAGTACAGCTGCATCTCGCCACATACCTGGCCATTTCATTCGCTTAGACTGCCAGCAGTGGGGTCATTGAGTCAGAGACCACAGGTGCGTCGCTGCACTGTGTCCCAGCTGCCTGTCATAGTCTCCCTCCGCACACGTTGAACGTTCTGTCTATTTTATTTTATTTTTTAAATATATTTCTTTATTGACTTCAGAGAGGAAGGGAGAAGGAGAGAGAGGTAGAAACATCCATGATGAGAGAGAATCATTGATTGGCTGCCTCCTGCTCATCCCCCACTGGGGATCGAGCCCGCAACCCAGGCATGTGCCCTGGGCTGGAATCGAACCTGAGATCCTTCAGTCCGCAGGCTGGCGCTCTATCCACTGAGCCAACCCCACTAGGCCTGTTCTATTTTATTTATTTATTTATTTTAAAATATATTTTATTGATTTTTTACAGAGAGGAAGGGAGAGGGATAGATAGTTAGAAACATCGATGAGAGAGAAATATCCATCAGCTGCCTCTTGCACACCTCCTACTGGGGATGTGCCCCCAACCCAGGTACATGCCCTGGACCGGAATGAACCTGGGACCCTCCAGTCCGCAGGCCGACGCTCTATCCGCTGAGCCAAACCGGTTAGGGCTGTTCTGTCTATTTTCAATATTTACCATCCAATAGGGAGACTTGCAGTGTCTTGCATGTACGTTATTATTGTTTGAATGTGTATTTCTTCATTCCTTGATAATTTGAACATTTTGTGTTTCTCAGCCATCTCTCCTCCCTCTTTCCCGAATTGTTCTTTCATGGATTTTGACCTTTCCAGGAGAGAGGCCTCATGTTTTCTTGGCTGACTTGTGCGTTTACTATAAACATATATATGTATTTACCATCAGTACTAGTTTGTATTAGTTTCAGGTCCCCAGCACAGAGGTCAGGCGATGTCTATTCTACCAGGTGTTTCCTCGAATGTTTCCAGCGCCCACCGGCACCTTTCGTAGCTGTTACAGCACGGCTGACTGTACTCCCCATGCTGTCCCTGACACCCCCGGGACTGTCCCGGAGCCGCCGATTTGTCCTTTATAACCCCTTCACCTCTCTCACCCAGCCCCCCGTCACCCCTCCCCGCTGGCAGCCCTCGGTCTGTTGTCTGCGTCTGGGAGTGTTTTCCTTTCGGCTTGTTCACTTGCTTTGTCCTTGAGAGGCCACATAGAAGTGAAGGCGGATGGTAATTGGCTTCTTTCCCTTAGCACAGTACCCTCTTGGTCTGCTGCCAATGGTACGATTCCATTCTTTCCTTATGGCCGAGTCATGTGTCATGGTGTATGTGTACCACATTCCCTGGGTCCACCCGTCTGCTGTTAGACACGTGGGTTGCTTCCGTATCTTGGCTGTGGTGAATAACACTATTGGTATAATGAGCCTGGGGTGGCATATATTCTTTTGAATTAGTGTTTTTGGCTTGCTTCAGTTATGTACCCGGAAGTGTAATCTCTGCGTCATAACATAGTTCTGTTGTTATTTATTTATTTTTGTTCTTGATGTTGTGATCCTCACCCAAGGATAGTTTAAAGAGAGGAAGGGGGACTATGTGGATAGAGAGAGATCAGTTACCTCCAGACAGGGATTGAGCCATCACCTAAGTATGTACCTTGATCAAGAATCAAGCCCGAAACCTTGGGGTGCGTGGGACGACACTCCAACCAACTGAACCACGGGCAGGACCGTTTTCACTTTTCTGCAGAACCTCCGTATCATTTTCCACAGCGGCTGCACCGCTCTGCACCCCCACCCGCAGCGCACGCATCCTGGCCAGCACTCGCTGTCTGTTGATTTATTGATGATGGCCATTCTGACAGGTGTGAGATGGCATCTCATTGTGGCTTTAATTTGCATCTCTCTGATGACACGAGACGTTGAGCATCTTTTCATGTGTCTACGCCATCTGTATGTCCTCTTTGGAGAAGTGTCTGTTCAGGTTCTCTATCCAATTTGTAACTTATTTTTGATCTTTTGGTATTGAATTGTCTGCGTTCTTTATAGATTTTGGATATTAATTTCGTGTCACTGGCAAATATCTTCTTCCACTTACTAGATTGTCTTTTAGTTTGGTTGATGGTTCCCTTTGCTGTGCAAACACGCTTTAGTTTGATAGAGTCTCATTTGTTTGTTTTTTTTCTTTTGTTTCCTTTGCCCCGGGGGTATATGGCAGGAAAAATATATCTAACAGGAATATCAGAGACTTTTCTGCCTGTGTTTTCTTCTAAGAGTTTTAGGGTTTCCGGTCTTTAATGAAAAGAGTTCTTTCTTACCTGTGGTGTAGAAAGGTGGCTTAGTTTCATCCTTTGCATGAATCTGTGCCATTTCCCACCACCATTCACTGCCTGTACTGTCATCACCCCATGGTAGGTTCTTGCCTCCTTTTTAAAATTTTTTAAAAATACATAGAATTTTATATATTTTATTGATTGTTTTACAGAGAGGAAGGGAGAGAGATAGAGAATTAGAAACATCGATGAGAGAGAAACATCCATCAGCTGCCTCCTGCACACCCTCTACTGGGGATGTACCCTCAACCAAGGTACGTGCCCTTGACCGGAATCAAACCTGGGACCCTTCAGTCCACAGGCCGGCGTTCTATCCACTGAGCCAAACCGGTTTCGGCAGCTCTTGTCTCTTTTGTCAAATATTAATCAACCTTCTAGGCCTGGGCTTATGTCTGGCTCTCGCCCTTGCTCCTGCTTTAGCTCCGACCCTCCTCAGCTCTCATCTGGGATTTTGGTTGTGTGTTTGTGTTTTTTTTTTAAGAAAACACAGCAGCCCCTGCGCTAACCGATGGGGCTGAGTAGATAGAGCATCGGCCTCCAGGCCAAAGGGCCCCAGGTTCAATTCCCGTCAGGGGCACGCACCTTGCAGGCTCTCCCCCTGGCCCTGGCCCTGGTCCAGGCTGTGCAGGAGGCAACCGAGCCACGTGTCTCTCTCACATGGATGTTTCTGTCTGTCTCTCCCTCTCTCCCACTCTCCCTGCACATCGACGGAGAAATATCCTGGAGTGAGGATTAACTAACTAACTAACTAACTAACTAACTAACTAACTAACTAACAAAATATAAACGCAGCAGCCCCGAACTAGACTTTCTGCCTCCAGCCTGGGCCCCTTCAGGCCCCTCCCTCTTAGGAACGCAGCCCAGAGAGCCCGCTGTGCTCGCATTGCTGTTGGGACCTAGACCTTCACCCCGGGGTATTACAGACCCCGGTGAGGGGTGGGGGCCTGGAGGCCGCGCATGGAGCGGCGGTGGCGCTGCCCGCCGTGGGGCTGGGCCGGGGCTGGTGCTGCTCCCTCCGGGGAAGGAGAAGGGGGCCATTCCAGTCCCTGGGGCCGTGTACAGGAGCCCCGAGGGCGAAAGGGCCTTTGGGGGCGGAAAGGTCGTCGCCTGCAGTAAAAGAGAAAGGAGCAGAGCGGCCTGAGATGAGGCTGGGCCAGGGAAGGAGGTCGGTCTCCTTCGGAGGAGCAGGGAGAAGGTGGCGGAGAATTGGGAGGCCAGGGCATGGCCTGGTCCGATTTCCTGGGATTTTCTGAGGCGGTCGGGCGGGGAGGTCAGGGGCGGGGGGGTGCCGGGGCGAGGCCTGCGTCCCCCCTGCAGGGGATGGAGGGCTCCCCTCGCCTGTGTCGTCAAGAGCTGGGACAGGGCGGGTCCAGCTCCTTCTCTGGAGGGAGTGCTGCATGCCAGGCAGAGGGAGCAGAAGGGTGGACGGGGCATCGGGTGCCCGTGGGACATGGCGCCGCGGGGCCAGCAGGCGGGGGACGTGCGCGCCGTCTGCGGCAGCTGGATGGTGACGGGGCCCGGCCCGCGGGGGGCCCCCGGAGGCCAGCGGGCACTTCCTCCGGGAAGACAGCCGGGCCTGCCCGCCTCCTGCTGGAAGTCTGCAGCCTCCCTTCCTCCCGCCTGGGCACGCGGGCCGGTCAGCGGGCGGCTGCCTGTCTCCACAGTCCCATTCCGTGCCCGCCCCCGGCCCGCCCCCCGGGCAGTGAGGGTGCTTCCTGGGTCCACGGGTTATTCAGGGTAAACCTCAGTGTCACGATCGCCCCGGGCCGTGGCTGGGGCTGATTGGCAGGTCCCCCGTAAGACTGCCACCTGCCCGCAGAAGGCCTCGGTGTTGCGGCCTGGGCAGTCCCTGACCGCGATGGGTCCCCATGAGTGTCGGTGGAATGAAGCAGGGACGATCTGTCCCTTACTTACAGCGGCTCCACACACACACACACACACACACACACACTCACACACACAGCCTGGAACAGGTGTGCACTCACCTGCTGACAGAGGGAAAGCACTCGACCACTTTTCTGTCCGCTGGGAACCGTGCGCAGACATCCACATGCTAAGTACCACATGTGCATGCCTACACATGTACACCTACACGCACGGTATGTGGGACGTGGGCCCGGAGAAGGGGGGGCCCTCCAGGCAAGGAGCATGGTTCGGGGACTCGGAAGTGGGGTGCTGAGGAGCCAGGCCTCGCCTGCACACACGGGCCGCTTGAGGGCGAAGTGGAAACATTTGCAGAAAGCCCGGGGTGACTTCAGCCCCAAACAGTCACTCGCAGCCCAGCAGTTGCCACAATAAAGGAGCAGCTGGCAGGCCGGCGTGTGCAGCCCTCACGCAGCTCTGACCGGGAAGTCGGCCCCCAGAGGTTCTTGGTGTCGCAGGGATGCCCCCCCCCCATTCGTTCTCGGGGAACCGCGCTCCAGCAGAGGGCCCCTGCCGGGCGGGGACCCGCCTCCCCGCCAGCATTAGCCCCGGAGCCCCGTGACAGCACCAGAGACAGGTGCGGGCCGAGTGGGCGCTTCCCTCTGTTCTTGTTCCCTGTGAGGCCGAGTTGGGACTTTACCCGCGGTGACCTGCTCTCAGGCCGGAATCTGGCCTGGCGCGTCATTCCTTTGCCTGCCGCCTTCAAAATGGCATCGAGTTGCTCTTAATTTTTTTAAAATATATTTTATTGATTTTTTACAGAGAAGAAGGGAGAGCGTTAGAGAGTCAGAAATATCGATGAGAGAGAGACATCGATCAGCCGCCTCCTGCACGTCCCCTACTGGGGATGTGCCCGCCACCAAGATACATGCCCTTGACCGGAATCGAACCTGGGACCCTTCAGTCTGCAGGCTGAGGCTCTATCCACTGAGCCACACCGGTTTTGGCAAGTTGCTCTAATTTTTTAAATAAATAGGCTCTGCCCGATTTTTAGAGAGCGAGGAAGGGAGAGGGTTCGAGAGAGAGAAACAGCGATGAGAGGAACGTTGATGGGCTGCCTCCTGCACGCCTCCCTGGCTGGGGTTTTATTTAGGCGTGATGGGTGCACACCATGGGTGCAGGGGGTGCCCAGGCCCCAGGCCGCACCTCTCACTGCCCCGCAGACCATGGTTCCCCTCTGAACCAGCAGCGCCCGGAGGCCCACCCTGCACCTCGGGGCCTGCGTGCGGAACCAGGCTGAGCCCGTTCCCAGCGGAAACGCCAAGCGGCCGCTGTGGTCTGGACACGGCCTCTGTGCCAGGCATTCGACGCCCCATCGGCAGCTTCGACGACACTTCTCTGCTCAGCAGACCCGGTTCCCTCCGCGTTCCTCCAGCGGCCTTCTTCTCGTCATCGCTCTCCTGCTTTCTCAGAACTCACTTATTTGTAATTGTTACAAAATGTAACGCAACCAACATACAATTTACCATCTTCACCTTTTTTTTTTTCCTTAATCCTCACCCGAGGATATTTTTTCCCATGGATTTTTAGAGAGAGTGGAAGGGCGAAGGGAGAGAGAGAAACATCGATGTGAGAGGGACACATCAATTGCTTGCCTCCTGCATGCGTGACCCAGGCCAGGGATCTTACCTGCAGCCCAGATACACGCCCTTGGCTGGGAAGGGTACCGGGGACCCTCCTGGGCACAGGTGGGCGCCCTCACCACTGAGCGCCACCGGCCAGGGTCCATCCTCACCACTGGCCAGCCGACAGCTCCGTGGCCGGCGTGCATTCAGGGGGTGCAACCATCCGCACCCTCCCTCTCCAGAACTTGGTCTTGCAAAGCTGACGCTCTTCCCACGAAGCTGACTCCTCTCCCAGCCTGGCAACCCCCGCTCTGTGTTTGTCCCTACGGACGTGATGGCCCCCAGGCCCGCCTGAGAGCGGGATCTTCGAGTTTTTGTCTCTCGGTGACCCGTTTTTATGGCCCTTGCAGAAGCTACAGTTCCATGGAGTTCCAGAATCCAAAGGGAACCGTAAGGGTTCAAGGCCAGGCGCAGGTGGGCTGGTCACCTTAACAACCGAGGCCTCCCCAGGCCACACCCCCAGGTCCCGCGGGCGCTCTGCTCCACCCCGGCAAAGCCTAAGCATCTTATCTCTGGAATCCTTGTCATACAAAGCATGTCCTCCCCTCCCCTCCCCCCGCCCCAGCTGGCGTCAGCGCAAGGCCGGCCCGCGTCCCGGAGCGGGGCTCAGACCCCGCGATGCCCTTCACGCCCAGCGCACAGCCACAAAGGGCCCCTCTGACACGCGGAGAATGGGGACAAGTGTGTGAGCGCTCTCAGGAATGGGGGAGGTGGGGAACGTGCAGAGCGGGTTGGGGGAAACGACGGGGGCGGGTGGGGGGGGGGGAGGAGAGGGCGGGCATGTGTTTGCCGGAGAAATTCCATGGCCTGCGCCTTCCCATCACCCAGGGCGCATGCTCCCTCGCGGCGGGCCGCACACTGAGAGGGGACACAGCAGATGTGGGCCCGTGACGCGGGCGCGCTGCGGGCGGGGGGCGCGGCCTGCCTCCGACTCGCTGTGCGGGTTGTGCGCTGGACGCGAGCTCCTGCACGCGGGCCCGGCCCCGGACGGGAGCGTCTGTCTGTCTGTCTGGCTGGACACGGCCCTGGCAGGACTCGGTGTTGAAAAAGACCGGCAGGCGCAGGCTCCCGGGTCCCACAGGCACCCGGTCCCGAACATCAGCAGGAAAAGACCGCACGCTTGTCCTTCGAGACCCGCGCCCTCTCCCCCGGGGTTCAGAGCGGGGGGGGGCTTTGGGGGCGGGTCCGGGTTTGAACCCAGCTTTTGAGAAGCTGGGGGGATGAAGGGCTCGGTGCCCTGTGGGGCACACTCAGAGGAAAGCGGAGAGCGAGGGAGCCCGTGGGAGCCCCCCGCGGGCGCTGCTGGGTGGCCCCCAGCCCGGGGCACGTGGCAGAGGAGGGGAGAGAGGTCTGGAGAGCTCATGCCAGAGACCGGCAATGGAGTCCCGAATGCAGCGTGCCTACTGGGTCATACATGTTGCCTTCACCTTTTCACGGTTGCGACCCCATCGGTCTGGCCCAGCTCCTGTGGCCACGCAGGCGCCCCCGGACTGTTGGATCAGCGGTCCTCGCACATCCCCCCGCCTGCCGTGCACCTTGTCCCTCCAGCTAGCCCGTGGCGCTGCGGCCACACCTCTCCGGTCCTCACCCCTCCTGTTCCCCGGGGGACACCGCCGGCAGGAACCGTGCCCGTCCGCCAGGGCTGCTGGGTTTGCTCCGCGTGCCCGCAGGGACACGGGCGCCTGCACGGAGCTCAGCTGGGCGGCCTGGGCCTGCACTGCCGGCCGGGGGGTTCCTCAGGGCAGGGGCCCTGTGCCGCCTTCCATTGCCCCGCCGGGGCCTCGCCCACAGTGTGCGCCGGGCAAAGGCTTGCCGAGTGACAAGTCAAACACCAAAACCACAAGGGCCAGGTTCTCTTCCGATGCCCAGGGGAGGCGGGGGGCCCGCCGGACGGACGCGGGAGCTCCTCGGGACTCTCCGGAGCCTGTTTCCTTGTTGGCACAGTGAAATCCCTCCGTCGTAGGCCAAGCCCTTCGTGCCCATGGAACGGAGTGCACGTATTTGCGTGTGTACCTGGCGAAAAGCAATGTGTTCCCTACGCCCGTTTGCTTGGCCCATTTACCTGTTTCTTTGGTAACTCTCACCCCTTACTGAGGGACGCTACAGCTGACTCAAGACCACGCATGCTCGCCGAAACCGGTGTGGCTCAGTGGATAGAGCGTCGGCCTGCGGACTGAAGGGTTCATGGGTTCGATTCCGGTCAAGGGCATGTACTTGGTTGCGGGCACATCCCCAGTGAGGGGCGTGCAGGAGGCGGCTGATCGATGTCTCTCTCTCATTGATGTTTCTGACTTTCTTCTCCCTTCCTCTCTGTAAAAAATCAATAATAATAATAATAATAAGACCACGCTTGCTGTCCACGGGGACTCAGGGTAGTTATTTCCAGTGCTCACCGGTCACCATCGTTATTACAGTATGACTGACGATATTTCCTGGGCTGTGCTTCAGATCCCGTGACTGTTCTGTAACGGCCAGTTCGTGCTTTTTAATTCCTTCACCTTTTTCACCCAGATCATCCCCCCCCCCCCCCCAAATGCCCTCCCGTCTGGCAACCGTCCGTTTGTTCCCTATATCGATGAGTCTGTTTCTTTGTTTGACGATCTTTGTGAGCGCATCTCGGAATGCAGTTTGCGAGGATTCTGTGGAGGATTTTTGCATCTGGGTTCATCAGGGGTCTGGGCCTATACTTTCCTTTCT
>JAAGEH010001563.1:0-21700 GCA_011751065.1 Lasiurus cinereus
GGCACATCTCCATCCAGTAGGGTGCGTGCAAGAGGCGGCTGATCGATGTCTGTCTCTCATCGATGTTTCTGACTTTCTATCCCTCTCCCTTCCTTTCTGTGAAAAATCAGTAAAAATATATTTTTAAAAGAAAGTTATGTTTTATACACATATTAAAAGTTATGTGTTTTTATGTGTATATATACACATATATATGTATATATTTTTGTACTGATTTCAGAGAGGAAGGAAGAGGGAGAGAGATGAAAACATCAATGATGAGAGAGAACCGTTGAGCAGGGGTCTCCCACCTGCCCCCTGCTGAGGGCGGAGCCTGTAACTCAGGCATGGGCACACAGCTGGGAGATGGGTCGCTGCATGCGGCACGTGTGGGGGGCTGAAACAGGTCCCAGGCCCCCGCCACCTCCGAGGCGCTCTGTGCCGTGAGCGAGAGGAGGGGCCCGCCCCTAGAAACACAGCAGCGGCGGGAACAGTTTAGAACGCGGGACGCGCCGCGCCGGCTGTGGCTCGGTGGGTTGGAGCATCAATCCCGTCCACCAAAAGGTTGCGGGTCCGACTCCCGGTGGGGGCACATCTGGGAGCTAACCGATGTTTCTCTCTCACAGAGATCTCACAGATCTCTCCGGAAATCAGTAAAACACCTCCTGGGCGAGGGTTAGAAACGGCAGTAAGTGATCAGCGAGGAGCACTGCCAGGCGGAGGAAGCCGTAGTGGGCAGAAGGGTGGCCCTTGGGATGGGGGCTCCCCGAGCTTCTGCGGGAAGGCCGGCCCCCTGGGGGGGGTGGACTCCGTCCCGGGCAGCGGGGTGCAGGCTGGGTGGACTGCCTTCCCGGGGCGCACAGGACACTCACCCCCTCCTCTCCTTGGGCGCAGATGACAGCGCCTCGGCGGCGAGCAGCATGGAGGTGACGGACCGCATCGCCTCCCTGGAGCAGCGGGTGCAGATGCAGGAGGACGACATCCAGCTGCTGAAGTCGGCGCTGGCCGACGTGGTGCGGCGGCTGAACATCACGGAGGAGCAGCAGGCGGTGCTCAGCAGGAAAGGACCTACCAAAGGTGGGTGGCCGCGTCCGCGGGGGGCCAGGGGGCCGTCTCCTGGGGGCCCCGGCCCGGCCGATCTCCCCCCTTCCCCCCCGTAACCTTGACAGGGACCCCGCCCTCGGGAAAAGATGCCTCGGCCTCTGCGCGGACCGTCACCACGCAGAGCCGTGGGGGGCGAGAGGGACAGTTGTCGGGGACCCGTAGATGCTCGGGGGGCCGAGGGAGGAGGACGGCTGTTCACCCAGATCCTCTGGAAGAGCTCAGTCACAAACAAACCTCGCCCTGCCTCCTGTGGGCGCCCCCAGGAGGCGTCTGCTACCTCCCCGCCCCCTCTCGGGGCTGCTCACCTCGCACTGGGCCTGGGCGCACGCCAGCCTGGAGCCAGGCCCGCCCCGGGGAGCTCGGAGCCCTGAGGCTTCTCCTCCTCCCCTCAGACAGGTGCACGCACATGCACATGCACATGCACACACATGCACATGCACATGCACACACACATGCACATGCACACACACACGCACGAGCTCCTTCTGGGCAACCCCCTTTTCCTCTGAATCCCCTTCTCTGCTCTCCCTGAGCGCAGCCCACCGCCCCACCCTCCCCCCCCCCCCCGCCCCCACCCCACCCCCCACCCCCCCCCCCGGCTCCCGTGCCCCGCGGGCTTCTGGCTCATTGAGACCCTTGTTTCAATTCCCAGGGCCCTGGGACAAAACAGGACCAAGGCGGTGTTCTTGTTTAGGTCGCTTGGTAGCGACCTTCCTCCTGGAATTCTGGGAATTGCCTCTGGACCGCCTCTGCCCGGCTAGCGGGTGCCCTGCTGTCTGCTTCCAGCCGACACGCATGGCTCGCCTTTGGCCAGAGCGACTGTTCCCCGTGGCCGGCCCTCGGACGCGGAATTCGATCCCCTGGCCTGTGGGATGCCTCCGCTTAGGACATGGGACATGGTGGCCTAGAATGTCCCTTTATGTTCCTTTGGAATGGACCACAGAAGAAGAAGGGAGAGAGAGAGACAGAAACATCAGCGATGAGAGAGAAGCATCCATTGGCTGCCGCCTGCTCACCCTTACCCTGGGGATCGCGTCCGGCCACCCAGGCACGTGCCCTGACCGGGAATCGAACCCTCGCCTCTTGGTTCCTCGAGAGAGATGCCCACCCAGGGTGTAAGGTCCCTTTAAGAAGGACTTGCTTGTTTCATTGGGTGGGACCGCTGTTTCCCCGGAGGCAGGAGGGGCCCTGTCCCCCGCCGGTGCGAGCCGTTCCCCGTGGACGTGGCTGCGCTCCCGTTTCCGTGGCAGGAAGTCTGTCCCTCTGTCCCGGGGGCCTGGCCGCCACGTCCTGCCAGATTCGCACACTGGCGGCGCCTGCATTCTGAATAATCCCTCTAAGTCATCTTCCTCTCCTTCCCGGGAGCACAGCCCTGGGCGTTTTACATAGGAACCGGGTTATTTTTCGTATTCTTGACCTACTCAGCCTTGCAAAGATAATTCCGGTGACTGCTGCATCCTGAAGGGTAGGTTCGGGGTGCTGGCTTCATGTAAAACTCCTGCAGGGTCTTTACTGTTAGAAAATGGGGGTCCGGGGTCCGGGGGCTAAGAGAAGGCCATCCAGGAGTTATCTTTTCTCGCTTCGCAGTCACGTTCGCCCTGGCTGGTGGGGCTCGGCAGGGGGAGTGCCAGCCCGCGCCCAAAGGACCTCCGGTTCGAGTCCCGGTCAAGGACACAGACCTGGGTGATATATAGGTTCTACCCCCCCCCCTTCCTCCCGCCCGCCCTCCTGTCCACTCTAAAAATCAATGCAAAAATACCCTCCAGGGAGGATTTAAAACAAAATAAAAAGCGACGCCTGATTTTTATAAAACTCCTAGGAGAAATGGTGGCCTTCTGCAGAAGGGGGGGCTGGATGGGAAGCCACAGCGGGAAGCCAGCACAGTGCCTGGCCAGGAAACCGGGCACCCCCTGACGGAATGCCCGGCCGTGTCTCTTTAAAATGTCTGATGGGCAACGAAGTGAGAATGCTCATGTGTTATGTTTGTGTGGTAGGAGCAAGGTGCCAACTGTATGCACTGTGTCATGCCAACGGCATCGACCACGTCTGTGCACACGTTTGAAAGAACTATACCAATGATTATTACTGGTTTTCCCCTCAGGGCTAGGATTATTATCTTTTTCTTTTTTCCTTTTCTTTTTTTTTTTTTTAATTTTATTTAATTTTTAAATGTTCTTTGGCAGCGGTTCACAACCTGTGGGTCGCGACCCCTTTGGGGGTCGAACGACCCTTTCACAGGGGTCGCCTAAGACTATTGGAAAACACCTATTTCCCATGGTCTTAGGAACCAACACACCGCTCCTCGGTGTAGCAAAGTGTAGCCATGTTGTTCACTGTTGTCCTAGGAAGGCTGTTACCCATGGTATACCACAATTCAAGACAACATTTCATTTATTTGTCATTAGAGATAAATATTTCACAATATATAATTACATTTTGCTTTTGTGATGAATCCCTATGCTTTAATGATGTTCAATTTGTAACAATGAAAATGCATCCTGCCTATCAGATATTGACATGACAGTTCATCACAGTAGCAAGATGACAGCGATGAAGTAGCCACGGAAATCATTTTATGGTTGGGGGTCACCACCCCGTGAGGAGCTGTCCTAAAGGGTCGCGGCCTTAGGAAGGTTGGGAACCACTGGTCTTTGGTGGATATTCCCTCCTAAGCAAAAAAGTGACCCGTTCTCACCGAATCGGACCTCCCTCCAGTGCCGGAGGCCGGCAGCAGGCTCCCAGCTGGCTCCGGGGCTGGAGGGGCTCCGGGCTTCCCCAGTTCGTTCAGTGAAGACCGGATCCCTTGTCCACGTGCTCGGCCAACTTGGCGGCAGTGCAGGGAGCGGGGGTGGGGGGGGCGCGGGGGGCGGTTTACGTGGAAAATGTGGGCTGCGATGTCGTGGTGGCCCCAGCATCGGGGTGGTGGGCTGTGTTGACATTAACCAGCGAGCAGCCCCTGTGGCTCATTTTAAGTTTGCTGTGATTGGACAGCTTGCCTTTGGCAAAACCTTCGCGTACCTCTGCAGGCGTTTTTATGAACAGCCTCATGGATGCTCAGAGGCGTCATAAACATGACCAGACACGCCTGTTGGCGGTGCTGGCGACCTTTCCCAAGGCAGCCTCCGCTACGGGACATTTCTCCTGGCGCTCCAACGTCACCGTGGCTGCTGCTCATCAGCCGGCCCAGGGCTGGGCTCGGCCGTAGATATTGGGTGTACCAGCTCCTCTCGCCTCCCACAATCCTTTGAGGGAGGTACCAACATGCCCGTTTCGCAGAGGAGAAAGCCTCAAGGAGACTGAATAATCTGCCCCAGGCCACACGGCTAGTGAGGCAGAGAGAGGGGAGGAGGGGGGAGGAAGGGGATCTGAGTCTGGACCCCAAGGCCCGCCGGACATATGAGAGGGTTCTTTCCGGCGCCATCCATGCTGCTTTGCTGTGCTCACCTCTTGGCAATATTATTTAGATGCGCATTATTCAAATCAAGTCAAATATTTGATGAATGAATAGCTAGATGACCCGCCATGAGGGCTCTTTTCTCAAGAACTGATTTGGTTTGCACAGTATCCCCAGGACAGTGGATCATATTCAAGCACAGAACTGTGTGAAAGCCTGTGTGATGGTCCCTGCACAAATCTCATTAGAGAGATACAGCCAGCGCATTTGCAGGGAGTTACATGGATGAATGATTAACTCGGTTCTTTATCCTGGTTAACCCCAGTTGCAGTGCCCTCCCCCCCCCCTCTCTCTCTCTCTCTCTCTCTCTCTCTCGTCGGCTGTGCTTCCTCCTCTTCCCTCGCCTTCCCCGTCAGTTATTAGAGAAAATCACTTCTGCTTCCTACTGCGCAGCGCACGCCACGGTTCCTCCCGGGTTTAGATAGGAATTCTTTAGTGATTGATAGAAAAGGCTTAGTAGGTATCGTCACTTTTTTAGAGACTTTAAGAAAGATTGTTTTTAAACTTTGTTTTATGAAAATGTTCACATGTATATAAGAGTAGAAAGAAAAATACCTCTTATTTTTTTAGTTGCTTCTTTATATATCAACATGTAGTCAGTTTTGTTTTATTTCTTACTAGGGGCCCGGTGCACAAAATTCATGCACAGGTAGGGTCCTTCAGCTTGGCCAGCAATCAGGGCCAGTCTGTGGGGCTACTGGTGGAGTGACTGGGGGGCCCCTGTTGGCACCCACCTTGGCTGGCCTGGGGCCTGAGGGCTGGGGGCAGCTCCTGTGTTGAGCATCGGCCCCCTGGTGGTCAGTGCATGTCATAGTGACCAGTTGCTCCACCAGTCATTCCGCCGTTCAGTTGATTTGCATATTAGGCTTTTATTAAATAGGAGTCCTCCCCACCACTATCCCCATTCATTTCTGACCCCATTAGGACTCTTTAAAGGTAAATCTGAGATATTACATTATTTTATCTGTAAATAAGTCACTATGTAGTTCTAAGATACAAGGATTTTCTTTTTAAAAATCCACAATACCATTATTATATTTTGAAAAGAACAATTACTTAATATCAAGTCAGCCTTCAAATTTTTCCCAATTATCTAATAAATGACTTCTTTATAGCAGCCTTATCCTATATAATAAAGAACTAATATGTCAATGGTTGTCACACCATAATGGCTCAGACACTCAAACCCTGGGGAGAGAGGAACGGGGACCAGCCAGGCACAAATGAGCTCATGGGAGAGGAATGGGGACCATCCAGGGAGAGGGACAAGCCTCACACCCCACAGTCCCCACAATCCTGGGCACCAGCAGCTGCACTTGTGCCTGCAGCCTGGGAGAGGGACAAGCCACCCGCTCCACAGTCCCAGGCGCCTGTATCTGTGGCTGGGCGAAACTGCCAGTCCACGGCCCTCTGCAGCTGAGGCTGGCCCGGGCAAAGCTGGCCGGGTCCTGGGTGCCTGTGGCTGGTAGAGGGAGGGAATCCTGGGTCCTGGGTACAGGGCAAGGCAAGGGTGGTTAGGGGTGATCAGGCCAGCAGGGGAGCAGTTAGGGGTGATCAGGCCGGTAGGGGAGCTGTTAGGGGCGATCAAGCAGGCAGGCAGGCAGGTGAGTGGTTAGGAGCCAGTGGTTCTGGATTGCGAGAGGCAGTTGGACATTCCCCGAGGGGTTTCAGATTGGAGAAGTTACAGGCTGGGCTGAGGGACGCTCCCATGCCCCCTCACCCCATGCATGAATTTTATGCACCAGGCCTGTAGTTGAAATACAATTCACATAACATAAAATTCACCCTTTTAAAGTGTACAACTCATTGGTTTTTAGTTTCACAAAATTGTATCGCCATCCTCACTATCTAATTGTAGAGCATTTTATCACCCAAAAGATACCCCACACCCATTAGCATTCATTTCCCCCTCACTCCCTCTCCCTACCCTCAGTGCCAACCGTGAATTTACTGTCTCCGTGGATTTCACTGTTCTGGACACTTCATGCAATATGAGGCCTTTTACCACTGTCTTCTCTCCCTCGACATCCAGGGTTCATGCCTGTCACAGCATGCATCTGTATTTCATCCCTGTTTGTGGCTGAGTAATCCATCATACAGACGGACAACACGTTGTTCATCTGCTCCTCTGCGGATGGAAACTTGGGATGTTCATGAATGACTCTTTGCAATCACTCATTAATTTTTCCCCCCTATACATCCCATTACATTGAATTTTCAGTGTTACACGATTCTTGCACTACTGGCCCTATGCTTGAGAAGTCACATAAATAATCATGGTACCATAGTTAGCCCCAAGTACCGTATTTTCCGGTGTATAACCCAGGAAAGTCTTCTCAAAAGTCGGGGGTCGTCTAATATGCTGGGTGTCGTCTTAGAGGGTGAGTCTATCCCAAACTCTGTATTTTAACTGGAAAAGTTGGGGGTCGTCTTATACACCCAGTCATCTTATACGCCGGAAAATTCGGCATGTTAAAACTGGATTCGTGTGCATCTGGTCATTTCAAAATCTTTTCCCAATGATATCATAAGAGTTAGCATTTCCAATCTGCAGGGTTCTGGCACCATGGGGGGAGGGAACCTTCACACACTCTTCCTCACCTCGCTCTTCTCGCTGTCAAAAATAGAGAGAGGCCTCCCTCTTTCCTTATACACCACGGCAAAGCTCTCCGCCGTGGGCATGAGCCAGACTTGATGCCAGTCCCAATTGGCGGTCCTTTGTTTTACAAATAACTTAAACATAATGGTGCAGGTGGCGTGTAGAATTATCCCCGTCCATCTGGAGGGGGGGGCTCCTGGAAGTGGGGTTACTGGGTCAAAGGTAGAAGCATCTGCAGTTTTCCTGGGTACGGGTGACAGGACTGGTCCCCCGCACTTAGGCGGTGATCTGCTTTGTCTTTCAGTCTAGCAAACGCAGGTAGTCTTCTCCAATTCCAAATGTAGACACATTTTACGATTTTAAAAAGATAACTGGGAATTCTAAGGCCCTACTGGTCAGAGGTGCTAAAGTTCAACTAGATATCACATGCAATCACCTACATAAGTCATGCTCTGCATGATGAAATGTATTTTTAGGCCTCGTGGAAAGTTTTACCTCTCCAATGTTGCACCTTGAGCTGTTCATATCAATGCAGAGGGTTTCTGGATCTTAGATCGTAGCTTGATATCAGTGTCATAACAGGCATGGGTGGACTTGACCAGCTATCCTTGAATCTCCATATTTGCATCATCAACGTCGTTTGGAAAATGTGTTCTTATGGACAGTTGCTTTTTAAAAAAATATATTTTATTGATTTTTTACAGAGAGGAAGGGAGAGGGATAGAGAGCTAGAAACATCGATGAGAGAGAGAGACACCGTTCAGCCGCCCCCCCCCGCACACCCCCCACCGGGAATGTGCCCGCCACCAAGACACATGCCCCCGACTGGAACCCAACCCGGGACCTCTCAGTCCGCAGGCCGAGGCTCCATCCGCTGAGCCACACCGGCTTCGGCTGGACAGTGCTTTCTGAAGTCCGGTTCGTCCAGCCCGCCCGTTCCTCTCAGGCCTGCCAGTGCCCGTGTCAGACCTGCACTCGGAACCCCTCAGAGCCAGAGGCAGCCGTCCTTGCCCTGTGGCAGGGGGGTGCAGGGGGTTCACTCCCGGTGGTGTGTGCGTAGCATGCCCCATCATTGCTGGCCCCGGTGGCCACACCTGGGCCTGGGTGTCCGGCTCCCCGTTCCCCCCACCGCCCTCCACCCCCCGGGCCTGTCCACGTCCACCCTGGACTCTTCTCCTCCCGCTTCCTGTGGGTTGGCGAGTCGGGCAGACCCCACCAGAGGGTCCCTGTCAGAGTCCATCCTCCCAGAGCGAGTCTCAGAGGCCTCATAGCGGGAGGAGAGGCCAGTGGAGCACTGACAGACCGAAGCCTCTCCTCAGCGGTTCTCAACCTTTGTTCATGCCGTGACCCTTTAAGACAGCTCCTCAGGTGGTGGTGACCCCCAATCTGAACATTACTTTCCTTGCTACTTCATCACTGTCATGTTGCTCCTGTTATGAATCATAATGTAAGTATCTGTTTTCTGATGGTCTGAGGCGACCTTGCTAGCAGTTTTCAACCTGTGGGTCGTGACCCACAAGTTGAGAACCTGTGCCCTCCAGCCTGCCCCCTGCTGGTCCTTACCACCCTCCAGCCACCCTCCAGGCATCTGCTCGGTGGTTCAGTCTAGTGTGTGGGCAGAGTGGTTTCAGAGTCGTGCCCCCTGGGGAGCCACTTGACCAAGTAGAAGACGGTGCTCCGTGCGGTTCTGTAATCTTACGTCCACCGCTCACTTCCAGAATCACCTGTCAGCTCCTTTCCTCTCCACCCCCATCCATGCGGCCGGGACCTGTCTTTGTAGTAAGTTACATTCTTTGGTCGCAACCTGCATCCCCTCCTGAGGTCCCCCCATCTCCTAGTTGACTGTATTTCCATACATTCAAGTTCACTTTAGGCCAGTGGTTCCCCACCTTCCTAAGGCCGCGACCCTTTACTACAGCTCCTCCTGTGGCGACCCCCAACCATACAGTTATTTTCGTTGCTCCTTCATAACTATAATTTTGCTGCTGTTATGAATCGTCATGTAAATATCTGGCATGCAGGGTGTATTTTCAATGTTACAAATTGAACATCATTAAAGCAGAGTGATTAATCACAAAAACAATATGTAATTATATATTGTGAAATGTTTATTTCTAATTACAAATAAATGAAATTTTGTCTTGGAGCAGGGTGTAGCATGGGTCACAGTCTTAATATAACAACAGTAAATGAACATTGCGACATTTTGCAACAGTATGCGTAAAAAGCCAAGGTCAGTGCAAAGGTTGAGAATGCTTCTTTCTCACCAGATCAGAAATTCTCGGGGCAGTCTTTGCAAGAGCACGACGATCATCTTCCACAACAAGTCTGCTTCTGTATTTAGACTTGCTAACCAACAAGCTGGAAAAACCTGTTTTTCACAAAGATATGTTTAGGAAATGGAAGAAGGCAACACAGTCGCAGACAGAACAGGATATGTCTGCAAACACTTGATCCAGAATTTTGTAACTGGCATGGTAGAGAAATCCGTTCTCGCTGGATCACTGTTAATAAGGTCAATGAACTCCTCTTGTGCCGTCTCAGGAACATCTTCAACTTTGACTGTGAATGGGCTTCTGGCAAGTGCAAATGGGGTGTCCGGTAGATTGGGAAATTACGATGAAATAGCAGAGCATTGTTTGGCACATCCAGCTCTGCACGGTTGCGAAAACAGTTGACTGTTTAAAGTGCTTGCCTTCACAAAATTGACAGAACTTAGGACGCTTTTCATTACTTCTTGTAACTCCTGTGACAGCATCTTCGTTGCTAATATTTGCCGATGAATCACACAGTGAGTTCCGATGACTTTTGGTGACTCATTCAGTACCAAATGTTGAAATCCAGATCGACATCCTAGCATAGCTGGAGCACCATCTGTGCAAACACCACAAACCTTTTCCCAAGAGATCTCCTGTCTTTCAGAAATGAACCAACTGTGTCAAATACATCATGTGCAGTAGTTGTCGTTTCAAGAGGTTTGCAAAAAAGAATCTCATCTTTAGAGTCGCCATCATTAATGTACCTTGCGTAAACCAGTAACCGTGAACAGTTTGCAGCGCCTATAGATTCATCAAGCTGGATACTAAATATTGGAAGTGAGCAGATTTGATTTCCTGGATTACCTGATCAAGAATATCAGCAGTACCAATGGACACAGACAACAGGGGGGGTGAGGTCATGAGAGGGGTAATAAGGACACATATGTAACACCTTAAAGAAATTTAAAAAATAAATAAAATGAGGAAAAATAAAAGAATATCAGCAGACATGTCATTTATTCTGTGGACAGTGTCGTCAGGTAAGGAAATTGCACTCAATATCGTAACAAATTCATCTTCGATCAAAATTCGAACCATGTCTTTGGCCACTGGCAACAGTAAATCCTCAGTAATGATAGGAGGTTTCTTAGCTCTAGCGATTCTGAGTGCCACCACATATGAAGCTTCAGTGGCTGCTACGTTCTGTTTGTGGAACTTGCCACCAGCATCAAGTCTGACTTTCTTGAGTCCATCAGCTTTGCTTCTAAAATAGTTGGTATCCTTGCTGGCAAAGCTCGGATGCTGGCTATCAAGACGGCATTTTAGTTTGTTCCACTTCATAGATTCGGCTGATAGAACTTCACAACAAATAACACATTGCGGTTTCTCAGTTCCTGCTGTAATTATTGAGGTCATACTGTAAAAAATCCTTACTATATTTTCTTAATGTTCTTCTCTACCCGATCCATTGTCATGGGATGGTTTGCTAATGAAAATAATAGAAAACAATAGCTTTAATAGAAAAGATGATACATAGTTCAGTCAATACAGTTCATTGAAGTTTCCTATGATTTACCGTCTGTGTTGTTTTTTTTACATACCTGTTACTCTCACAAGGGGGCAGTGTTCACGTCAACCACAGCTGAATATAAAAAGACCAATCAGCATCCAGAATGAGTTCCCATGGTACAGATATTTGTTTTTGCAGTAGCTGACGATTTTACAGTACATGATTTTACATTTACCCAGTAATTATAATTCACGAAGTGTCATTTTACCGCCGCTTTCAACACACAGCTGCTCTCCATACAGTAGCTGCTCTCGACACATGTGTGACTGGTCCGCGTAAGTACATTATGGCGCCGTCCCCGTCACAGACACCTGTGTCTGTACGGGGTGTATGTAATGGGGTTGGCGCAATGATGTCATCACACCGGGTACTCGTATGTGAGCGCATCTGCATGTGGGCGGACCCGCCTGGAGGCGGACAGAGGAGCGTGTCTCGGTTCCTAAGACCATCGGAAATACATGTTTTCCGATGGTCTTAGGTGACCTCTGTGAAAGGGTCGTTCGACCCCCAAAGGGGCCGCAGCCCCCGGGGTTGAGAACCGCTGCTCTAGGCTTTGAC
Source organism: Lasiurus cinereus (assembly GCA_011751065.1). Classification (NCBI taxonomy): domain Eukaryota; kingdom Metazoa; phylum Chordata; class Mammalia; order Chiroptera; family Vespertilionidae; genus Lasiurus; species Lasiurus cinereus. The sequence goes on from JAAGEH010001563.1 coordinate 11,523, forward strand.
AAAGGCAGAGTGTCGCGTCTCACCACCACCGTGGTGTTCAGAGTAGTCTGACCACCCGGGAAAGTCTCTGCTGCCGGCCTGGTCAGCCCCTCCCCGCACCGCCACCCCCGCCGAACTCTGGCAGCCCCCGAGCTGGCCTTTGTCCCTGCAGTGTTGCCTTTTACAGAACGTCAGGTGAGGCCGCAGTCTGTAGCCTTTCAGGCTGGCCCTTAGCAACAGAGAAACAGGGCTCAGCCATGTTGTCCTATGGATGGGGTCATTGCCCTTTTTGCCCAGCCGTATTCCATTGTGTGGACAGACCAGCGTTTGTTGCTTCTGGTGGTGGACAGCGATGAATCAAGCTGCTATAAATGTCACATGCAGGTTTATATAGACGTAAGTTTTCCCATCACTGGGCCAATGCCTCATCGTGTCACTCCGTTGCTGGATTGCATGGTGAAACTACAGTGGTACCTCGAGATACGAGTGCCCTAACATCCGAAATTTTGGAGATACGAGCCGTCGAGTGAGCGATTTTTGCTTTGAAATACGAGCAACATTGGAGATAGGAGTCATCGCGAGGATCGGCCGGCCGCACACGACCCACCAGCTTACCGCGACTCGAGCGTCTCATAGTTTCCCACGCCTCAAGGTTAAGGAACGAATTAAACTCGTATCTCGAGGTACCGCTGTATATGTAGCAGCTGCCAGACTGTCTCCCACAGAGACTCCACTGTGGCCCCCCACCAGCAAGGCCTGAGTTCCTGTGGCTGTGTGTCCTGACCAGCAGTGGGGGTTTTGTCTGTGTTTTTGGAGTTTAGCCATCCTAATAGGTATTTAGAGATATCTCATTATGGTTTTCATTTGCATTTCCCTGATGACAAAAGATGCTAAGCGTCTTTTCATATGCTTATTTACCATCTGTGCATCTTCTGTGGTGAGGGGGTCTGTTCAGATCTTTTGCCTTCTTTTTTTTTTTTTTTAACGGGCTGTTTGTTTGCCTACTGTTGAGTTTTTAGAGGTTTCTTCTTTTTAATCTTCTGTGTACACATCCTTTATCAGCTATGTGATTTGTAAATATTTTCTCCCAGGCTGTGACTTCTCTTTCTAGCCTCTTCACAATGTCTTTTCACAGAGCGAACATTTTTATAATGTTAATGAAGTCCAGGCTAACTAATGTTTTTCTTGATGGATTGCCCTTTTGGTGTTGTTATCTTTAAAAAAAAAAAAAAAGTCATCTCCAAAACCCATTTTGCACTTAGCTCTGCGGTCTGGTCTGAGTTCGTTTCTGCATAAGGTGTGAGGCTGGTTCTCGGCGGTGTTTCCCAGCACCACTTGTTAAGCATCCCCAGTGAGCCGAGACCGGTGTGACTCAGTGGATAGAGCGTCGGCCTGTGGACTGAAAGGTCCCCGGTTCGATTCCGGTCGGGGGCATATACCTTGCTTGGGGGCACATCTCCAGTGTGGGGCGTGCAGGAGGCAGCTGATCAATGTCTTTCTCTCATCGATGTTTCTGACTTTCTATCCCTCTCCCTTCCTCTCTGTAAAAAATCAATAAAATATATTTAAAAAAAATAAAAATAAATTAAATCAATCAATCAATCAATCAATCAATTAATCAATAAAAGAATCCCCAGTGAGTCGCTCTGCACCTCTGTTCATTTTTGCTAGCATCGGGTCAACCCCGACTCCTTTCTAGTATCCCAAGGAGTTCCCTGGACCCGGGCACGTTCTGATGTCCTTTTCTGCTTGTCTTACAGCAAGACCCCTGGTGCAGACCTTGCCTTTAAGAACCACCGTCAACAACGGCACCGTGTTACCAAAGAAACCCAGCGGCTCTCTGCCATCCCCCTCGGGGACCAGGAAAGACACCGCTCTGCCGGCAATCACCAAAAGGTAGGCACAGAGCGACGCCACGGAAGTCCAAAAGCTGGTCCATCCCGGGCGTTGTAATATGTACTCCCGCCCCGGCTGGAGTGGCTCAGTGGCTAGAGCGTGGGCCTGCGGACTGAAGGGTCCCCGGTTCTATTCCGGTCACGGGCAGGCTCAATCTCCAGTAGGGGGTGTGCAGGAGGCAGCTAATCAGTGATTCTTTCTCATCATTGATGTTTCTCTCTCTCTCTCTCCCTCCCCCTTCCTCTCTGACGTCAATAAAAAAAATTTTTTTAACTGTCTTTTCAATGTATTTCTGTTCTTATATGACACTTAACAATTTCTCCTCTGATTAAAGCTTGTAAAAGTATAATATTTGGTGTGTTGCCATAACAGAAACCATAAACCGTATTTTCCGGTGTATAAGATGACTTTTTAACCCAAGAAAATCTTCTCAAAAGTCAGGGGTCGTCTTATACGCTAGGTATCGTCTTATAGGGCGGGTCTATCCCAAACTCTCTATTTTAACTGGAAAAGTTGGGGGTTGTCTTATACGCCCAGTCGTCTCATACGCTGGAAAATACAGTAGATTTATTATTCTGCTTTTAAAAATTTAATCACTTTTTTTGCTAAATATTTACTTTACTTTTTCAATTACAGTTGACATTCTATATTATTTTATACTCGTTTCAGGTGTACAGCCTAGCAGTTAGGCGTTTATACAATTTACGAAATGTTCCCCTGCTAAGCCCAGTACCCAGCTGGTTCCATACATCATTATTACAATGTTATTGACTGCGTTCCCTGTGCTGTATTTCACATCCCTGTAAAATGGAACCATAGTGCCTTTGAAAAACCCATTAGCTAAAACTACACTGTACCGTCTTGTATTTTTACTTATACTTCTCTTTTGGAAAAAGAAAAAAAATGGGGGTGAAACCCAGGTAAAACAGAAAATGCTGTTTTCATTCGGCATATGCACAGTGGTTTATTTCTGAGCTCTCTGCTCTGTTTCATTGATCTGTATGATCTGTCTCTGTGCCAGTAAAGATGCCGCAGCAATTTGATTACTGTTATTTTGTAGTATATTTAGAAATCAGGAAGTCTGAGGCCTCTAACTTTGTTCCTTTGCAAGTTTATTTTGGCTATTTTGGAGTCCCCTGAGATTTCTTAGGAATTCTGCAATTTTTTTTTTCTGTTTTTACCAAAAAAAGATGCCATTGAGATTTTAATCGGGATTATACTGTAGATTACTTTGGGTAAGAGAGACATCTTAACAGTAGTTAGGAGTTCCAGTCTGTGAATATGGGATGTGCTTCCATTGATCATTTTTCAAATTTTTTTTAGCAATATTTTGCTGTTTTCTTTATCTTTAATGGAATTGATTGGGGTGATTGTTTAATAAAATGATATAGGCTTCAGGTGTACAGTCCCACAACACACCATCTGTATGTTGTATTGTGTGTTCACCGCTCCAGGTCAAGTCTCCTGCCATCACCCTTCACGCCCCCTTTCCCCTCTTCTGTTTCCTCCCGTGTAGTTTTTTGTACAAGTCTTTCACCTCCTTGGTTAAATTTTTCTTAAGTATTTTTATTCTTTTTGATGCTACCACAAATGCTGTCTTCTTAATTTCCTTTTTGGATCAGCTGTTGTTAGTGTGTAGACATGCAACTGACTTTTGTGTGTTGATTTTTCTAGCTATAACTTTGCTGAAATTGTCTATTAGTTTTAATTTTTGTGTGTGTGGAATCTGTAGTGTTTTTGACATGTAAGATTATGTTCTCTGCAGGCAGGTAATTCTATGTCTTTCTTTCTCATTAGATCCCTCTTACTTATTTTTTCTTGTCTAATTGCACTGGTTGGACCCCCGGGACTGTGTTTTGAGTAGTAGCGGGGACCGTGGGTATCCTCGCTTTGTTCCTGTTCTCACAAGAAAAGCTTTTAGTCTTTCACCAAAACCGGTGTGGCTCAGTGGATAGAGCATCAGCCTCCGGACTGAAAGGTCCCAGGTTCGATTCCAGTTAAGGGCACGTACCTTGGTTGTGGGCACATCCCCCGTAGGAGGTGTGCAGGAGGCAACTGATCGATGTTTCTCTTTCGTCAATGTTTCTAAATATCTCCCTTCCTCTCTGTAAAAATCAATAAAATTTTTTTTAACTCCTTTCAAAAAAAAGAAAAGAAAAAGAAAAGCTTTTAGTCTTTCAACACTGAATATGATGTGAGGTGTGGTCTTCTCACAGATGGCTTTTACTATGTTATGGTATTTCCCTTCCATGCTAGCTTGTCGAGTATTTTTAATACGAAAGGATGTTGACTTTTGTCAAGTACTTTTTCTGCATCCACCAAGACAAACATTTGTTATTTGTTCTTCATTCTGTTAACGCTGTGTATTCCATTGATTGCTTTTCAGAGGCCAATCCTTGCTTTCCACATGTGAATCTCCCTTGGCCGTGGTATATATAATTACTTTAATATACTGTCCAATTCAGTTTGGTCTTACTCTGTTGAGGATTTTTGCCTCAGTGTTCATCGGGAATATCAGTCTGTGTAGCGTTTCTTGTCCTGTCTTTGTCTGGCTTGGGTGTCAGAATGATGCTGCCCTCGAATGAAGTTGGAAGTGTTCCCGCCCCCCGCCCCGCCCTCAATTCCTGGGAAGGGTTTGGAGAGGATTGGTGTTAATTCCTCTTTAAATATTTGGTAGAATTCTCTAGTGAGGCCATCTGGCCCGGGCTTTACTGCGTTGGGAGAGTTTGGATTACCGCTTCACTGTCCGTCCAATCAGAGACGTGCTCAGAGTCTTCACTTGTTTATGACTCAGTCTCAGAAGGTTGCTTGTATTAAAGAATTTATCCATTTCCTCTACATCATCAGTTTGTTGGCGTATATGTGTTCATAGCAGTCTCTTATAGTCCTTTTTCTTCCTGTGATAACTTCTGTTTCTAATTTTAGTTGTGTCTTCTCTTTTTTTCTTAGTCAAGCTGAGGCTATGTCAAGTTTGTTGAACTTCTTAAACAAAAAATATTCTTGATTTCACTGATGTTTTTTTCTATTCTATATTTTATTTTTGTCTGCTGTACTCCTTATTATCTCCTTATTTTTGCTAACTTTTGTGTTTTTCTATTCCTAATGGTTTGTGGTTTAAAATTAGGTGGTTGATTTGAGATCCTTTTCCTTTTTAGTGTGTTTATGGATATAAATTTCCCTCTTCGTACTGCTTTTTCGCCTCCCATAAGTTTTAGTATGTTCTTTTAAATTTCTCTTGGTCTGTAGATATTTTCTAAATTCTACACTAATGTCTTCTTGGACCCATTGGTTGTTTAAGAGTGAGTTGTTTAATTTTTAGATTGGCTTTTTAAGAAGCAAATAGTTAATGGGGAGGGGGGTGTAGATTCCCTTTTTTCTTGAAGAAAATATAATTTTATAATTTATGCCTCTCTTATAAACGTGGAACTTAAAAGGAATTCTTTTCAGAGCTTAAAAATCAAAGTTTAAGTTATTATCTAGCTGCCAATTAGAAATATATAGTTTTCTAAGACTGAGTGTCCAAGACTCTTGGTTTCTGGGTAGAGTGGAGGGATTCACTTGCGTTTTTTCTCTGGCTTTTACGGGCTTCTGTGGATGTGTGTCCCATCGTTTGGAAGTTGGAAACCCAAACAGTAGCGTCTGATGGTTCCTCCATGTTTGTAAAGTTCCTGTAGTCTCTCATTGGGAGAGAATTTTGGAAACAAAGAGGGGAAAAAAAAGAAAAAAAAGAAAGACAGGCCTTGTAACTATTAGGATTTGAAACAACTTCCAAGCACTTCGGATATGTGTACAGCCCCGTAGCCATTCTCCTGTCCTCGGAGGAGTCCCACAGGAACCGCGTCGGAGCATCTGTGGGGTGCGGCCATAGCAGCACCCCACAGATGCTGTTTGTTTTCTCTCCCCGGGGCTCGGCCTCGCGCTGCTCGAAGAACAAAATCCCCTGGAAGTGGTCCAGGCCCCGGTGGCTGCGCTTTGTGTTGTCAGTGAAGACTCGGGGGGGGGGGGGGGGGCTGGATTCGGCCTCCTGGGCAAAAGCTTTGTCTCCCTCAGTCACGGGGAAAGAGGCAGACAAGGGAAGAGGGTGCAGGTCACACCTTGCTCCAGGGAGCGAGACGCTGACAATGGAGAGGCCCTTCCCCGGCGCGACACAGACCATCGCTCCTTCTCCCCACTCCTAAGTGGGGTGTGACCCTGGGGCGGCGCTGGGAGGGGAGAGGGCGAGGGGACAAAACGGGTGCAGAGAGAGAGCATGACTGTAAGACCCCTCTGCTCGGGCGGAAGGTGAGCCCGTCAGCTGCTCGCTTCCAGACAGGCCGCTGCCGGTCCTTCGGGCGGGCGGTCGCACCTGTGAGAGAGGCATCTCTGACGGATGCTCCGCAGCCAGATCGGACTGTGCACGACTCAGAGGATCGAGAGACAAAATCTGCTTTGGGTTTGGTTCTAAATCAGCGGTTCTCAACCTGTGGGTCGCCACCCCTTTAGGGGTCGAACGACCCTTTCACAGGGGTCGCCTAAGACCAGCAGAAAACACCTATTTCCCATGGTCTTAGGAACCAGCACACCGCTCCTCGGTGCAGCAAAGTGTAGCCATGTAGTTTACTGCTGTCCTAGGAAGACTGTTGCCCATGCTCCACCATGATTCAAGACAACATTTCATTTATTTGTCATTAGAAATAAATATTTCACAATATATAATTACAAATTGTTTTTGTGATGAATCCCTATGCTTTAATGATGTTCCATTTGTAACAACAGAAATACATCCTGCCTATCAGATATTTACATTGCAGTTCATCACAGTAGCAAAATGACAGTGATGAAGTAGCCACGGAAATAATTTTACGGTTGGGGGTCACCACCCCATGAGGAGCTGTTGTCTTAAAGGGCCGCGGCCTTAGGAAGGTGGAGAACCGCTGTTCTAAATGTTTACTCCTAACAGCGTCTTTACACGGAGGTGCAGTGAAAGGGAGGCGTTCAGTGCGCCCTCGGCGTCTGTTCTCGGCAGACGGAGATGGGAATGGTCCCCTGTCCGCAGAGGAAGACCCGTGGCTCCTCCCTTTGTCAGGAGGGACCCCGCCTCCCCGCTGGACTCCGGTCGTTGGCTGTGTGTGTCAATTCTCCTGGTGGCAGTTGTTGTTGCTAATCCTCCCCACAGGGTATTTTTGCACCGATTTTCTCAGAGAGGGTGGGGGGGGGAGGGAGAGACAGAAGAGAAGCCTGGGTGTGAGGCCACCAGAGTCAGGGACTGAGCCTGCAGCCCAGGCCCGTGCCCTTGACCGGAATCGAACCCAGGACCTTCCAGCCCACGGGCTGGTGCTCTGTCCCCTGAGCTGACCCGGCGAGGGCACGGCCACCAGCTTCTTAGGAAATCACGTGGTTTTTGCCACCAAGTTATGTCTTGAGACAGTGAAAGAGCTGTTCTTCATCGGAGGGGTGCCCTCAGACTGGCAGATTCAGCTCAGGCTTTTTCTTTTCTTTCCTTTTGGAAGTTTTTTTTTAAATATATATGTTTTTATTGATTCGAGCCCACCACCCAAGCACATACCCTTGTCCAGAATCGAACCCAGGACCCTTGTGTCTGCAGGCTGACGCTCTGTCTACGGAGCCAGAGCGGCTGGGGGGTCGCTCAGACTTGGTGGGACAGGAGCCACGCAGGCTCCCCGGGGCTCGGCCCGGCGCCCAGGACGAGGCCGATGCCTCGTAAAGGTCTGCGGAGCGGACGATGCTTTTACCCCGGGCTGGGCTGCGGCTGCCACGTCACTGTCAGCCTCTGGTCCTGCAGGAGGCGCCGTCAGGCGTCCGGTGTCTCCGCTGTGAAAAACGTGTCGTCTTGCCGAAGTTTGTAAAGCCAGTTCCCAGTCCTGAGTCACACGCACACGCGCACAGACATCGTGACAGCTTATGCCGCTCAGAGTGATAGCTTATACCTGCTCATACGAAGGAAGCTGGCCACTTCCTCCTGGTCCCCCGCCCCCCCTGGCGGGACTGCAGGGCTGGCAGCAACCGCGGGAGGTAGGGTGTCGCGTTGTGTGTGGGGGTGTGTGTTTGTCTCAGGACTGGGGGTGTGTTTGGGGGGCCTCGGAGACCAGGAGGGAGGGAAGAACGGCCGGCATCTGTGTCTCTCGGCACCAGAGAGCCGGCGCTCCGGGGCCCCTCGGAATGACGGGCCTCCCTCCCCTCGCTGTCCGGAGGGAACACGGCTCTTTCCCGGTCCCCGCCAGCCACGTCCAGGGGCGCCTCCGGGTGCGGAGGCAGTGTCCCTCCCCCCGGCCGCCCCGGTCCCTGCCTCTGGGTCCCGGTGACCCTCGCGTCCGTAGGAGCGCGTGGCCCTCGCGGGGACTGTCCTGCTTCTCCTGTGCAGGCCGGGCGGTGCGTGGAACACAAAAGCGCAGGCGTGCGGAGGGCAAGGCCGCGGGAAGAGCTGGATGGGTTCTCTCCCCGCGTGAGCACGCACCCCGCGCTCTTCCCTTCCGGCGGGTGGTGCAGGCTCTGTAGCTGATGGCAGCTCGCCGAGCCGCTTCTCCGGCCCTGGCAAGGGCTCTCACGCTTATTCCGCCTGGTTCCCGCGCCCTTTGAGCAGAGCAGCGGTTCCCCACCTTCCTAAGGCCGCAGCCCTTTAAGACAGCTCCCCATGGGGTGGTGACCCCCACCCATAAAATCATTTCTGTGGCTACTTCATCACTGTCATGTTGCTACTGTGATGAACTGTCATGTAAATAGCTGATAGGCAGGATGTATTTTCATTGTTACAAATGGAACATCATTCAAGCATAGGGATGAATCCCAAACACAATATGTAATTATATATTGTGAAATACTTATTTCTAATGACAAATAAATGGAATTTTGTCTTGAATCGTGGTGTAGCATGGGCAACAGTCTTCATAGGACAACAGTAAACACCCCTGTGAAAGGGTCATCCCACCCCCAAAGGGGTCGCGAGCCACAGGTTGAGAACCGCTGGCGTAGATGAAGGGTCTGTGAGTCTCCTCGGTGCCGGCACACTGAGTAGGCCCCACCAGGGGAGGGCCGCTTCGCTGCACGTGGTGTGGCTGCCTCCCAGGAACCTCAGCTCCCTTTTTGAAATGGGGTGGGCGGGTGGGTGGGTGGATAGATTTCAGAGAGCGATAGGAATATCCATGATGAGAGAGGATCATTGATTGGCTGCCTCCTTCACACCCCCTACTGGGGATCCAGCCCCTAACCCAGCCTGTGCCCTGACTGGAAATTGAACCTCAGCCTTCTTGTTCATAGGCCGACACTCACCCACGGAGGCGCAGGGCCGGGCTCAGCTCCCCGTTAGACAGTAGCTGAGAGGTCTCCGCCAGAGCCTCCCGTCCATCGGGCCTCAGATCATGTGGCTCAGCCGTTCCTCAGAGCCCCTGTGCGAGGCCCCCGTGGGCTGCAGGGTGTCCCGCGGGGGCTGGGGCGAGAGAGCAGGGGTGCAGGGCCTGCGGCGGGTGCCTCTGTGCCCGCATCTGCCCCCTCACCTGTGAAATGAGGCAGTGATGCTTCTGCAGGGGCTTCGTAGGTGTGAATTAGGGACAGGTAAAAGGCAGGTCCTTAACAGGCGCAGATTATTGTGGTCTCCGAACGCATAATAGTCTGGCCACTCTGCTTCTCCTGAGCACCTCATTTATCTGATATCAAAGATGCTATAAACCAGTGTTTCTCAACCTTCCTAATGTCGCGACCCTTTAAGACAGCTCCTCATGTGGTGGTGACCCCCAGCCATAAAATTATTTCCGTTGCTACTTCATAACTATAATTTTGCTACTGTTATAAATGGTAATGTAAATGTCTGATAGGCAGGATGTATTTTCATTGTTACAAATGGAACATAATTAAAGCATAGGGAATAATCACAAAAACAATACATAATTACATATTGTGAAATGTTTATTTCTAATTACAAATAAATGAAATGTTGTCTTGAATTGTGTAGCATGGGCAACAGTCTTCATATAACATCAGTAAACCACATTGCTACACTTTGCAACACCGAGGAGAGGTGTGTTGGTTCCTAAGACCATGGGAAATAGGTGTTTTCCAATAGTCTTAGGCGACCCCTGTGAAAGGGTCGTTCGTACCCAAAGGGGTGGCGACCCACAGGTTGAGAACCGCTGCTATAAACCGTGCACCTGATGAGTGTTCCCCGTTGCCCTGGCCGATAGAAAGCTCAGGGCAGACAGGTGGCTGATCTCCAGCGGAAGTCTAGAACACGTACTTGGTGCCCAGCTGAGATACACACGCACCTGAGTGGCCAGATTCTTACGCGTCCAGAGATCGCCATGACCTGGCCC
>JAAGEH010001564.1:0-14228 GCA_011751065.1 Lasiurus cinereus
AACATTTGGATTTTTTTCATTAGCTGCCTCGAAACGCTTTTTTTTTTAAATTATAGATTTACATGACAATGGCAAGACGACACAGCATACTGTACGAACTCATGAATTTTCATGCGTTGAGTGCAGCTCCATGCTTTTGATAGCGACAGGAACTAAAAAGTTGTCGTTACTTATTAGCTGCAGACAATACAACCCATACTTAACCGTTTGGACGGCGGGCACGCTGAGCATGCTCAGGATCGAAGACAGTGGGGGGCGTGCAGGAGGCGGCTGATGGATGTCTCTCTCTCATCGCTGTTCCTAACTCTCTATGCCTCTCCCTTCCTCTCTGTAAAAAAAACAATAAAATACATTAAAAAGAAGAAGAAGAACGGGTCTAAATGAGCCAGGAACAGGAGGAAATTTGGTCCTAATGAATGACATTTCTGTCTTCGCCTTGTGCTCTTTTTCTTGCTCTTTCTCCTCCATCCTTTGTCAGATGCTCCACGTAAAGTCTGGAAGTTTCTAGTCTCCCAGAAGACTAGCCATTCTCAGCGTGTAGATACTAGCTTTCTCATAGAAGCAGAAAGTCTGTGCGGTTTTTTGTTTTTTTTTTTCCCCTGTGTTTAGAACTCTGTAAAGTGAGCTAGACATCACAAACTTCCTTTATGGCTCCAAGAAAGCTGACAGCCGTGGAAAAGCGGGAAAAGCTCTCATTGGTCAGCCAAGGTGCGCCTTGGGAAATGCCCTCCTTCCCTCCACGCTTCTTCAGGGCCTCCTCCCTTTGCGGGAGGCAGTCTCAACATCCTTTTCACAATACGAGGAAACCGAGGCTCAGGGAGGTTTGTAGGGGTATAAGGCCACACAGCTCCTCAGGCTTGGGAACCAGTGTGACTTGGTTAGTTTGAATAACAGCATCTCTCTCTAGAAAAGGCTAATAGGCCAAGTGTCCCTTCAGGCATTTGACCGGGAGACCAGGAGCTCAATGGCTTGCTATAACGTGTGCTGACCACCAGGGGCTGGCGCGGAACGGAGGAAGGCCCGGGCCGGCAGCCGGCAGGCCCCAATCGGCCCTGATGGCTGGCCAGGCCTCGGAACCCTGGCCATGCACAAATTTCATGCACTGGGCCTCTCGTTGTTGAGATAGTCACATACCATAAAAACTTCCCGTCTTTAAAGTATACAGTGAAGGGGCTTTCAGTATATTCACAGCATCGTGCGAGCACCAACATTTCTAATTCTAGAGCATTTTTCATGACCCCGGACAGAAGCCCCAGTACCCAGGAGCTCCCGTTTCTCCCATCACCTGAGACTCTGATGACCACAGATCTCCTTCCTGTCTCTTAGTTAGATCCTGGGAGTTTCATATACAGTGGTACCTCGAGATACGAGTCTAATTCGTTCTGTAACCTTGAGGCGTGGGAAACTATGAGACGCTTGAGTCGCGGTAAACTGGTGGGTCGTGTGCAGCCGGCCGATCCTCGCGATGACTCCTATCTCCAATGTTGCTCGTATTTCAAAGCAAAAATCGCTTGCTAGACGGCTCGTATCTCAAAAAATCTGGTATGTTAAGGTACTCGTATCTCGAGGTACCACTGTGCATGGAACCCTGCCATCCCTGGCCTGTTGTGTCTGGATTCTTTGACAGAGCATCTTGTTTTAAGGTTCATCCGTACTTGAAGTGAGTACCTCATTCCCTCTTGTGGCCAGATAACATCCCGTCGGATGGGCCGGCCACATTTTGTTCACCCTTCACCCGTCGATGGACAGGGGGGGTGTTTGCACATTCTGCCTCTCGTGAGTAATCCTGCTAAGAACCTTCGTGGACCAGTCTTTGTGTTGACGGATATGTCCATTCCTTTTCGGTTGATACCTACGGGTGGAATGGCTGGGTTATATTGTCACTCGGGGTTCAGCACTTTTGAGAAATCAGTCTGGAGTCGGTGAAGTCTCGATACCAGCTCTTTGCGTTACAACCTTGCTCGTAAAAGGAAGAGGGGACGAGGGGCCTGGAGGGAAGAGGAGCAGTGGGAAGCACAAAAGGTGGCCATTCCGTTCCACTCCCGACACTCACGTGGCCCTGTCCCGGCTCGCCGAAGTGTCAGCGCCCGCCCTGGCCTCGTTGCCATGGGTGATAAGACTCTGGGCATTGGGAGGGACCTCACAGATCATCTCATCTCCTGGCTTCCTTTCATTATTCTTTTTAACCCTCACCCGAGGCTATTGTTTTCCATTGACTTTAGAGCAATGGTTCTCAACCTGTGGGGTCACGACCCCTTTGGGGGTCGAAAGACCCTTTCACAGGGGTCGCCTAAGACCAGCGGAAAACACCTATTTCCCATGGTGTTAGGCACCAACACACCGCTCCTCGGTGTAGCAACGTGTAGCCATGTAGTTTACTGTTGTCATAGGAAGACTGTTGCCCATGCGACACCACGATTCAAGACAACATTTCATTTATTTGTCATGAGAAATAAATATTTCAAAATATATAATTACATATTGTTTTTGTGATTAAGCACTATGCTTTAATGATGTTCCATTTGTAACAATGAAAATACATCCTGCCTATCAGATATTTACATTACAGTTCATAACAGTAGCAAGATGACAGCGATGAAGTAGCAACGGAAATGATTTTATGGTTGGGGGTCACCACCCCATGAGGAGCTGTCTTAAAGGGTCGCGGCCTTAGGAAGGTTGAGAACCGCTGACCTAACGGTCCCTGACACCCGCCTCCGCCTGCAGGTGCTGCTCCAATCGCCCCGGCAGGTCAAGTCCCGCTTCTTGCTGTTCAGACATGTTTTGAAATCGCTTTCGTCATCTCTGGCGCGACTGGCCACGGACTTATTTCCTAGTTTTGAAATGGAAAACAGTGTCCGTTTCCAGGCATTTCTGTTTGGGGAATCGGGACCGATCTATTTAAAATCTTAACCAGCGCCGGGCCTCGCTCATACCGAGGACTTCCTCTTCCCTCGGGGACGGAATTCTCAAGTGGGCAGGTAGTTGGATGGAAAGCAGGGTCCGGGAAGTCGTGGGAGGAGGTCATCTGAACTCTGCACCCCGTCTGCACCCGCCCGTGGTGCCCGGAGCCCCCCCCCCCCCCCCGGGCTTTGCGAGAGGGCAGACTCAGGCAAGGCTCTCCTGCGGGCGGGCGGCAGCTTCTAACGGGTGCACCTGGCGCTCCACCCGCAAGGAATTTATTTTATAGCCAAACCGCAAGCCTTTATGGCGCTGTAAACAAACCCCAGCATTAGGGGGGACATGGAAGGAACTGTGTGGAGAAAGTAACCATTCGTTGGTCACTGTTCATTTCGGGGATAGTGGAAGCCTGTCCCTCTAGCCCAGAGGTTCTCAACCTGTGGGTCGCCACCCCTTTGGGGGTCGAACGACCCTTTCACAGGGGTCGCTTAAGACCATCAGAAAACACCTATTTCCCATGGTCTTAGGAACCAACACATCGCTCCTCGGTGTCGCAAAGTGTAGCCATGTAGTTGACTGTTGTCATAGGAAGACTGTTGCCCAGGCTACACCACGATTCAAGACAAAATTTCATTTATTTGTCATTAGAAATAAATATTTCACACAATATAATTACGTATTATTTTTGTGAAGAATCCCTATGCTTTAATTATGTTCAATTTGTAACAATGAGAATACATCCTGCCTATCAGATATTTACATGACAGTTCAACACAGTAGCAAGATGACAGTGATGCAGTAGCAACGGAAATCATGTTATGGTTGGGGGTCACCACCCCGTGAGGAGCTGTCTGAAAGGGTCGCGGCCTTAGGAAGGTGGAGAAGCACTGCTCTAGCCTCTCAACAGAGTAAACATTTCGGCGGAGCGGAGGGTCACAGTCTGCCTGCGCCACAGACCTGGTAGCGTGGAGGCCTCACCCACCGCAAGCGTCGGAGAGGATGGCTTGCTTGACCAGCAAGGAGCTGCTCTCTCCAGGCCCCGAAAGATCAGGGGTAGGTTGCGCTGTGTGCAAACAGCTTTTCCAGGGGAGATATTATGGTTCCCCTTTAAAACCGCAGCCCCTCGGCAGAGGGAAGCCATCCAGGATTAGCAAAACGTTCGACAGAGCGGCAGAAACCCGGGTGACAGAAGGCGCAGGCTGTAAACTCTGAACGCGGTCATTTCACCATCAGTGCGGTCCTCCCGAGCTTCGTGTGTTTCTCACCGGACTCCATCATGGATGTAGAATCGCGCCGAAGCAGCACCTGTGCCGGGAGGCCGGGCGGCCAGCACCGGGCGGGGAGGGGCCGGGAGGGGCCAGGCACCCCCTCTGTGGTCGGTGTTAAAGGAGGAGTCCTTTCGCAGAGTTCATCTTTCTCCCAAGTGCTTGCTGTGTAACGAAGCCTTAGCTGCTTAGCTGGGCATCCTTCTCACTGTGCTTCCTCGTCCGCTGCATCTTGACTGGAAAACACTGTGGGTTTGGAAAACCGCATTTCTGCAGAGAATTTAGTTGTGTCCTTAAAAAAAAGAGAAAGAAAAAAAAAGCCGAGCCGGTGTGGCTCAGTGGATAGAGCGTCAGCCTGCGGACTGAAAGGTCCCAGGTTCGATTCCGGTCGGGGGCATGTACCTTGCTTGCGGGCACATCTCCAGTGGGGGGCGTGCAGGAGGCGGCTGATCGATGTCTCTCTCTCATCGATGTTTCTCACTTTCTATCCCTCTCCCTTCCTCTCTGTGAAAAATCAATAAGATATATTTAAAAAAGAAAAAGAAAAAAAAAGAATGCAGTCGCATGGCTCTGCGGCCAGCTTTCCGGGAAAGATGCAGACTCTCTGTCTTTTATAAACTGCCCGGCCCGTGTAGGCCCGGATTGCTCCGTAGACTTGGATTCCGCCGGAGGGTGAGCCCTCGGAGCCCGGGCGTCTGGCAGGAGGCGCTGGGCACCGGCAGAGGGAGGGAGGGAGGACGGCCGTGCTGGCCTCGGAGGGGTGGCGGCCCGATGGACACTCACTGCGACGTGGTCCAGGACTGGGTGTGTCCTTCTCGCCGGCACTGTCCCGGGTGGCAGACGACCCTCACGCATCCCCTTGCAGGGACAGGGGGCTGAGGATTGACACGGTCGGGTCACTTTGAAGGCCTGTCAGTCCAGGTGGCCGATGGGACCTGTTTCCAGTGAATGGCTGCCGTGCAGGGCAGGGAAGGATGTTCAGCCCTGGCCCGTGTGGCTCAGCGGGCTGGAGCGTCGTCCCGGACACGAATGGTCAGGCGTTTGATTCCTGGTCAGGGCACATATGTACCTGGGTTCTGGGTTCAATCCCTGGTCGGGGTGTGTAGCGGGGAGGGCCACTGCTGGGTGTTTCTCTCTCGCTCTCTCTCCCTTCCTCTCTCTCTACAAATCAATGAACACATACCCTGTGGTGAGGGTTTTTCCAAAATGTTCCAACCGTGGGCTTCCCAGGAATCACCCCAGCCCTGCTTCCTCACACACGGCCCCTCTCAGTCGGCTGGGTGGATTCTACTCCCACCTCTCCGACGCCCATCGCTCCCGCTTTATTTATTTACTTCATTTTAATGTAAGACATTTCCAGGGCCTGTCCATCGTGTATCTAGACATTCCCTGCTACCCACCTTCTCCTGCAGGTGCTGAGTCCCGGGTCAGTGCAGCTGCATCTCGCCACATACCTGGCCACTTCATTCGCTTAGACTGCCAGCAGTGGGGTCATCGAGTCAGAGATCACAGGTGTGTCGCTGCACTGCGTCCCAGCTGCCTGTCATAGTCTCCCTCCGCACACGTTGAACGTTCTATTTTATTTTATTTTTTAAATATATTTCTTTATTGACTTCAGAGAGGAAGGGAGAAGGAGAGAGAGAGAGAAACATCCATGATGAGAGAGAATCATTGATTGGCTGCCTCCTGCTCATCCCCCACTGGGGATCGAGCCCGCAACCCAGGCATGTGCCCTGGGCCGGAATCGAACTTGAGACCCTTCAATCCGCAGGCTGGCGCTCTGTCCACTGAGCCAAGCCCACTAGGCCTGTTCTGTCTATTTTATTTATTTATTTATTTATTTATTTATTTATTTATTTATTTATTTTTAAATATATTTTATTGAGTTTTTACACAGAGGAAGAGAGAGGGACAGACAGTTAGAAACATCGATGAGAGAGAAATATCCATCAGCTGCCTCTTGCACACCTCCTACTGGGGATGTGCCCCCAACCCAGGTACATGCCCTGGACCGGAATTGAACCTGGGACCCTCCAGTCCGCAGGCCGACGCTCTATCCGCTGAGCCAAACCGGTTAGGGCTGTTCTGTCTATTTTCAATATTTACCATCCAATAGGGAGACTTGCAGTGTCTTGCATGTACGTTATTATTGTTTGAATGTGTATTTCTTCATTCCTTGATAATTTGAACATTTTGTGTTTCTCAGCCATCTCTCCTCCCTCTTTCCCGAATTATTCTTTCATGGATTTTGACCTTTCCAGGAGAGAGGCCTCATGTTTTCTTGGCTGACTTATGTGTTTACTATAAACATATATATATGTATTTACCATCAGTACTAGTTTGTATTAGTTTCAGGTCCCCAGCACAGAGGTCAGGCGATGTCTATTCTACCAGGTGTTTCCTCGAATGTTTCCAGCGCCCACCGGCACCTTTCGTAGCTGTTACAGCATGGCTGACTGTACTCCCCATGCTGTCCCTGACACCCCCGGGACTGTCCCGGAGCCGCCGATTTGTCCTTTATAACCCCTTCACCTCTCTCACCCAGCCCCCCGTCACCCCTCCCCGCTGGCAGCCCTCGGTCTGTTGTCTGCGTCCGGGAGTGTTTTCCTTTCGTCTTGTTCACTTGCTTTGTCCTTGAGAGGCCACATAGAAGTGAAGTCGGATGGTAGTTGGCTTGCTCCGACCGACTTCTTTCCCTTAGCACAGCACCCTCTCGGTCTGCTGCCAATGGTACGATTCCATTCTTTCCTTATGGCCGAGTCATGTGTCATGGTGTATGTGTACCACATTCCCTGGGTCCACCCGTCTGTTGTTAGACACGTGGGTTGCTTCCGTATCTTGGCTGTGGTGAATAACACTATTGGTATAATGAGCCTGGGGTGGCATATATTCTTTTGAATTAGGGTTTTTGGCTTGCTTCAGTTATGTACCCGGAAGTGTAATCTCTGCGCCATAACATAGTTCTGTTGTTATTTATTTATTTTTGTTCTTGATGTTGTGATCCTCACCCAAGGATAG
This sequence comes from Lasiurus cinereus, assembly GCA_011751065.1. Classification (NCBI taxonomy): domain Eukaryota; kingdom Metazoa; phylum Chordata; class Mammalia; order Chiroptera; family Vespertilionidae; genus Lasiurus; species Lasiurus cinereus. The sequence continues at coordinate 7,185 of JAAGEH010001564.1, forward strand.
TTTAAAGAGAGGAAGGGGGACTATGTGGATAGAGAGAGATCAGTTACCTCCAGACAGGGATTGAGCCATCACCTAAGTATGTACCTTGATCAAGAATCAAGCCCGAAACCTTGGGGTGCATAGGACGACACTCCAACCACCTGAACCACGGGCAGGACCGTTTTCACCTTTCTGCAGAACCTCCGTATCATTTTCCACAGCGGCTGCACCTCTCTGCACCCCCACCCGCAGCGCACGCATCCTCGCCAGCACTCGCTGTCTGTTGATTTATTGATGATGGCCATTCTGACAGGTGTGAGATGGCATCTCATTGTGGCTTTAATTTGCATCTCTCTGATGACACGAGACGTTGAGCATCTTTTCATGTGTCTACGCCATCTGTATGTCCTCTTTGGAGAAGTGTCTGTTCAGGTCCTCTATCCAATTTGTAACTTATTTTTGATCTTTTGGTATTGAATTGTCTGCGTTCTTTATAGATTTTGGATATTAATTTCGTGTCACTGGCAAATATCTTCTTCCACTTACTAGGTTGTCTTTTAGTTTGGTTGATGGTTTCCTTTGCTGTGCAAACACGCTTTAGTTTGATAGAGTCCCATTTGTTTGTTTTTTTTCTTTTGTTTCCTTTGCCCCGGGGGTATATGGCAGGAAAAATATATCTAACAGGAATATCAGAGACTTTTCTGCCTGTGTTTTCTTCTAAGAGTTTTAGGGTTTCCGGTCTTTAATGAAAGGAGTTCTTTCTTACCTTAGTTTCATCCTTTGCATGAATCTGTGCCATTTCCCACCACCATTCACTGCCTGTACTGTCATCACCCCATGGTAGGTTCTTGCCTCCTTTTTTAAATTTTTTAAAAATACATAGAATTTTATATATTTTATTGATTGTTTTACAGAGAGGAAGGGAGAGAGAGAGAGAATTAGAAACATCGATGAGAGAGAAACATCCATCAGCTGCCTCCTGCACACCCTCTACTGGGGATGTGCCCTCAACCAAGGTACGTGCCCTTGACGGGAATCGAACCTGGGACCCTTCAGTCCACAGGCCGGCGTTCTATCCACTGAGCCACGCCTGTTTTGGCAGCTCTTGTCTCCTTTGCCAAATATTAATCGACCGTCTAGGCCTGGGCTTACGTCTGGCTCTCGCCATTGCTCCTGCTTTAGCTCCGACCCTCGTCAGCTCTCAGCTGGGATTGTGGTTGTGTGTGTGTGTGTGTGTGTTTTTTTTTAAGAAAACACAGCAGCCCCTGCGCTAGCCGGTTGGGCTGAGTAGATAGAGCATCGGCCTCCAGACCCAAGGGCCCCGGGTTCAATTCCCGTCAGGGGCACGCACCTTGCAGGCTCTCCCCCCGGCCCTGGCCCTGGTCCAGGCTGTGCAGGAGGCAACCGAGCCACATGTCTCTCTCACATGGATGTTTCTGTCTGTCTCTCCCTCTCTTCCACTCTCCCTGCACATCGACGGAGAAATATCCTGGAGTGAGGATTAACTAACTAACTAACTAAATAACAAAATATAAACGCAGCAGCCCCGAACTAGACTTTCTGCCTCCAGCCTGGGCCCGTTCAGGCCCCTCCCTCTTAGGAACGCAGCCGGGAGAGCCCGTTGTGCTCACAGACCGAGGCCCGAGATGCTGTTGGGACCTAGACCGTCACCCCGTGCTCACCGTCGGGTATTACAGACCCCGGTGGGGGTTAGGGGCCTGGAGGCAGCGCGTGGAGCAGTGGGGCTGGGCCGGGGGCTGGTGCTGCTCCCTCCGGGGAAGGAGAAGGGGGCCATTCCAGTCCCCGGGGCCGTGTGCAGGAGCCCCGAGGGCGAAAGGGCCTTTGGGGGTGGAAAGGTCGTCGCCTGCAGTGAAAGAAAGGAGCAGAGCGGCCTGAGATGGGGCTGGGCCAGGGAAGGAGGTCGGTCTCCTTCGGAGGAGCAGGGAGAAGGTGGCGGAGAATTGGGAGGCCAGGGCGTGGCCTGGTCCGATTTCCCGGGATTTTCTGAGGCGGTTGGGCGGGGAGGTCAGGGGTGGGGGGGGGTAGGGGGTGCCGGGGCGAGGCCTGCGTCCCCCCTGCCGGGGATGGAGGGCTCCCCTCGCCTGTGTCATCAGGAGCTGGGACAGGGCGGGTCCGGCTCCTTCTCCCGAGGGAGCGCTGCGTGCCAGGCAGAGGGAGCAGAAGGGTGGACGGGGCATCGGGCGCCCGTGGGACACGGCGCCGCGGGGCCAGCAGGCGGGGGACATCAGGGCTGGAGAAGACGGACGTGCGCGCCGTCTGCGGCAGCTGGATGGTGACGGGGCCTGGCCCGCTGGAGCCCCCGGAGGCCAGCGGGCACTTCCTCCGGGAAGACAGCCGAGCCTGCCCGCCTCCTGCTGGAAGTCTGCAGCCTCCCTTCCTCCCGCCTGGGCACGCGGGCCCGTCAGCGGGCGGCTGCCTGTCTCTGCAGTCCCACTCCATGCCCGCCCCGGCCCGCCCCCGGGCAGTGAGGGTGCTTCCTGGCGTCACGGGTTATTCAGGGTAAACCTCTGTGTCACGATCGCCCCGGGCCGTGGCTGGGGCTGATTGGCAGGTCCCCCGTAAGACTCGCCACCTGCCCGCAGAACGCCTCGGTGTTGGGGCCTGGGCAGTCCCTGACTGCGATGGGTCCCCATGAGTGTCGGCGGAATGAAGCAGGGACGATCTGTCCCTTACTTACAGCGGCTTCACACACACACACACACACACACACACACTCACACACACACACAGACACACACTCACACACACACACACACTCACACACACTCAGCCTGGAACAGGTGTGCACTCACCTGCTGACAGAGGGAAAGCACTCGGCCACGTTTCTGTCCGCTGGGAACCGTGCGCAGACATCCACATGCTAAGTACCACATGTGCATGCCTACACATGTACACCTACACGCACGGTATGTGGGACGTGGGCCCGGAGAAGGGGGGGCCCTCCAGGCAAGGAGCATGGTTCGGGGACTCGGAAGTGGGGTGCTGAGGAGCCAGGCCTCGCCTGCACACACGGGCAGCTTGAGGGCGAAGTGGAAACATTTGCAGAAAGCCCGGGGTAACTTCAGCCCCAAACAGTCACTCGCAGCCCAGCAGTTGCCACAATAAAGGAGCAGCTGGCAGGCCGGCGTGTGCAGCCCTCACCCAGCTCTGACCGGGAAGTCGGCCCCCGGAGGTCCTTGGTGTCGCAGGGATGCCCCCCCCCCCGTTCGTTCTCGGGGAACCGCGCTCCAGCAGAGGGCCCCTGCCGGGCGGGGACCCGCCTCCCCGCCAGCATTAGCCCCGTCGCCCCCTTACAGCACCAGAGACAGGTGCGGGCCGAGCGGGCGCTTCCCTCTGTCCCACTCCCTGTGAGGCCGAGTTGGGACTTTACCCGCGGTGACCTGCTCTCAGGCCGGAATCTGGCCTGGCGCGTCATTCCTTTGCCTGCCGCCTTCAAAATGGCATCGAGTTGCTCTTAATTTTTTTAAAATATATTTTATTGATTTTTTACAGAGAAGAAGGGAGAGCGTTAGAGAGTCAGAAATATCGATGAGAGAGAGACATCGATCAGCCGCCTCCTGCACGTCCCCTACTGGGGATGTGCCCGCCACCAAGATACATGCCCTTGACCGGAATCGAACCTGGGACCCTTCAGTCTGCAGGCTGAGGCTCTATCCACTGAGCCACACCGGTTTTGGCAAGTTGCTCTAATTTTTTAAAAAAATAGGCTCTGCCCGATTTTTAGAGAGCGAGAGGGTTCTAGAGAGAGAAACAGCGATGAGAGGAACATTGATGGGCTGCCTCCTGCACGCCTCCTTGGCCGGGGTTTCATTTAGGCGCAGTGGGTGCACACCATGGGCGCAGGGGGTGCCCAGGCCCCAGGCCGCGCGTCTCACTGCCCCGAAGACTGTGGTTCCCCTCCGAACCAGCAGCGCCCGGAGGCCCGCCCTGCGCCTTGGGGCCTGCATGTGGAACCAGGCTGAGCCCGTTCCCAGCGGAAACGCCGAGAGGCCGCTGTGGTCTGGACATGGCCTCTGTGCCAGGCATTCGACGCCCCGTCGGCAGCTTCGCCGACACTTCTCTGCTCAGCAGACCCAGTTCCCTCCGCGTTCCTCCAGCGGCCTTCTTCTCGTCATCGCTCTCCTGCCTTCTCAGAACTCACTTATTTGTAATTGTTACAAAATTTAACGCAACCAACATACAATTTACCATCTTCACCTTTTTCTTTTTCTTAATCTTCACCTGAGGATATTTTTCCCATGGATTTTTAGAGAGAGAGGAAGGGCGAAGGGAGAGAGAGAGAGAAACATCGATGTGAGAGGGACACCTCAATTGCTTGCCTCCTGCATGCGTGAGCCAGGCCAGGGATCTTACCTGCAGCCCAGATACATGCCCTTGGCTGGGAAGGGACCCGGGGACCCTCCTGTGCACAGGTGGGCGCTCTCACCACTGAGCGCCACCGGCCAGGGTCCATCCTCACCACTGGTCGGCCGACAGCTCCGTGGCCGGCGTGCATTCAGGGGGTGCAACCATCCGCACCCTCCCTCTCCAGAACTTGGTCTTGCAAAGCTGACGCTCTTCCCACGAAGCTGACTCCTCTCCCAGCCTGGCAACCCCCGCTCTGTGTTTGTCCCTACGGACGTGATGGCCCCCAGGCCCGCCTGAGAGCGGGATCTTCGAGTTTTTGTCCCTCGGTGACCCGTTTTTATGGCCCTTGCAGAAGCTACAGTTCCATGGAGTTCCAGAATCCAAAGGGAACCGTAAGGGTTCAAGGCCAGGCGCAGGTGGGCTGGTCACCTTAACGACCGAGGCCTCCCCAGGCCACACCCCCAGGTCCCGCCATTGCTCTGCTCCACCCCGGCAAAGCCTAAGCATCTTATCTCTGGAATCCTTGTCATACAAAGCATGTCCTCCTCTCCCCTCCCCCCGCCCCAGCTGGCGTCAGCGCAAGGCCGGCCCGCGTCCCGGAGCGGGGCTCAGACCCCGCGATGCCCTTCACGCCCAGCGCACAGCCACAAAGGGCCCCTCTGACACGCGGAGAATGGGGACAAGTGTGTGAGCGCTCTCAGGAATGGGGGAGGTGGGGAACGTGCAGAGCGGGTTGGGGGAAACGACGGGGGCGGGTGGGGGGGGGGGAGGAGAGGGCGGGCATGTGTTTGCCGGAGAAATTCCATGGCCTGCGCCTTCCCATCACCCAGGGCGCATGCTCCCTCGCGGCGGGCCGCACACTGAGAGGGGACACAGCAGATGTGGGCCCGTGACGCGGGCGCGCTGCGGGCGGGGGGCGCGGCCTGCCTCCGACTCGCTGTGCGGGTTGTGCGCTGGACGCGAGCTCCTGCACGCGGGCCCGGCCCCGGACGGGAGCGTCTGTCTGTCTGTCTGGCTGGACACGGCCCTGGCAGGACTCGGTGTTGAAAAAGACCGGCAGGCGCAGGCTCCCGGGTCCCACAGGCACCCGGTCCCGAACATCAGCAGGAAAAGACCGCACGCTTGTCCTTCGAGACCCGCGCCCTCTCCCCCGGGGTTCAGAGCGGGGGGGGGCTTTGGGGGCGGGTCCGGGTTTGAACCCAGCTTTTGAGAAGCTGGGGGGATGAAGGGCTCGGTGCCCTGTGGGGCACACTCAGAGGAAAGCGGAGAGCGAGGGAGCCCGTGGGAGCCCCCCGCGGGCGCTGCTGGGTGGCCCCCAGCCCGGGGCACGTGGCAGAGGAGGGGAGAGAGGTCTGGAGAGCTCATGCCAGAGACCGGCAATGGAGTCCCGAATGCAGCGTGCCTACTGGGTCATACATGTTGCCTTCACCTTTTCACGGTTGCGACCCCATCGGTCTGGCCCAGCTCCTGTGGCCACGCAGGCGCCCCCGGACTGTTGGATCAGCGGTCCTCGCACATCCCCCCGCCTGCCGTGCACCTTGTCCCTCCAGCTAGCCCGTGGCGCTGCGGCCACACCTCTCCGGTCCTCACCCCTCCTGTTCCCCGGGGGACACCGCCGGCAGGAACCGTGCCCGTCCGCCAGGGCTGCTGGGTTTGCTCCGCGTGCCCGCAGGGACACGGGCGCCTGCACGGAGCTCAGCTGGGCGGCCTGGGCCTGCACTGCCGGCCGGGGGGTTCCTCAGGGCAGGGGCCCTGTGCCGCCTTCCATTGCCCCGCCGGGGCCTCGCCCACAGTGTGCGCCGGGCAAAGGCTTGCCGAGTGACAAGTCAAACACCAAAACCACAAGGGCCAGGTTCTCTTCCGATGCCCAGGGGAGGCGGGGGGCCCGCCGGACGGACGCGGGAGCTCCTCGGGACTCTCCGGAGCCTGTTTCCTTGTTGGCACAGTGAAATCCCTCCGTCGTAGGCCAAGCCCTTCGTGCCCATGGAACGGAGTGCACGTATTTGCGTGTGTACCTGGCGAAAAGCAATGTGTTCCCTACGCCCGTTTGCTTGGCCCATTTACCTGTTTCTTTGGTAACTCTCACCCCTTACTGAGGGACGCTACAGCTGACTCAAGACCACGCATGCTCGCCGAAACCGGTGTGGCTCAGTGGATAGAGCGTCGGCCTGCGGACTGAAGGGTTCATGGGTTCGATTCCGGTCAAGGGCATGTACTTGGTTGCGGGCACATCCCCAGTGAGGGGCGTGCAGGAGGCGGCTGATCGATGTCTCTCTCTCATTGATGTTTCTGACTTTCTTCTCCCTTCCTCTCTGTAAAAAATCAATAATAATAATAATAATAAGACCACGCTTGCTGTCCACGGGGACTCAGGGTAGTTATTTCCAGTGCTCACCGGTCACCATCGTTATTACAGTATGACTGACGATATTTCCTGGGCTGTGCTTCAGATCCCGTGACTGTTCTGTAACGGCCAGTTCGTGCTTTTTAATTCCTTCACCTTTTTCACCCAGATCATCCCCCCTCCCCCCAAATGCCCTCCCGTCTGGCAACCATCCGTTTGTTCTCTGTATCGATGAGTCTGTTTCTTTGTTTGACGATCTTTGTGAGCGCATCGCGGAATGCAGTTTGCGAGGATTCTGTGGAGGATTTTTGCATCTGGGTTCATCAGGGGTCTGGGCCTATACTTTCCTTTCT
>JAAGEH010001565.1:0-10820 GCA_011751065.1 Lasiurus cinereus
TTTTGCATCTGGGTTCATCAGGGGTCTGGGCCTATACTTTCCTTTCTCGGTCGTGTCTTTATCTGGTTTTGGAAGCAGGTTAACGGCGGCCTCGTAAAACGGGCGGGGGAACCTTCCCTCTGGAACTTTTTGGGGGAGTTTGAGGAGGACCGGGTGTTCATTCTTTTTTGAATGTTTGGTTCGACTCACCTGTGAAGCCATCCAGTCCAGGACTTTATCAGGATTTTTTCGTGACTTTTTAATTCAGTTTCGCTCGTAGTAATCTGTCTGCTTAGATGATCTGCTTCTTATTAGTTCAGTCTTGGAAGAATGTATGTTTCTAGGCATCTGTCCACTTCTTCCAGATTGTTCATTCTGTTGGCATATCATTGTCACCCATCCTATTTTCTTACAGTTCCTTGTACTTTTTTTTTAAAGGATTAATCTTTTTTTTATTTTTATTTTTTTAATTTTTTTATATCCTTGTACTTCTGTGGTGTCAGTTGTCACTTCTCTTTCATTTCTGATTTTATTGGGTGCTGTCAGGTGTATCATTTTTATCTTTTCTAAGAACCAGCTCTTGCTTTCATGGATCTTTTGTATTGTTTGTCAGATTCTAATACATGTATTTTTGCTCTCATCTTTATTATTTTCTCCCTTCTTCTCACTTTGGGCTTTGTTGTTCTTTTTCTAGTTTGTTTGGGTGTAACATTCGATTGTTTACTGGAGATTTGTTTGTTTGTTGGTTTGTTTCTTTAGGTAGGCCTGCATTGCTATACATTTTCTGATAAGGACTACTTTCCCTGTGTCCTGTAGATTTTGGGATTTAGAACAATTTGGGGACTTCGTGTTTTTGTCTTCATTTGTCTCTAGGTATCTTTTGATTTCTTCCTTGATCTCATTGCTAACCCATTCTAAAATTGATACCTTTGATGGTTTTGCAGAGATCCTTAATCTCTCACCACTTTTTTTTTTCTTTTTGCTCTTCTCATTGGGTGTTTTCAGTTGTCTTATCTTCTGAATTTGTGATCGGATCCTCTGCTTCATTTAATCTGCTGTTGAATCCTTCGAGTGTATTCTTCATTTCTGACTGGCTCCTTTTTATGGTTTCTATGGTCTTTAAAAATATATATATTTTTAAAGAAAGGAAGGGAGAGGGAGAGAGAGAAACATTAAGGAGAAGAGAGAATCTTTGATCGGTGGCCTCCTGCAAGCCCCACACTGGTAATTGATTGAGCTCACAACCCGGGCATGTGCCCTCACTGGACATCAAACCACCACCTCCTGGTTCATAGGTTGATGCTGAACCACTGAGCCATGCCAGGTGGGTTGTGTCCTTTGTATGCTTACTATCTCTGCTGAAGTTCTCAGTTCCTTGAGCAAACCTTTCTTTAGTGTATTGATTTAAGAGAGAGAGGCAGGGAGACAAATATAAGGATTTTGTTCCACTTGTTTATGCAGTCATCGGCTGCTTCGTGTATGTGCCCGGACCGGGATGGAAACCACAACCTTGACATATTGTGATGATTCTCCAGCCACCTGAGCTACCTGGTCAGGGACCCTGGCACAGTCTTCTCACCAGAGTTCTGAACGCTGTGTCTGGTCTGTGTCTTGCCTCTGTTTCATTTAGTTCTTTTTCTGGAGGTGTTTCCCGTTCTTTCATGTGGGACATGTTTCTTCATCTCTCCACTTGGCTGCCTCTCTGTATTGGATTCTGTATGTAAGTAGGCCTGCTGCACCTCCTCGTCTTGACAGGGCGGCCGAAAGTAGTAGGTGTCCCGAGGGGCCCAGGGGCCCAGCCTCCCTGATCCCCCGAGCCAGGTGCCCCAGGCGTGTCCCTGGCAGGGGTTGTGTGTGCCCTCTTGTCATGGTGGCGTGTTCATGGCGGTTGTCACGTCAGTAGGTGGGACTGACCCACAGGCCACAGCAGACTGGCGGCTGTGCAGGGGCTGACCGCAGCATGGGGGGGGGGACCGTGGCCGGCCGAGACCACCCTGTGGGCGGCTGCTGGAGGAGCTCCTCAGGTGGCGCCCCCCTTCCTCCAGCCGCAGGAGCGGAGCGTCACCGTGACCTGGCACGGCTGGGTCCCCGGCGTCTGGAGCGGGGAGACCTCACCCCTCCACAGCTCACCGCTGGGTGTGGAGTCTCATTCCCGCAGCAGCTCCGTGGCCCCAGGTTGGCCTTTTCAGGCGGAGGCACGAGGGCTGTGCTCCCGGGGGGCCTGCTCCATCGGCAGGTCCCGGCCTGTGCTTCCCTCTCCGGCAGCCTCCGAGGCCCCCCGTTATCTGGAGGTTAGGACCAGGTCTCTGCCTCCTAGACTCCGCTCTTCACACCCAGCCAGGGGAGCGGCGGCTCTGTCTATCCCCAGCTGTTGGGGTGTCAGACACGTGGGACTCAGGGGGCTGAGGGCCAGGCCTGCGGAGGCACAGTCAGCAAGACCAGGCCACCCCAGGCACCCCATCCACATCTCGGGGTGCGACTCCCAGCAGGCTCGCTGCTCACTCCGCACGGAGGCTGTGTGAAGACAACAGAGGCCTTGCCCTGGAGGATGTCGGGGGGTGGGGGGGCAGTGTGGAAAGAAGTGCATGAGATGAACCCCAAGAAGACCTGGGTAATTACAGTCACTCAGCGTGGAGGCTGCCCTCCTAGACTCAGCTCTTGACACCCAGGAAGGGGAGCGCTGGCTCTCCCCGAGGCCCGGACAGATGGCGGGGCCGCTGGCCTCCGTGTCCCCGCAGGGAGCGGGCTCTCGAGTTCCTGTTAGCAAACGGTCAGGGCCGCCTGGTGACCCCCCGCATCTGCCGGGCCACGCCGTGACGGGAAGCGCTCCCACTCTCCCTTCTCTGCCCCCACAGCCAGGTACGTCTGGGGCCCCCCCGGCAGCCTCCACGGGGCAGCTAAGTGACATAATTACCCAGGTCTTTTTGGGGTTCATCTCATGCACTTCTTTCCACACTGTCTCCCCTCACCCCCCCGCCCCCCGGATATCCTCTGGGGCAAGGCCCCTGTTGTTTTCGCACAGCCTCTGGGCTGAGTGAGCAGCGAGCCTGCTGGGAGTCGCACCCCGAGATGTGGGTGGGGTGCCCCGGGTGGCCTGGTCTTGCTGTCTGTGCTCTGCAGGCCTGGCCCCTCAGCCCCCCGAGTCACACGTGTCTGACACCCAAGCAGCTGCGGGTAGAAGGAGACAGGCAAGCAAGTGGACATTTCCCCTAAACCGGGGACGGCCGATCCCAGGCAGCGTCCGCGGGGGCTGCTGTTGGAGATCCACCACGAGGAGCCGCCGGCGAGGCTGCCGTGGGTTTTGGAGGAGCCCCCCCCCTCCCAGGTGTCTCTCACATCCCGTCCCCTGCTAGGGGCCTCAGGGGGACCCTCCTTGTGGCACTGTGCACCCGGGCCGCATCGGCCCGCCACAGGGTGCCTGGCTCCTACCCAGGAGGCTCAGTGCCAAGATCTAAGGCCCTGGGATGTGGGAGGGGGGTGGCGGGGAGGGATGCAGGCTTTCCTGCGGGGTGGGTACGAGTTTCCAGGGTTCCGGGAATGGTGGAAACCTTCGAGCAGAAGCTCCGGAATAGTATTTGTCCCGGGTTCCCGGGGCTGCCTCTCGGTTACCCACAGCTTGGTTACAGTTGACTTTTCTGTAGCTAACATCATCGCATGGCTGTAAAAGCCAGTGAAGGATGAAGTGTCTCTAAGTCAGTGGTTCTCCACCTTCCTCAGGCCCCGACCCTTGCATCCAGTTCCTCATGGGGTGGTGACCCCCAACCATGAAATGTTGCTACTGTGATGCATCGTGATGTCAATATCTGCATTTCCCGATGGTCTTAGGCGACCCCTGTGAAAGGGTCGTTCGATCCCCAAAGGGGTCGCGACCCACAGGTTGAGAACCGCTGCTCTAAGTGTAATAATGATCTTTTCTGATCCACGGGGAGAGTGGGCAGAGGGGCTGTAGACCAGAGAAAGGACCTCTACTTTCCTCGGCCAGGAATCTGGTCCAGCCCAGCCCATGTAGCTCAGGGGTTAAGCTTCAAACCCACAAACCAGGAGGTCACTGTTTAACTCCCGGTCGGGGCACAGGCTCGGGTCGCAGGCTCCATCCCCAGTATGGGGCGTGCAGGAGGCAGCTGATCCATGATTCTCTCTCATCACTGGTGTCTCTCTCTCTCTTCCTCTCCCTTCCTCTCCCTTCCTCTCTCTAAAAATAAATAAACAAACAATAAAATAAAAGTCAGTGAAAAGTATGTGTTAAAAAGCAGCGGCCCGCAGCCCCCCATCTTCCTCCCGGGGAGGAGCACACGAGGGGCCGCCTGGCAGCGGCGGAGCCGGCGGGCCAGGAATCTCCTGAGCTGCCTTTCGAGGAAGGAGGAGAGCTGTGAGGCCGCCAAAGGTCATGGCCCAACCTGCTCTGTGCTGTGAAGTACCATGTGGAGCAGCACATGACAAGCGTGTGCAGGAGACATGCTGGCTTCTGAGTAAAGCCGGGGGCAGGGGGAGGGGGAATCAGACAGTCACAGCTTTCTTCCTTCCTTCCTTCCTTCCTTCCTTCCTTCCTTCCTTCCCTCCTTTCTTTCTTTCTTTCTTTCTTTCTTCCTTCCTTCCTTCCTTCCTTCCTTCCTTTCCTTTCTTTCCTCCCTCCCTCCCTCCCTCCCTCCCTCCCTCCCTCCCTCCTTCCTTCCTTCCTTCCTTCCTTCCTTCCTTCCTTCCTTCTTCCTTTCTAACCCTCACGGCCGAAGCTTAAACGCCTTAGCATAGGCCTCTGCGTGGTCTTCTGGCTGTGGAAGAGGTAATCTGGCAGGTGATCAGAACTGACAGAAATAAAAGAAACGCAGAGACGTAAGAAGACGGTAAAGGTTGCGTGCACCGTCCTGACCCGCAGGCCGACGTGCCAGGTCACCTCCTAAGAGTGGGCGGAGCTGGGAAATCCCCGCGGCCTCGTGGGGGTGGGGACGGGGTGGTGGTGAGCGCCCCTGCGGCCGCCGCTCGGGTGCAAGGGGGGCCGCGCGGTGTGAGCAGAGCGCAGCCCTCGGGGATGAGCGCGCCGCCCGCCGCGGGGCTCCGTGCTTTCCGCCGTGGAGCGCACCCGTTCCCCTTACAGCGGGGAGGCCTCCGTGAGAGCGTGTGTGCGCCCCCGCAGCCTGCGCCTGGCCTTCGCTGCGAGTGCATCCCCCCCCCGCCGCACCCCGCTCCCGTCACGCCGGCACGTGTGTCCCCTCCCTGGGCCTGCACGCCGGCGCGGGCCGTGGCGGGCGGTCAGTGGCAGCGGGGAGCTGAGGAAGGCGGGGGGCCGGGGTCCCAGCATCCAGAGCATTCACGTGAGTGCTCCCTGGATCTGCCCTCTGGTTACTGTTGGCGGGTCACCAACCAGTCTTTTGCTGGGATTGTCGCGCACAGCCGAAGGACCGGGCGCGTTCCTAGGAACGGGTCGTTAGGGACTCGTCGCTGTGCGGACGTCAGAGCGGGCACGCAGGCCGCCGCGCTGGCCTAGCCTGCGACAGCATGGCCCTGTCCGAAGCCACACCCGGTTAGAGTGCACCATCTAACTGTCGCCCGTCTTATTAGAAAGCAGGCTTTGAGTGACCAGGCCGCAGAGCCGGGAGGCAGAGCGGGTTACGGGGTGGAGCGTGTTCAGCTGTGAGTTACTCACCCGAGCCCCCTCCCCCTCCGCCCTCCCTCGGGGCTCCCGCCCCGGGTGGGCCAGGGAGCTCGGGGCCCAGAGGTGGCCTTCCCCGTTCCCAGGCCGCCACGCCGGCCTGTCTGCGTCTCGGTGGCCATTGTTCCTGCGAAGCCAGACCCCCGGGCAGGGCCTGTGCCAGAGCTGTGCTGGGTCTGTGCGCGCCTTCCTCCTCCCAGCGACCCGACCCGGGGCGGGCGGGCGGGGGGGGGGCACTGCCGAGGCTCAGAGCGGCAGAGCGGCTGCCCCGGGCCACACAGCCAGCGCCTGGCCGGACCGGTCTTCCAGCTCCAGGGCCCCGGTTCCAGAGCTCGGGCGGCGGCCGCCCTGACCCCGGTGTGCGAGCGTGCGTTCCCCTCCCTGCGCACACACAGCAAGCGCGCCCCTTCTCGCGGGGCACCGACGGTCAGGTCAGCGAGGGTTCCTGGCAGAGAATTTGGGGGAGCGGGTGTCTTGGTGGAGGCGGGATGAGGAGACACTCATTCTGCTGCCAGGTCTCGGCCGTGAGGCTGCGGCATCCGGAAGGGCGGCTTCGATGGGCGGCTCCTTCGTGATCGCGGGGGCCCCTGTGACACTTCCTCAGCTGCCTTCCCTCCTCACCCTCTGAGAGGCGGAGCACGGGGCGCCTGCCGTGGCTGCCGGGGTGGAGACGCCTCCAGCGGAGCGCTGTGTTTGCTTCGAGGTCTAAGGTGGCGCCTGCCCGCCCGGAGGAAGGAGGGGCTCCCTGCGAGGCAGGTGCTCCCACCCGCTAACTGCGGACCCCGCTGAGCGCCGAGGGAGCTCCGCCTCCTTTACTGGCCCTGTGCTTCCTGGTGCCACACTCCTCCTCTGGGGCAGCGGTTCTCAGCCTGTGGGTCGCCACCCCTTTGGGGATGGAACGACCCTTTCACAGGGGTCGCCTAAGACCATCAGAAAACACCTATTTCCCATGGTCTTAGGCACCAACACACCGCTCCTCGGTGTAGCAACGTGTAGCCATGTAGTTTACTGTTGTCCTAGGAAGATTGTTGCCCATGCTACACCACGATTCAAGACAAAATTTCATTTATTTGTCATTAGAAATAAATATTTCACAATAGATAATTACATATTATTTTTGTGATTAAGCCCTATGCTTTAATGACGTGCAATTTGTAACAACGAAAATACATCCTGCCTATCAGATATTTACATGACGATTCATAACAGTAGCAAGATGACAGTGATGAAGTAGCAATGGAAATCATTGTATGGTTGGGGGTCACCACCCCATGAGGAGCTGTCTTAAAGGGTCTCGACCTTAGGAAGGTGGAGAACCGCTGAGGTAGAGGAAGACTCCCCACCCCGCAGCCCCTCCCCAGGGTGGTGGTGGCATCCGTTTTCCTGTTCGGCTGGAAGCAAACGCTCAGAAAACCGGTCCTGGCGGGTGGATGTTCGGAGAGCCTGGCAACACGTCACACCCGCGGCGACCAAAGTCAGCTTTCCCTGCAACAAGAGGCACACGAATCCCTGCCCGCAACCACGCCGCAACCATCGGATCAGGAGCCGGGGGTGGCCCCGAGCGAATGCGCCTTCCTTTGGTCCAGCCCCATTCACAGCGGGCGGGTCTGCCGACCGGGCAGCTGCCTGCAGGTGCCCGGAGCAGCGATGGCAGGGCATTGGGGGGGGGGTGCCTCTCACAGGCCCCGTGGCGGATTTCAGGGGTTTGAGCGTCAACTTATGAGCCAGGAGGTCACGGTTGAATTCCCGGTCAGGGCACAGGCCTGGTGGAGGGCCCATCCCCAGGGCGGGGCGTGCAGGAGGCAGCCGATGGATGATGTTTCTCTCTCGTCTCACCGATGTTCCGTCTCTCCCTCTCCCTCCCTCTCTCTCCAAGATAAAGAAATAGGTAAATAAACACCGTTAAGATGCCAGCCCACTTCCTAACCACGGAGGCCAGGCCCGCTGTCGCTTGCTGGTGGGAGCGAGGCCGGGTGACGAGGAACGGGGTCCTGGCGGAGGGATTCTCACTCCCTGTGCGTTCCCCCCGGCCCGGTGAGAGCCGGCTGTGTCGGAGGTCTCAGCGGTGACCCTGTGAGGTCAGGTCGTGTGTCCCCGTGGTACAGTTGAGGACACCGCGTCCAGGGTTCGAGGACTTCTTTGTGGCAGTGGGACCCTGGCCCCGGCCGCCTCTTGGGTGGGAAGAAGGAGACACTGGTCCCTGCCACTCCGGGCCGCAGGCAGCAGGCGACCGAAGAGGCGCACGGAACGGGAGCCGCGGCTGCCCCCGCGCCCCTGCCGGCCGGCCTGGCTGTGGGTCTCTGATCACGCCTGTGGCTGACCGCGGCCCCGGGAGCGGCGAGCCTGCGGTCAGGTAGCCGGCTGCGTGCCGCCGCCCGAGGGCAGCGAGTCAGCGGCGCGGCCTCCAGGGACACCACGTCGTCGCCCTGGAGCGCGGGCAGCCGGAGCCGGCGGCCAGCCTGGCGGGCACAGCCAGACGCCGGCTGCTCCTCTGCACACGGGGGCACCTCGCAGCCTGTGCGGTGCCAGCGGGCGATGCGGACGGAGCTCTGGCATCTGAGCAGAGGACGGGCTGCGTCCTCTCCAGTGCGCCCCCACTGTTAACACTCTACTCCCCTCCCCGCAAACACACACACACACACACACACACACACACCCCCCTCTCTGGGCCAGAGCGCTGCCTCTCCGGGGTGGTCAGCGGCAGGAGCCTGGGTGCTCAGGAGCGTGGGGGCCCTGGCAGCCGGCGAGGGACCGTGTAAGGACGCCAGCGGTTGGGGCTGACCTGGCAGCGATCCCTGTGTGTGTGAGGTGCTCCCGCGGGCGTCATTCGATAGCAGGGCTCAGCCATTCTTGTTCCCATCAGGCTCTGAGGAAGGGGAGCCCCCAGCGGGGGGGAGGGGTCTGTGGTCCCCTGGTCACTTCCACCTCCCGCGCGACGTCTGACTCACACCCGTTCGCACACGGCGCCTCTGCCCTGTCCTTTCCCGGCCGCCCGCACAGAGCTTGAGCGACGGAGACCCACGTGTCCGCGTCGTTTAGAAACACCGTCTCTTTCCCTCCTGTCGCCGGCGGGTCCCTCACGAAGGCCCCGCAGCTTGAGGGTGCCGCTCGGTGAGAGGGTGGATGGCCCGCCAGCCCGGCCCTCTTCTCCCCCCTTCCATTGTGTCTCCCGTTTCCAGGCTCTGGGCCGCGTGGCCGGCAGCGACACCTCTCTCTAGCCTGGGCGTGTTCTCACCCTCCCTCCTCCTCCTGGCCTGCGCTGCCCTCGCAGACATGCCGGCCGCCGCCAGCCCGTCCATCTGTGCGTGCTGGACCCACAGTGGCGTGTCAGCCCTGGGCAGGCTGGGTCCCGTGGGCACGCCGCACACCCGGCCCTCTGAAGCCTCCTCCTCCACGGGCAGGCGACCAAGACCCCCCTCTGCCTTTCCCGTTGGAGCCTGGCCCTCCTGCCTCGCCCCTCAGCTCTAGGGGCGGGGGAGGGCGCTGGCTTAGGAAGTGTGACTGGCGTCTCTTACAGCGGCTCCATTTCTGGGGGTAAAATGGCCACGGGGAGCCCCTGCCGCCAGCAGAAGGGCTCAGCCCTGCGGGAGCCTGGCCCGGCTCCGGCGTCAGGACCAGCCCTGCCTGTGTAGCTCGGGGTGGCAGAGGGTCAGGACCGCGCCCACGGCATCCGCATGAGGCCTCGCGTCTGGATCTCCCCCTCGGAGCCTGAATTTCCCCCGTCTGTGAAAGTGGATCAAGTGAGGGAACAATTCCTGAAGCAAGGGAAACCATGGATGCGGCCAGGCTTCGGACCACACAGGCGCTGGAGAGGTGGTAGTGGGCTTATTGAGTGCTTCCGGCAGGCCGTGCCCTCCTCGAGGCTCCGGGGACACAGACCCTGAGATCACAACTAGAGGCCCGATGCACGGAGATTCGGGCAAGAATGGGCCTTCCTTCCCCTGGCTGCCGGCACCACCCTGGCTCTGGCCAGGGCTGCCTTTCCGCCTTCCCACGCTGCCCAGAGGCCCGGAGCCACTGGGGTGGTGCCCAACACGTTGTAGCCATGGCGACCATGCAAGCGTCCCACCCCCGGCCCCATGCCGCTCTGCTCCTGTGTATGCACATTAGCCGGCCCTCTGGGTTGGGTTAATTTGTATATTCACTCCTGATGGGCTGGTGGGCATCGTGAAGGGGTGACCAGTCAGCATGTTACTCTTCTGTTAGTGCAGATGCCGGCATGGGGGTGTCCCAGAAATCATCAGTCAGGTGGGAGCTAATTCAATGTTAGACCAAATACCGCAGGTTCACTTCTGTTTCCTTTTTTAAAATATATTTTCTTTATTGATTTCAAAAGGGAAGGGAAAGGGAAAGAGAAATAGACAGAGTCGTGATGAGAGAGAACCATTGATTGTCTGCCTCCTGGACATCCCACACTGGGGATCGAGCCCACAACCTGGGCCTGTGCCCTGATACTCCGCTGGCACATGTCCACGAACTGGTTCCTAGGTCGACGCTCAGCCGCTGCGTTGCTAATCTTGTGTGGCCTCTGACTGGCTGTAAAATCCAAAGGGCCCCGGGCAGAGGAAGGCCCCCCACCCCTGGGAGAGGGACCGGGGAGCGAAGCTGGAGCCTGAAGAAAATGAGCGAGTGACCGGGTGGCTCAGCACGGGGGCCCAGGGGGCTGCCCGGGTCCGGCACCCCCTCCTGCCTGGCAGGTGTGGCTCAGTGGTTGGCCTGTGAACTAGTAGGCACCCAGCACCGCGGGCGGAGGACAGGAATCCCCCTGACCGTGCCCTCCCGAGCCCGCAGTGCCGCCCGGAGCGTCAGCATCGTCGCTGTGAGCCGCAGCGGCCCAGAGTCCCCCCTCGTTCTCGGGATCGAGTTCTGCGGCTCGGGTCCCGCCACAGATGGAGGCTTCCCCGTGTTCTCTGAGTCCAGTGTCTCTACCCCCGTAACCACAGGGTCCTGTCCCATCTCAGCATCGCCCTGCTGCTTTAAAAACGCATTCAAGCGGAAAGTGACGGTCAGGCTGAGGGAGGACTCTGGCAGTGTCCCAAGGCAACCCCGTTCTAGAGGGAGCGGCTTGCGTTCACGTTGGCGCCACAGGGAGGAAACTGGTCTGGAACAGACGGGCATCAGGGCTCTGTCCGCAAGCAGAGGACGCTGTGTGGCAAGGACACACCCTCGCTGTGGCTGCGAGCCCTGGGGGAGA
>JAAGEH010001566.1:0-10819 GCA_011751065.1 Lasiurus cinereus
TTTTGCATCTGGGTTCATCAGGGGTCTGGGCCTATACTTTCCTTTCTCGGTCGTGTCTTTATCTGGTTTTGGAAGCAGGTTAACGGCGGCCTCGTAAAACGGGCGGGGGAACCTTCCCTCTGGAACTTTTTGGGGGAGTTTGAGGAGGACCGGGTGTTCATTCTTTTTTGAATGTTTGGTTCGACTCACCTGTGAAGCCATCCAGTCCAGGACTTTATCAGGATTTTTTCGTGACTTTTTAATTCAGTTTCGCTCGTAGTAATCTGTCTGCTTAGATGATCTGCTTCTTATTAGTTCAGTCTTGGAAGAATGTATGTTTCTAGGCATCTGTCCACTTCTTCCAGATTGTTCATTCTGTTGGCATATCATTGTCACCCATCCTATTTTCTTACAGTTCCTTGTACTTTTTTTTTAAAGGATTAATCTTTTTTTTATTTTTATTTTTTTAATTTTTTTATATCCTTGTACTTCTGTGGTGTCAGTTGTCACTTCTCTTTCATTTCTGATTTTATTGGGTGCTGTCAGGTGTATCATTTTTATCTTTTCTAAGAACCAGCTCTTGCTTTCATGGATCTTTTGTATTGTTTGTCAGATTCTAATACATGTATTTTTGCTCTCATCTTTATTATTTTCTCCCTTCTTCTCACTTTGGGCTTTGTTGTTCTTTTTCTAGTTTGTTTGGGTGTAACATTCGATTGTTTACTGGAGATTTGTTTGTTTGTTGGTTTGTTTCTTTAGGTAGGCCTGCATTGCTATACATTTTCTGATAAGGACTACTTTCCCTGTGTCCTGTAGATTTTGGGATTTAGAACAATTTGGGGACTTCGTGTTTTTGTCTTCATTTGTCTCTAGGTATCTTTTGATTTCTTCCTTGATCTCATTGCTAACCCATTCTAAAATTGATACCTTTGATGGTTTTGCAGAGATCCTTAATCTCTCACCACTTTTTTTTTTCTTTTTGCTCTTCTCATTGGGTGTTTTCAGTTGTCTTATCTTCTGAATTTGTGATCGGATCCTCTGCTTCATTTAATCTGCTGTTGAATCCTTCGAGTGTATTCTTCATTTCTGACTGGCTCCTTTTTATGGTTTCTATGGTCTTTAAAAATATATATATTTTTAAAGAAAGGAAGGGAGAGGGAGAGAGAGAAACATTAAGGAGAAGAGAGAATCTTTGATCGGTGGCCTCCTGCAAGCCCCACACTGGTAATTGATTGAGCTCACAACCCGGGCATGTGCCCTCACTGGACATCAAACCACCACCTCCTGGTTCATAGGTTGATGCTGAACCACTGAGCCATGCCAGGTGGGTTGTGTCCTTTGTATGCTTACTATCTCTGCTGAAGTTCTCAGTTCCTTGAGCAAACCTTTCTTTAGTGTATTGATTTAAGAGAGAGAGGCAGGGAGACAAATATAAGGATTTTGTTCCACTTGTTTATGCAGTCATCGGCTGCTTCGTGTATGTGCCCGGACCGGGATGGAAACCACAACCTTGACATATTGTGATGATTCTCCAGCCACCTGAGCTACCTGGTCAGGGACCCTGGCACAGTCTTCTCACCAGAGTTCTGAACGCTGTGTCTGGTCTGTGTCTTGCCTCTGTTTCATTTAGTTCTTTTTCTGGAGGTGTTTCCCGTTCTTTCATGTGGGACATGTTTCTTCATCTCTCCACTTGGCTGCCTCTCTGTATTGGATTCTGTATGTAAGTAGGCCTGCTGCACCTCCTCGTCTTGACAGGGCGGCCGAAAGTAGTAGGTGTCCCGAGGGGCCCAGGGGCCCAGCCTCCCTGATCCCCCGAGCCAGGTGCCCCAGGCGTGTCCCTGGCAGGGGTTGTGTGTGCCCTCTTGTCATGGTGGCGTGTTCATGGCGGTTGTCACGTCAGTAGGTGGGACTGACCCACAGGCCACAGCAGACTGGCGGCTGTGCAGGGGCTGACCGCAGCATGGGGGGGGGGACCGTGGCCGGCCGAGACCACCCTGTGGGCGGCTGCTGGAGGAGCTCCTCAGGTGGCGCCCCCCTTCCTCCAGCCGCAGGAGCGGAGCGTCACCGTGACCTGGCACGGCTGGGTCCCCGGCGTCTGGAGCGGGGAGACCTCACCCCTCCACAGCTCACCGCTGGGTGTGGAGTCTCATTCCCGCAGCAGCTCCGTGGCCCCAGGTTGGCCTTTTCAGGCGGAGGCACGAGGGCTGTGCTCCCGGGGGGCCTGCTCCATCGGCAGGTCCCGGCCTGTGCTTCCCTCTCCGGCAGCCTCCGAGGCCCCCCGTTATCTGGAGGTTAGGACCAGGTCTCTGCCTCCTAGACTCCGCTCTTCACACCCAGCCAGGGGAGCGGCGGCTCTGTCTATCCCCAGCTGTTGGGGTGTCAGACACGTGGGACTCAGGGGGCTGAGGGCCAGGCCTGCGGAGGCACAGTCAGCAAGACCAGGCCACCCCAGGCACCCCATCCACATCTCGGGGTGCGACTCCCAGCAGGCTCGCTGCTCACTCCGCACGGAGGCTGTGTGAAGACAACAGAGGCCTTGCCCTGGAGGATGTCGGGGGGTGGGGGGGCAGTGTGGAAAGAAGTGCATGAGATGAACCCCAAGAAGACCTGGGTAATTACAGTCACTCAGCGTGGAGGCTGCCCTCCTAGACTCAGCTCTTGACACCCAGGAAGGGGAGCGCTGGCTCTCCCCGAGGCCCGGACAGATGGCGGGGCCGCTGGCCTCCGTGTCCCCGCAGGGAGCGGGCTCTCGAGTTCCTGTTAGCAAACGGTCAGGGCCGCCTGGTGACCCCCCGCATCTGCCGGGCCACGCCGTGACGGGAAGCGCTCCCACTCTCCCTTCTCTGCCCCCACAGCCAGGTACGTCTGGGGCCCCCCCGGCAGCCTCCACGGGGCAGCTAAGTGACATAATTACCCAGGTCTTTTTGGGGTTCATCTCATGCACTTCTTTCCACACTGTCTCCCCTCACCCCCCCGCCCCCCGGATATCCTCTGGGGCAAGGCCCCTGTTGTTTTCGCACAGCCTCTGGGCTGAGTGAGCAGCGAGCCTGCTGGGAGTCGCACCCCGAGATGTGGGTGGGGTGCCCCGGGTGGCCTGGTCTTGCTGTCTGTGCTCTGCAGGCCTGGCCCCTCAGCCCCCCGAGTCACACGTGTCTGACACCCAAGCAGCTGCGGGTAGAAGGAGACAGGCAAGCAAGTGGACATTTCCCCTAAACCGGGGACGGCCGATCCCAGGCAGCGTCCGCGGGGGCTGCTGTTGGAGATCCACCACGAGGAGCCGCCGGCGAGGCTGCCGTGGGTTTTGGAGGAGCCCCCCCCTCCCAGGTGTCTCTCACATCCCGTCCCCTGCTAGGGGCCTCAGGGGGACCCTCCTTGTGGCACTGTGCACCCGGGCCGCATCGGCCCGCCACAGGGTGCCTGGCTCCTACCCAGGAGGCTCAGTGCCAAGATCTAAGGCCCTGGGATGTGGGAGGGGGGTGGCGGGGAGGGATGCAGGCTTTCCTGCGGGGTGGGTACGAGTTTCCAGGGTTCCGGGAATGGTGGAAACCTTCGAGCAGAAGCTCCGGAATAGTATTTGTCCCGGGTTCCCGGGGCTGCCTCTCGGTTACCCACAGCTTGGTTACAGTTGACTTTTCTGTAGCTAACATCATCGCATGGCTGTAAAAGCCAGTGAAGGATGAAGTGTCTCTAAGTCAGTGGTTCTCCACCTTCCTCAGGCCCCGACCCTTGCATCCAGTTCCTCATGGGGTGGTGACCCCCAACCATGAAATGTTGCTACTGTGATGCATCGTGATGTCAATATCTGCATTTCCCGATGGTCTTAGGCGACCCCTGTGAAAGGGTCGTTCGATCCCCAAAGGGGTCGCGACCCACAGGTTGAGAACCGCTGCTCTAAGTGTAATAATGATCTTTTCTGATCCACGGGGAGAGTGGGCAGAGGGGCTGTAGACCAGAGAAAGGACCTCTACTTTCCTCGGCCAGGAATCTGGTCCAGCCCAGCCCATGTAGCTCAGGGGTTAAGCTTCAAACCCACAAACCAGGAGGTCACTGTTTAACTCCCGGTCGGGGCACAGGCTCGGGTCGCAGGCTCCATCCCCAGTATGGGGCGTGCAGGAGGCAGCTGATCCATGATTCTCTCTCATCACTGGTGTCTCTCTCTCTCTTCCTCTCCCTTCCTCTCCCTTCCTCTCTCTAAAAATAAATAAACAAACAATAAAATAAAAGTCAGTGAAAAGTATGTGTTAAAAAGCAGCGGCCCGCAGCCCCCCATCTTCCTCCCGGGGAGGAGCACACGAGGGGCCGCCTGGCAGCGGCGGAGCCGGCGGGCCAGGAATCTCCTGAGCTGCCTTTCGAGGAAGGAGGAGAGCTGTGAGGCCGCCAAAGGTCATGGCCCAACCTGCTCTGTGCTGTGAAGTACCATGTGGAGCAGCACATGACAAGCGTGTGCAGGAGACATGCTGGCTTCTGAGTAAAGCCGGGGGCAGGGGGAGGGGGAATCAGACAGTCACAGCTTTCTTCCTTCCTTCCTTCCTTCCTTCCTTCCTTCCTTCCTTCCCTCCTTTCTTTCTTTCTTTCTTTCTTTCTTCCTTCCTTCCTTCCTTCCTTCCTTCCTTTCCTTTCTTTCCTCCCTCCCTCCCTCCCTCCCTCCCTCCCTCCCTCCCTCCTTCCTTCCTTCCTTCCTTCCTTCCTTCCTTCCTTCCTTCTTCCTTTCTAACCCTCACGGCCGAAGCTTAAACGCCTTAGCATAGGCCTCTGCGTGGTCTTCTGGCTGTGGAAGAGGTAATCTGGCAGGTGATCAGAACTGACAGAAATAAAAGAAACGCAGAGACGTAAGAAGACGGTAAAGGTTGCGTGCACCGTCCTGACCCGCAGGCCGACGTGCCAGGTCACCTCCTAAGAGTGGGCGGAGCTGGGAAATCCCCGCGGCCTCGTGGGGGTGGGGACGGGGTGGTGGTGAGCGCCCCTGCGGCCGCCGCTCGGGTGCAAGGGGGGCCGCGCGGTGTGAGCAGAGCGCAGCCCTCGGGGATGAGCGCGCCGCCCGCCGCGGGGCTCCGTGCTTTCCGCCGTGGAGCGCACCCGTTCCCCTTACAGCGGGGAGGCCTCCGTGAGAGCGTGTGTGCGCCCCCGCAGCCTGCGCCTGGCCTTCGCTGCGAGTGCATCCCCCCCCCGCCGCACCCCGCTCCCGTCACGCCGGCACGTGTGTCCCCTCCCTGGGCCTGCACGCCGGCGCGGGCCGTGGCGGGCGGTCAGTGGCAGCGGGGAGCTGAGGAAGGCGGGGGGCCGGGGTCCCAGCATCCAGAGCATTCACGTGAGTGCTCCCTGGATCTGCCCTCTGGTTACTGTTGGCGGGTCACCAACCAGTCTTTTGCTGGGATTGTCGCGCACAGCCGAAGGACCGGGCGCGTTCCTAGGAACGGGTCGTTAGGGACTCGTCGCTGTGCGGACGTCAGAGCGGGCACGCAGGCCGCCGCGCTGGCCTAGCCTGCGACAGCATGGCCCTGTCCGAAGCCACACCCGGTTAGAGTGCACCATCTAACTGTCGCCCGTCTTATTAGAAAGCAGGCTTTGAGTGACCAGGCCGCAGAGCCGGGAGGCAGAGCGGGTTACGGGGTGGAGCGTGTTCAGCTGTGAGTTACTCACCCGAGCCCCCTCCCCCTCCGCCCTCCCTCGGGGCTCCCGCCCCGGGTGGGCCAGGGAGCTCGGGGCCCAGAGGTGGCCTTCCCCGTTCCCAGGCCGCCACGCCGGCCTGTCTGCGTCTCGGTGGCCATTGTTCCTGCGAAGCCAGACCCCCGGGCAGGGCCTGTGCCAGAGCTGTGCTGGGTCTGTGCGCGCCTTCCTCCTCCCAGCGACCCGACCCGGGGCGGGCGGGCGGGGGGGGGGCACTGCCGAGGCTCAGAGCGGCAGAGCGGCTGCCCCGGGCCACACAGCCAGCGCCTGGCCGGACCGGTCTTCCAGCTCCAGGGCCCCGGTTCCAGAGCTCGGGCGGCGGCCGCCCTGACCCCGGTGTGCGAGCGTGCGTTCCCCTCCCTGCGCACACACAGCAAGCGCGCCCCTTCTCGCGGGGCACCGACGGTCAGGTCAGCGAGGGTTCCTGGCAGAGAATTTGGGGGAGCGGGTGTCTTGGTGGAGGCGGGATGAGGAGACACTCATTCTGCTGCCAGGTCTCGGCCGTGAGGCTGCGGCATCCGGAAGGGCGGCTTCGATGGGCGGCTCCTTCGTGATCGCGGGGGCCCCTGTGACACTTCCTCAGCTGCCTTCCCTCCTCACCCTCTGAGAGGCGGAGCACGGGGCGCCTGCCGTGGCTGCCGGGGTGGAGACGCCTCCAGCGGAGCGCTGTGTTTGCTTCGAGGTCTAAGGTGGCGCCTGCCCGCCCGGAGGAAGGAGGGGCTCCCTGCGAGGCAGGTGCTCCCACCCGCTAACTGCGGACCCCGCTGAGCGCCGAGGGAGCTCCGCCTCCTTTACTGGCCCTGTGCTTCCTGGTGCCACACTCCTCCTCTGGGGCAGCGGTTCTCAGCCTGTGGGTCGCCACCCCTTTGGGGATGGAACGACCCTTTCACAGGGGTCGCCTAAGACCATCAGAAAACACCTATTTCCCATGGTCTTAGGCACCAACACACCGCTCCTCGGTGTAGCAACGTGTAGCCATGTAGTTTACTGTTGTCCTAGGAAGATTGTTGCCCATGCTACACCACGATTCAAGACAAAATTTCATTTATTTGTCATTAGAAATAAATATTTCACAATAGATAATTACATATTATTTTTGTGATTAAGCCCTATGCTTTAATGACGTGCAATTTGTAACAACGAAAATACATCCTGCCTATCAGATATTTACATGACGATTCATAACAGTAGCAAGATGACAGTGATGAAGTAGCAATGGAAATCATTGTATGGTTGGGGGTCACCACCCCATGAGGAGCTGTCTTAAAGGGTCTCGACCTTAGGAAGGTGGAGAACCGCTGAGGTAGAGGAAGACTCCCCACCCCGCAGCCCCTCCCCAGGGTGGTGGTGGCATCCGTTTTCCTGTTCGGCTGGAAGCAAACGCTCAGAAAACCGGTCCTGGCGGGTGGATGTTCGGAGAGCCTGGCAACACGTCACACCCGCGGCGACCAAAGTCAGCTTTCCCTGCAACAAGAGGCACACGAATCCCTGCCCGCAACCACGCCGCAACCATCGGATCAGGAGCCGGGGGTGGCCCCGAGCGAATGCGCCTTCCTTTGGTCCAGCCCCATTCACAGCGGGCGGGTCTGCCGACCGGGCAGCTGCCTGCAGGTGCCCGGAGCAGCGATGGCAGGGCATTGGGGGGGGGGTGCCTCTCACAGGCCCCGTGGCGGATTTCAGGGGTTTGAGCGTCAACTTATGAGCCAGGAGGTCACGGTTGAATTCCCGGTCAGGGCACAGGCCTGGTGGAGGGCCCATCCCCAGGGCGGGGCGTGCAGGAGGCAGCCGATGGATGATGTTTCTCTCTCGTCTCACCGATGTTCCGTCTCTCCCTCTCCCTCCCTCTCTCTCCAAGATAAAGAAATAGGTAAATAAACACCGTTAAGATGCCAGCCCACTTCCTAACCACGGAGGCCAGGCCCGCTGTCGCTTGCTGGTGGGAGCGAGGCCGGGTGACGAGGAACGGGGTCCTGGCGGAGGGATTCTCACTCCCTGTGCGTTCCCCCCGGCCCGGTGAGAGCCGGCTGTGTCGGAGGTCTCAGCGGTGACCCTGTGAGGTCAGGTCGTGTGTCCCCGTGGTACAGTTGAGGACACCGCGTCCAGGGTTCGAGGACTTCTTTGTGGCAGTGGGACCCTGGCCCCGGCCGCCTCTTGGGTGGGAAGAAGGAGACACTGGTCCCTGCCACTCCGGGCCGCAGGCAGCAGGCGACCGAAGAGGCGCACGGAACGGGAGCCGCGGCTGCCCCCGCGCCCCTGCCGGCCGGCCTGGCTGTGGGTCTCTGATCACGCCTGTGGCTGACCGCGGCCCCGGGAGCGGCGAGCCTGCGGTCAGGTAGCCGGCTGCGTGCCGCCGCCCGAGGGCAGCGAGTCAGCGGCGCGGCCTCCAGGGACACCACGTCGTCGCCCTGGAGCGCGGGCAGCCGGAGCCGGCGGCCAGCCTGGCGGGCACAGCCAGACGCCGGCTGCTCCTCTGCACACGGGGGCACCTCGCAGCCTGTGCGGTGCCAGCGGGCGATGCGGACGGAGCTCTGGCATCTGAGCAGAGGACGGGCTGCGTCCTCTCCAGTGCGCCCCCACTGTTAACACTCTACTCCCCTCCCCGCAAACACACACACACACACACACACACACACACCCCCCTCTCTGGGCCAGAGCGCTGCCTCTCCGGGGTGGTCAGCGGCAGGAGCCTGGGTGCTCAGGAGCGTGGGGGCCCTGGCAGCCGGCGAGGGACCGTGTAAGGACGCCAGCGGTTGGGGCTGACCTGGCAGCGATCCCTGTGTGTGTGAGGTGCTCCCGCGGGCGTCATTCGATAGCAGGGCTCAGCCATTCTTGTTCCCATCAGGCTCTGAGGAAGGGGAGCCCCCAGCGGGGGGGAGGGGTCTGTGGTCCCCTGGTCACTTCCACCTCCCGCGCGACGTCTGACTCACACCCGTTCGCACACGGCGCCTCTGCCCTGTCCTTTCCCGGCCGCCCGCACAGAGCTTGAGCGACGGAGACCCACGTGTCCGCGTCGTTTAGAAACACCGTCTCTTTCCCTCCTGTCGCCGGCGGGTCCCTCACGAAGGCCCCGCAGCTTGAGGGTGCCGCTCGGTGAGAGGGTGGATGGCCCGCCAGCCCGGCCCTCTTCTCCCCCCTTCCATTGTGTCTCCCGTTTCCAGGCTCTGGGCCGCGTGGCCGGCAGCGACACCTCTCTCTAGCCTGGGCGTGTTCTCACCCTCCCTCCTCCTCCTGGCCTGCGCTGCCCTCGCAGACATGCCGGCCGCCGCCAGCCCGTCCATCTGTGCGTGCTGGACCCACAGTGGCGTGTCAGCCCTGGGCAGGCTGGGTCCCGTGGGCACGCCGCACACCCGGCCCTCTGAAGCCTCCTCCTCCACGGGCAGGCGACCAAGACCCCCCTCTGCCTTTCCCGTTGGAGCCTGGCCCTCCTGCCTCGCCCCTCAGCTCTAGGGGCGGGGGAGGGCGCTGGCTTAGGAAGTGTGACTGGCGTCTCTTACAGCGGCTCCATTTCTGGGGGTAAAATGGCCACGGGGAGCCCCTGCCGCCAGCAGAAGGGCTCAGCCCTGCGGGAGCCTGGCCCGGCTCCGGCGTCAGGACCAGCCCTGCCTGTGTAGCTCGGGGTGGCAGAGGGTCAGGACCGCGCCCACGGCATCCGCATGAGGCCTCGCGTCTGGATCTCCCCCTCGGAGCCTGAATTTCCCCCGTCTGTGAAAGTGGATCAAGTGAGGGAACAATTCCTGAAGCAAGGGAAACCATGGATGCGGCCAGGCTTCGGACCACACAGGCGCTGGAGAGGTGGTAGTGGGCTTATTGAGTGCTTCCGGCAGGCCGTGCCCTCCTCGAGGCTCCGGGGACACAGACCCTGAGATCACAACTAGAGGCCCGATGCACGGAGATTCGGGCAAGAATGGGCCTTCCTTCCCCTGGCTGCCGGCACCACCCTGGCTCTGGCCAGGGCTGCCTTTCCGCCTTCCCACGCTGCCCAGAGGCCCGGAGCCACTGGGGTGGTGCCCAACACGTTGTAGCCATGGCGACCATGCAAGCGTCCCACCCCCGGCCCCATGCCGCTCTGCTCCTGTGTATGCACATTAGCCGGCCCTCTGGGTTGGGTTAATTTGTATATTCACTCCTGATGGGCTGGTGGGCATCGTGAAGGGGTGACCAGTCAGCATGTTACTCTTCTGTTAGTGCAGATGCCGGCATGGGGGTGTCCCAGAAATCATCAGTCAGGTGGGAGCTAATTCAATGTTAGACCAAATACCGCAGGTTCACTTCTGTTTCCTTTTTTAAAATATATTTTCTTTATTGATTTCAAAAGGGAAGGGAAAGGGAAAGAGAAATAGACAGAGTCGTGATGAGAGAGAACCATTGATTGTCTGCCTCCTGGACATCCCACACTGGGGATCGAGCCCACAACCTGGGCCTGTGCCCTGATACTCCGCTGGCACATGTCCACGAACTGGTTCCTAGGTCGACGCTCAGCCGCTGCGTTGCTAATCTTGTGTGGCCTCTGACTGGCTGTAAAATCCAAAGGGCCCCGGGCAGAGGAAGGCCCCCCACCCCTGGGAGAGGGACCGGGGAGCGAAGCTGGAGCCTGAAGAAAATGAGCGAGTGACCGGGTGGCTCAGCACGGGGGCCCAGGGGGCTGCCCGGGTCCGGCACCCCCTCCTGCCTGGCAGGTGTGGCTCAGTGGTTGGCCTGTGAACTAGTAGGCACCCAGCACCGCGGGCGGAGGACAGGAATCCCCCTGACCGTGCCCTCCCGAGCCCGCAGTGCCGCCCGGAGCGTCAGCATCGTCGCTGTGAGCCGCAGCGGCCCAGAGTCCCCCCTCGTTCTCGGGATCGAGTTCTGCGGCTCGGGTCCCGCCACAGATGGAGGCTTCCCCGTGTTCTCTGAGTCCAGTGTCTCTACCCCCGTAACCACAGGGTCCTGTCCCATCTCAGCATCGCCCTGCTGCTTTAAAAACGCATTCAAGCGGAAAGTGACGGTCAGGCTGAGGGAGGACTCTGGCAGTGTCCCAAGGCAACCCCGTTCTAGAGGGAGCGGCTTGCGTTCACGTTGGCGCCACAGGGAGGAAACTGGTCTGGAACAGACGGGCATCAGGGCTCTGTCCGCAAGCAGAGGACGCTGTGTGGCAAGGACACACCCTCGCTGTGGCTGCGAGCCCTGGGGGAGA
>JAAGEH010001567.1:0-14184 GCA_011751065.1 Lasiurus cinereus
TAATTAAATCTTTATTATTCAGATTATTACATTTGTTTCTCTTTTTTCCCCTCCATAACTCCCCTCCACCAAAATCCCACCCTTCCTTCTGCCCTTACCTCCCTCCCGTTGACCTCATCCATAGGTGTATGATTTTTGTCCAGTCTCTCCCTGTACACACCTCACTCCTTTCTCCCTGAGAATTATCCATGCTCCTAATTCTATTTTATTCACCAGTTTATTCTGTTCATCAAATTTTTAATTCACTTAATTTTTAGATTCACTTGTTGATAGATATGTATCTGTTGTTCATAATTTTTTGTCTTTTACCTTTTTCTTCTTCCTCTTCTAAAAGAATACCTTTCAGCATTTCATATAATACTGGTTTGGAGTTGATGAATTCCTTTAGCTTTTTCTTCTCTGTGAAGCTCTTTATCTGCCCTTCAATTCTGAATGATAGCTTTGCTGGATAGATTATTCTCGGTTGTAGGTTCTTGCTATTCATCATGTTGAATATTTTTTGCCACTCCCATCTGGCCTGCATCGTTTCTGTTGAGAAATCAGCTGACAGTCTTATGGGTGCTTCCTTGTAGGTAATTAACTGTTTTTCTCTTGCTGCTTTCAATATTCTCTCTTTGTCTTTTGCTCTTGATATTTTAATTATGATGTGTCTTGGTGTAGTCCTCTTTGGATTCCTTTTATATGGGGTTCTTTGTGCTTCCTGGACTTGTAAGTCTATTTCTTTTACCAGATGTGGGAAGTTTTCAGTCATTATTTCCTTAAATAGGTTTTCAGTATCTTACTCTCTCTCTTCTTCTGGCACCCCCACAATTCTGATGTTGTTACGCTTGAAGCTGTCCCAGAGGCTCCTTACATTATCTTCACATTTTTGGATTCTTTTCTCTTCTTGCTTTTCCAGTTGAGTGTTTTCTGCTTCTTTATATTTCAATTTTTTGACTTGATTCTTGTCTTCCTTTAGTCTGCTGTTAGGTCTCTGTACAATATTTTTTAATTCAGTCAGTGTATGTTTAAATTTTAGTTGGTTCTTTTCCATCTCTAATTGGGTCTTTTTCATCTCCTCTTGGATCTCACTAAATTTATCCATCTTTTCTAGCATATTCTTGGAAAACCTTATAAGTGTGGTTTTGAACTCTATATCCAGTTGTTTGTTTTCCTCCATTTTATTTGTTTGTGATCCCTTCCCTTGACTCGGCATTTTCACTATGCTGGGAGAACTTCTGTGTTGGATTCAGCCTTATGATACCAGACTTGCAAAACCACAGAAGCCTCTCTATTGAGCTTGGGATGGGTGGAGTCTCAGGGCTTAAGGGACCGCCTTGCCTTCCAGTCGGCCCCGCCCTCCACAGCCCTCGAGTCTCACGTGATTGGGTAATCGCTGGAGCGGTCCTTGTGCTTGCGCGTGCTGGCCGTGGTGCCTCTAGACTGCTGCCTTTCCGGCTCCCCTGCGCTCTGGGACTACAAGAGTCTGGGTCCCCATGGCTTCATCTGAAACTGGGGCTTAGTGGGGTCAGAAGTGGCGAAGTTGGGAGGTTCTGTCTCCTTCCCGCCCACTCGCAAAAGCCAGCAGCACAATCAGCAGTCTGTCTCTGCGCGCAGTGCTGTGTGCGCCACCAGGCCTCTGATCTTTTGTGACTCCTCTAAATTTCCGTGCACCTCTCCCTTTTCACAGTCCAAACTCCCCCTGTATGAGTTTCGAGTGGATCTGGGGTTTAGTGTCCTAGGATAAGGGGTTCAATGCCTTTGAGAGTCTCTGTTTTCTGAGGATAATTTTTGTGGGTGGTTTGTAAATAAACTCCTTAGAAACTAGTAATAGTTGCTTTCTTTTTAGGCACTAATACCATGTAGGCATTTGAGTTGGACAATTTTACCCAAAACCAATAACATAATATATGTTAAGTGATAAGATAGCTTGTTTGACCCTAAATTTGGTCAAATAATCACTTTGTCTTTGGTTGGTTTCCAAAGTAAGTCACTCTTCAAAAAAGAAAAATGATTTGTAATGACTTTGAAAACTTCTCTGTAAAATCCTCTTCTAAGCAGTTGAATAATTTATGCCTCTTTAATATTGGAGAGGGAAGTTATTCCTCAAAGGCTGGCTTTCATAAGCACTTTGCTGTGGTTGATTGATCTCTCAACTCTGGAGGAAGTCTGTCTGTGAAGCTCATGAACAATGTATCATGTAACCCCAATACCTCTAAGCACATAAGTGGGTCACATGAAAACAAAGATAGTCACAATTTGATTTTAATTGAAAAATAAAAGTATTAGAAAAAACTAACATCCCTAAGGTAAAGAAAGGACAGTGGGACATAGAGTAAAGACAGAAGTTGTGTTTCATTAAAAGCAGAGCCATTTGCAGCCCTACATTGGCAAGGCTTAAGGTATTAAGGTCACTCATTTGGAAAAGGGCATGCCTTACTTTTTCCTGAGAGACTGGATTTCTATGGGCATCCATGGACATGTGTCTGTATCTTCAGATAAATCTGCAGCATTTGACACAGTCTTTCATCATCTATTTTCTGTATTCCTTAACTTCTGATTATCCCACTCATATTTTTGCTCTAGGTCTTAAGTCACTAACCTGCTTATGCAAAGGCTTGCCTTGAGCCTGCTGACCACCTCTGGTCCAGTTGGCCATATGATATCAGACTTAGTTGGTGGGATACACATTAAGAGGGGGTGTCTCAGGGTAGGCCTTCTGACTTCATTAGTGTACCTATGCTCCTGTTATTCTGATGAAAGTACAATTTTCCATAAATCATGTTCTCCTAATAGGACTTAAGAGCCTAATTGAAAAGCAACTGCATTTATATCCACTTGATTTTAAGTCTGTCTCAAAAATTCTTACCTCTTCTGTGATTGAACTGTCTCCTCTCTTTTATTTTTTGTAATTTATTTTTAAATTATATTTTGATTGATTTCCAGTAGGAATGGAGAGGGAATGAGATATAGAAACATCAATGATGATAGTGAATCATTGATTGGCTGCCTCCTGCATGCCCCAAATGATCATTAAGCTCATAACCAGGGTGTGTGCCCTATCTGGGAATTGAACTGTGATCTCCTATTTCATAGGTCGACATTCAACCACTGAGCCATACCAGCTGCGCTGAAGAATACTGCTGTGAGCATTAAATGAGATATTTGTAAAACTATAATTGTAGGTATGGCCCATAGTTACAACTAAATAAATGTTAATCACTATTATACTTCGGCTTATTCATTCCCAGCCTTCCTCATATCCCAAATTTAGAAACATGTTTTCATAAAGATACCTAAGTTTCCATTGCAAAGTACTTTTTCAGTCACCAAAATTAATTTCATTTATTTTAATTTCTGGACTTGGTTATATAAATGTTAAAAATCTATATTTAAACTCCATTGCCCTAAAGTCTTTAATAATAAGCTTACTAATTATTAGAAGAAACTAGAATGTCTGCCTCCTTCTACCACATTCTAAGGTGACATTTAACAAGATTCCCATTTCTATAGGCCCATCTCTGAATGCATTGACAGCTCTCTCTAGTTTTATTATGCATTTTTTTCTTTAGTATAGCTTGTCTGCCACATTTCTTTTTTTAATCTTTTTTTCTATTAACCTTTAGTAACCATTGAATGAATCATAGAGTAAATAATCTCACTGCTACCCCTCAAATAAAGGTATTTAAAACCCTGATATGCATACAAAGATTCATTTCCACATCAGTTCATTTCTACCTTCTAGTTTTGATTACTTCCCCTTTCATATTATGTAATGTCATTGAACCTAAAAGAGTTAATACAATTCTTAACTGTGCTCAGTTTCATTGCAGTGAAAATAGCACTAGATGTGAGCACAACTGAGTTGATATTTGTAATTTATTCCTTTCTCACTATTATGTGGTTACTGATAAGTTTCTTAGCCATCTGAGACTTTATATGATGAACTAGGAATTAACAATTTCAACTGTGTATAAGCTGTTGAAATTAGATATGATTAAGTAAAATAATTTTCTGAAAGTGCCTTATCCATATTCTCACTAAGAGTTTCCACAAGTGTTCATTTCCTTCCTTTCCTTGAGCAAATCAATGACTGCTTCATCAATAAAATTAAAGTATAGATCTCACAGGGTTTACAAGATGAAATATTAAATGTAATTGAAAACATAATTGATTACTCTGCCAATGTAAGATATTATTATTATTCCCTTATTTGTTGCTAAAATGTCTCATTTGTTGCTATCTTGGCTACATATTATAGTTTATTCAGAAAGATGTAAATATATATTCTATGCTGGTATCTGTAATAACATCTTATTCCAGACCATCCTACTCATCCAACCTGAATTCCTCATTACCGCTTAATATACATCTTTGACAGAGCTCATGGCACTTTCCTCATTGCCCCATAGACCAAGTCCTCAGGCTTTATTCATAATTTTCTTTTGTTTGAACCTCTCTCTTATTCCCAAAGTGCATTTGTCTTGTTTCAATGAAACAACAAGGAAATTCTTGAGAGCAGAAATCACATCTTGCATTTCCCATGAAAGCTTTCAGAATCTTGGCTCAGCCTGATTGCCCATCACCGGGAGAATTTGGGGAAAATTTTTTGCCATCCAGGAATACAAGTTTGGTAAGGCAAATGATTTATCAAACATCTCAAAGGCTTCCCATGCATCTTCTCTGTGACTCAGTTCAATCGCCAGGTGTCAAGGAGAAGTGCCATAAACACGAGGAGGTGGTTGATTTTTCAGATATGGGAACTAGGTTCAGAAAAAAAGAAGTGATTAAGTAGCAAAAGAATCGGAAATTACCAATAGGTTCTTAGGTTAAATGATTTAACCATTTAGCATAAATAATACTAGTCAGGAAAATGTATGTCTTAGATTCCATTTGGCCTGAAAGGTAGATTATATCAATGAGCTAAGAGGTGAGACTTACTAGCTCAAAAGCCAACAAACACCAAATTCAAATGTTTACACATTCAGTTGTTTTAAACATAGCCCAAATAAACACACTTTTAACCATTTAGAATCTGTTTTGCAGAACCTGTAAAATTGTGTGATAGCCTCTGGACCATCATATGATGTGAGGGACTTCCCTAGTATGCAAGCCTGTCAAAAAGCATCATCTTGTGACACTTGTGTGTGTGACTGCCACCCTGTGGTTCTAGCATTTCTTGCTCAGCCCTGAAATTCCTGGAATGTCCTACATAGCCACCATAGGGTAAATGAACAACATGTAGTTCTGAAATTCAGAAAACAGTAGAATGGGAAGCACCAGTGGCCAGATAAGATGCAAGTCAGCTCTGGCCCTGCAGAAGCATCTCTGTGTCTCACAGGCCAGAGCTCAGACCCCGTGGCACTGGGGAATGCAGAGGTTCTGGAACCGCCAGGGACCTCAGTTGCCAGGCCGCATTTGTCAATTTCATCTTTATCTCATTTCTGGAAGGTTCTGATACACAGGATGATGGGAAAGAATGTTCAGGGATTTCAAAAACATTAAGATTCATTATTGGTAACTTCAGAAATTTTTTCAGAGGATAGAAACCGAAAGTGATTTGTTTTATTGCAGAGATCTTTTTTGCTCCTAAGGAAAAGACAATTAAGTTTTAAATATTTATCTCACACCACAGAGAGACATGCTCCCATGGGTTCAACTCTCATAACCATTCTTCATGTTATCCTCACAATATTAAGGCTATGAATCTATCCTTATTTTAGTTATGCCATTAAAATTATGAAAATAATTTTCTCTAGTCCAGCCAAGGGACCATTGCAAAGTAAATTCAGTGGAGGAGATTTTCCACCTCTAATTATTTACCTTGCCAACTTACTTGACTAACATTTTGCTCTGTATATTGCTCAGCCACATATCTTTTGTTCATTTTATTTTAATTCACTTGAACTACAATTGATTGTCCATTGAATTAATCTGAGAAGTTCCATCTCACAACTAAGGTGGATCCTAAGCTGTTGTCCTTATAAAGTGGAAAACCTTCAGGGGGGGCCACCTTTTTCTCTTTCATGTACTCCAGTAATAGCAAAAGCAACATAGTCTAGTTTGATGCCTGACACTTACATGGCATTTATAATATCAAGAACTTTTCACATATTAACCCAACTCTTCTACCACCCATGAGGTAAATACTATTTTAACCCCTTTATACAGATGGGGAAACCTGAGGCAAAGAAAACTGAAGTAAGCTGGTCAGATTTATGAACTAGCAAGTTGTGGAGCTATGGCTCACACCCAGGTCATTTCCTCCAGATTCCAGGCTCCACATGCTCTGCCACCTCTGCCAAGCTCCATGCTGTGGAGGTGGTTGGCCTCTCTGTGGCTTTGGCAGTGACTCCCAGGGGAGCTGAGGGGCCTATGGGTGGTAGGCAATAGGCAAGCACAGACAGCCACACTGTGTTAGCTGTGCTACATGGATTGGACACAGTTCTGTGCTACTGAATGGAGAAGATGTACTCACTTGGCATTTTTCCTAATTACTCTGCTGTCATTCTCAAGCTGGAGCATTTTGTGTCTTTAAGCTAGTTCGTTGTCATTCAAGGACTTTGAAGGTAATCAGAGTGACAGTGTGATGGCACGTTGTGAACAGAGGGCTGATTTCCAGTTATTTCTAGACTGTGAACCTTGACCACCAATTGGTCTGAGGACATTCATTGTGACCTGCATCATCATCACAATAGTGGACTTCTGTAAATATGTGATTTTCACTTTTAATCCAAACACTTAGTTTCATAGGACATACCATACTCTCAGTTTGCCAATCTAGACATGTTCATTAAAGAAGAGCTCTTTTAGCATCCTGTGTAGAGAAGCAGGCAGCACCCTCTCCCAGCTGCCACATGGTGGGCTGTGGGAAGCCTGGGAGGTTTCCATCATAGGCATTCTAAGACACGTGTTCCAGGCCCATCCCTCCAGAATCTCACAGTGCTGCAGCTCCCTCAAGTTGTGTTATTAGTCATGCTGTAGTTGGGGGTTCAGAAATCCAGTTTCAGTTTGAGGGTATCTCTTTAGACCACTATAAACAGCAGAAAATAGGAAAATGTCAAGAAAAATGTCAGTTTCTTGGTAACTTTAACATTCCATAGCTGGCACTAGAATTTCCAATATGCAAATGTTTGTGAGTTTTTTGTTTTTGTCTCCAACACACAATTGGTTCACAGGAAATCTTATTTAGGAGCGGAATTGGAGATATAAAAACAGTGATGAGAAGCTATTGTTAGGTAAAAGGTGGTAATTAAAACTTGTCTTCTTGGGTACTGGCATAACTGAGATTTTGGCATCCTGGCAGCTAGGATATGTGTCTGTGCTCTCTCTACCTCTGGAAGTTTTTTTGCAGTGTTTGGAGGGCTACCTAAAGTGCAGATGGTGGGCTGGGACAATGGGGTGACTGGGCTGCTGTGCCCAAGAAACCACAGCTGGACTGAGTGCTGAATCTCCAGCCTTTTCAACCATGATCCTGGGAAATCCTGGGAGTAGAGCTAATTGTTAACCCACTGTTCCCTCTTTATTAGAGCCTTCATATCCAAGGCTAGAAAGAAAGAGAAATAGTCCAGGGTACGTTTCTTATCTTTTTTAATGGATGTGGTTATGTGGTAGCTGGTAATGACTGAAAATATATAATCACCCCCTTTTTCATCTTTCCCTTTTCCATAGTGAAGTCTTCAGTACCATGTAGAATAGGACTTTGTGTGGCATCTGCAAAAAATACTTGTTGGTGATGTGGAGAGGATAATGCTGAGTTATTTCCCAGTGGCTAAATAAATCTGGGAAGAGATGTATCAGCATAGAAGTCCACAAAGGTGTCATAAATCTCAAATCTGCTTTGTGCTGAAATATTTTATTACAGCATTGATGG
The DNA here is from genome assembly GCA_011751065.1 of Lasiurus cinereus. Classification (NCBI taxonomy): domain Eukaryota; kingdom Metazoa; phylum Chordata; class Mammalia; order Chiroptera; family Vespertilionidae; genus Lasiurus; species Lasiurus cinereus. The sequence continues at coordinate 7,853 of JAAGEH010001567.1, forward strand.
TACTTAGAAACAATTTTACTAAGCAGTAAATCAGTCAAAGTAAGTAATTATAATTCGTTATCATTTATTTTTAAACCCAAACTGGTACAATGTCTCTAATGTAATACACATGCAGACTAAACTATATCTGAGATTACCACTCTACAATTTAACTCTGTTAATTTAGGCCCAGACTGGATGAGAATCTGCCTTGCAGTATCTGTAAAACTGTGTGATAACCTCTGGACCTTGTATGATTAATTACAGAGATGATAAATTAAAATGTAAGAGAATGACAGTAGGACATCCTGGGTATGAAAGAAAGGGCTGGGGAGGAGGGTACCTCAGGGAATATTGCAAGAGATAATATAGTAAAAAAAAATGCTTATTATATTTTCACCAGGATTTACTTTTGGGGGATACTGAGTCAATAGCATAAGTTTATATTTTAGGCCAAGAAGCAGAAAATTAAGGAGGGATTGCTTCCAGCCTTCTAACTGCCAAGACCAGTTTGTCGGCCTGCGGACTGAGGGGTCCCAGGTTCAATTCTGGTCAGGGGTATGTATCCTGGTTGCAGGCACATCCCCAGTGGGGGGCGTGCAGGAGGCGGCTGATCGATGTCTCTCTCTCATTGATGTTTCTAACTCTCTATCCCTTTCCCTTCCTCTGTGTAAAAAATCAATAAAATATATATTTAAAAAATTCTAATAACATATACTTTGGCCAGCTCTCTAAGGTTGCAAAACAATGCAGAAGCTGATAGGTGAGTGACCTGAGCTTATGTTTTGTTTTATTACACAGTGAAATGAAATATTGCATCCGTTTGGGAGAGCCAGAAAGGGGGGAAATAGTAGTAAATATAGAGCACACCTTCCAATTAGGTTAAGTATTTCTGGCCAGGCATTGTATTAACTGTTAAGAGCTACAAGAGTCATTAAATCACACTCCTTCAGTGTCAAAATCTAAAAGACAGGAAAGATAAAGGTCCTATGGAGGCTGGAGGAGGGTACCCAACTCAACAAGGTCAATTAAAGAGGTCATTCAGGTGGAGGCCCGGCCTGAGCAGTGTTTTATAAGGGAAACAACCTGAGCAAAAGGACAAAAGCAAAAAACAGTGATAAATCAAAGAATGTATATACTTACATGCATAACCCATGGAGATGGACAATAGGGTGGTGAAGTGATGGAGGTGGAGGTGATGGAGGGGAGAGGTAAAATGGGAGACATTTGTAATACTGTCAACAAAAATACATATATAAAATATATATTAACAAAATATGGGGAAAAATAAACAAAAAGAAATAGGCATTTTGGAAGTATGAACTAATGGGGGGTTGGGAGATCAAGCTGGACATGCTTTATCTACAGCAAAGAAGGCCTGTGAGCCAGCTATGGAGCCTGAAGGTGGGGCCTCTGAAGCATGACTGGGGGTTATATTCTGTTTTAGAGAGATCACTCTGGCAGCAGGGAAGCAAGGAAGATGACTTTGAGAGGCACAAACCCTGACTCACAGAAACTCTTAAATTAATCCAGATGAGACTACACAGGTCACAAATATTGCAGATGTTATAGGTCTAGAGAAGTCTGAAGGCTTAGATTTCATGGATTTCTTTAGTCTGCTTTTTAAAGTAAGAGCTATTTCATAAACATGCAGAAATTATAGGAAATAATACCAATACCCATGTTCTAGCCACAACAGTTTAACATATATTAATATTTTCCATAATTTTCTATCTAAGGAGGTAACACATTATAGTTGAATTGAATTTTCCCATGAACCTTCCCTCAATCCCAATCTCCTTTTCCAGCATAATTCTGCAGCTTAGCTGTCCCTTGAATTTGCTTTATATTTTTCTACACATATCTGTACCTGCACTGAAAATATAGTACTATTGTTTTACATATCTTAAGGTTTTACACCAATGGTATCAGACTATGTAATATTCTGCAACTTTTTTCATTCTCCATTATTTTTTCAACTTAGCTATATTGACCTATATCATATAGCTGGAGTTTTTCCTAATAACATTATACAGTGTTCTAGGATATACTATAATGTGTATATCCATTCTCCTGTTGATGAACACATAATTTATCTCACTGTTTCCAACAATGGGGCTATGAATGTCCCTCACAGCCTTCTTCACTCAGGGTCCCCCTAGAGAATGAAACCATGTTGCCCCGCATCACCACTATGAATTGGTTTCTCATCTGTGCATCTGGAATGGTGCTGGTTATGCACCATTATTAGGATAGTTGAAAACATAATTCCACAAATCATTCTCTGTTTCGTGACTCCAATGAGAACCACTTATGAGAAAGTTTCTGAATAGAATTGCTGGGTCCTAAGGTTTATGCATAGTTCTTTCTTTAATCAGATTTGGCCAAAAGCCGTTCCAAGTGATGTTTCAATTCATGTTCCCTGGCTCTGTAGGCAGCTCAATTTCTGTCCTTGCCAGCAGTTGTCATTGTCAGATTTTTCTGTTTTTGCCAGCTAAAAGGTATAAATAGTATCTTATTGCTTTAATTTTCATTTTCCTGATTATTAGTCTGTGTAAGAACCTATTTTATATATAAATTTGTGTCTGATTAAGATTTCTCCTATAAATTGCCAATTTATATACTTTCCACTTTTTTATTCACTTTTTAAAATTTATTTTAAACTTTTAAATATATTATGGTTATTAATCCTTTGTTGGTTATATGAATATCAAAAATGCATTTTAGCCGAAACCGGTTTGGCTCAGTGGATAGAGCGTCGGCCTGCGGATTGAAAGGTCCCGGGTTCGAGTCCGGTCCAGGGCATGTATCCTGGTTGCAGGCACATCCCCAGTAGGGGGCGTGCAGGAGGCGGCTGATCGATGTCTCTCTCTCTCATCGATGTTTCTAACATTCTATCCCTCTCCCTTCCTCTCTGTAAAAAATCAATGAAATATATTTTTAAAAAATGCATTTTACTTATGGTGTCTTTTTTGCATAGAGAATTCTCATTTAATTTAACTTTAATCAAATTTATTAATTTTTTCTGTTATGGCTTGCTCTCTTTGCATTTCTTTAGAAATTCTTCCTGATCTATATTTTTTCCCTAATATATTTTTATAAGGTTTGAAGTTTTACTTTTCTTATACAGTTTTTATTTCTCCTGCAGATTATCATTTGATTTGTATGTCTAGCATAACTATTTATTGAATTGTCTTTACATGCCAAGGTTCACTACCATCTCACTGTTTCCTCTGCATGCCTAGGGTTGTTCTGAGCTCCATCTTCCCCGTCTGATTTTCTTTGTGCCAGACTGCCCTGTCTTAATTACTGTAGCTTTAGACTAACTTTGAGATCTGGTAGAGAAATTTATTTTACTCTTTTTTCTTTATTATCATCATGACTATTTTGGGACCTTTTTCTTACATATGAATTTTAGGATCAAACTTAAGACTTTTGTTACAATTATTTTTGGGGTTAATAGAATGATTGGGGGGGGCTAATATTAAGTTTTCTTTTTTGCAGACATGCTATATTTTTTCATGGACTCAACTGATCTTTTATATTTTTCTGTAGTATTTCATAATTTACTTCAAAAAGATCCTTCACATCCTTTGTATGATTTAGTCCTGGGTACCATCTAACTTTCCAGATGTTATCTTTTCAAATATTTCTCCTACTCTTCATCTATCTTCCAGTTTCCTTAACTGTCCTTTTACCTGTTTGTCTTTCTGTGTTGTGCCATGGTAAATTCCTCAGAATTCTGACAATTCACTAAATCTCAATTCCACTGTGAAGTCTAGAGTTAATCCCATCTGGACTGGTTTTATTTAAGTGACCAAATTTTCATTTCCAAAGTTTTCTTTTATTCCACTTGGTTCTCTTCTGTATCCATATGTTTCATTTCTGCTTGTTTCCATTCCATAATGTCTTGGGTTGTGTGTGTGTGTGTGTGTGTGTGTGTGTGTGTGTGTGTTCATTTATTTCTCTGAATATCCTAAACACACCTATTTTTAAATCTTTGTCATACTAGTTCATAAAATGAATTAACTCACAGTAAATTCCTATCTATTTTGTTGTCTGCCTTTCTTAGCATTGTATGTTTTGCAGCTTTTATGTACAGGCTTGTATTGTTACTATAGTTTCTAATTTTTCTGCCATGTTCACTTTCCCTGTTCAGCGGTTGTGTCTGCCAAGCTCTGGATCCTCCAACCTAGAATGAGTCTTCACATGGCTCTGTGCCATGCTGACATTAACTGATCCAATCACAATGCTAGTGTAGGGAGTCGCCAGGTAGAGGTGAGTAGGCTGTGTCTGCTTCCTCCAATGTCTTTAGGTCTGCAGTGAGCAGCAAGTTTGTCCAGTGTTCTTGACAAGGTTGCTCCTTCCCTGATGATCACCGTGGAGTGGATTGCAGTATGTTCTTGTCTCCATAGGAACCTTCTTCCAAAGTGGGAGCCTGTGGGCCTTTCCCACAGCTTCCTTTTCTCTTCCAATTCTGACTCCCAACTCCATCCTCATTTGGTGACCATGGTTACTTCTATATATATTTTAAATCTCTCATTGGCATATGTTGCAGCAAAGGATGTACATTAAAGTGTGATCATATTTTGTATCTTGACTAGGCCCCAAACTGATTAAACAAATAATAATTTCAGATTGTGTGTGTATTATCCTAACATTTTCCTATCACAACAGTGCAATTATGTGCCCTTTCCACCCCTGCTTCCATATGTCTTTATGATTATAGAATTGAGGGCAATATTATTTTAGTGGATCACATCATGATTCACCAGCTAAAAGATTAATTCAGGAAACATGATTAGAAAGAGACATCTGAGTAGTTTTTCTGAGCCATAAGGCGTGAACATCAGTGACAGGACTTAAATAACTGAAATGAATTCTGTTTAGTTTTCTTGTCTTACCAAATTAGCATCAAAATGTTTTCACTAGTTTTGATTAGGTGATGACAGAAAATCTAACTGCTTTGCTGGTTATAAACTACCACTGTGTTTGTGTGCTGACTGAAAGAATAATTTCTGTTACTAAAATACTAGTTTGCTTTTTAAAAAAAAGAATAACATGCTATAAATTAAGAATAATTAATATTACCATTTGTAAGAAGAATTTGCACTTTCTATTCAATAAATTCTGTGTTCATTACTTCATGCTTCTAGTGTAGCAATGAAATCAACCTGGAATTGAAATGTCCTTTAGAATTAGGGCTGTGTCTTCCAAAATGACATAGTGCTAGCTATACTTGCTCAGTTCCACTGAGTTAATATTAGCCTGTGTCATCATCATGATGCTCTCCAATATTAGAACATCCTCATGAAACATCCTCACTCAAATTAAAAAGTAATACTGCAGATTCTTCATGACCTTATAGATTTATTTTCATTTTTAGTTTAAATAAAAATATATGTATTTCAAAGATGAAAATGGTATAAAGTACTTGGATTCTGCCAAATATTTTTGGCATTATGGCCAAACTTAAGTGCTACACCCTTAAATGTCTTTTCAAGTTTGCATTTATACTACCACGAGAAGAAGAAGAAAGCTTTGGATTTTAAATACTAAAATTTTTATATGAAGAAATGAAAGACTTAAACACACACTGTCCAAAGTCACCATAACTTCATATTTTAAGAAAACTCCATTTAAATTCCCCAAATAAGACCTAGTTTCCTTTTTTTAATGTTTAAACTTTTCAACATGAGGTAAACATTAATTTTTTTCTTTCCAAAGATTTGAACACTAGACTTCAGTGGGGATCATCAGAATTTATAGAAGGTTGAAATAATTCTTAAAAACTTGAATTGCTTTTATTTACACTTGAAGCTTCTTTAATATTAAAATCTTTGCCAAGGGAAAGGGATTTCTCTAGCCTTTGAATAGCCAAAGAAAGTAATTTAACTAAAGAAATAATCTTTGTGTCTGAGAGTGTCACTTCAATGTCAAAGCTGAGTCACTGTGGAGATGATTTTTGATCTTAGAATCCTTCCAAGAAGAACAATAAGCGGTTTTCAAATGACAGCAGGATTGCTGAGTCTGGTCTTTCTCCTGTGTGCCTGGAACTCTAAGCTGGAGGGTATACAGGCTACTCCAATCTAAACCGAAAACCCCCCCTTATGTCATGAAATATTGAGAGAGCTACCTCTGGCAAAGAGGTGTCCATTGATTGTCTTCTTGCCACATGTATGTATCTGTAGCTCTAGAGTATGTGACCTGATACCCATGCTTTTTGGAGCTGCAAGAGACCTGAACCTTTTAGCTTCTATTCCTGTCAGGGAGGAGCTAAGAATTCCATCCAGTCACTTCTTTTTTTTTTTAATTAAATCTTTATTATTCAGATTATTACATTTGTTTCTCTT
>JAAGEH010000057.1:0-46536 GCA_011751065.1 Lasiurus cinereus
CCCCACTGCCCCGCCCCCCCTGGGCTCACGGGGCCCCTCAGCACTCTGAACCTCAGTCTCCTCCTCTGGAAATGGGTCTCCTCATCCCAGCCACTCCTTCCCGGGAGGAGAAGGAGGCCACGTCAGCCCAGGGCCTGAACGGAGAAGCGGGAATGGACGCCCAGGGACAGGTGGATGGACAGACAGGCGGCTCCACTCACCACCCAGCAGCATGGTCAGCAGGATGGAGGCCAGGGCAGGGCCAGAGGATCTGCAGCTTGGGGTCATGGTTGAGCGGGGCCTCCAGCGTCTCTGTCCCCTGCACCCACCCGGCCCTCTTATAGCCCAAAGCCCCGGGGGCCGTTGCATTGCCCCACGGCAGGGCCAGGTGTCCCCACTTCCTTTCTCCACCCCCAGGGATGGATGAGGGTGATGATGGGAAGAACAGGGGTGATGGGTGCAAGGGGCCTGGGTTGGCTCCAGATAAAATTCAGGACACCAATTTGAAAGTCAATTTAAAAAAAAAAATTTTTTTCTTTTTAACTAAATGTGTGTGGGTGAAATTGCTTAATAAAGTATGTGAGTTTCAAGCACACAGTTCTGATACATCACCTGTATGTTGCGTTGTGTCCCCACCACCCAAAGTCAAATCTCCTGTCACCATATATTTGACCCCCTCTCCCCTGTACTTGCCCCTGGTGACCCCCATACTGACATCTGTGTCTGTGAGTGGTTTTTTTAAACAATTTATCTCGTATAACTATGTTCCACATATTGTACTTACCTAGAAAGCTGGTCATTATTTATCTGACATTCAGACGTAACTGGGTGTCCTGTATTTTTGTTCAATCTGGCAGCCCTAGGCCAAAGAGTGTCGCTGCCCCCATGCCTTGGTCTACCCAGAGCACTGTAATAATGCCAGTGCTCCCAGCTTGGTCCTGACATTTCACAGGGCGATGGGTGGGCTGCTAGGTCCCCATGTGAGACGAGGAAGCTGATGCACAGCGAGGCCTCCCCCATGAGTTCTTACCCAGTGACGTGGTGAGCCATCTGGGGTTTGGACTCAGGCCCCCTCAGTTCGCAGCTGGGGGATGATTTGCTGCCCACCTCCCTGAGTCTCGGGTCTCCCCCTCCTGGCCTGGCCTTCTGACCTCCCTTTGGCTATTGCTCACAATGGGGAGCTCATTCCCACCTGGGCGCTCTTAGCCTCTGCTCACCAGCAGAGGTTCTGGGAAGAACCCCCTCTGCCCCCCTTATCCTCCCATCTCCCCAGGTTTCACAGAACCCCGCTCCAGCCTGGGAAAGGGGACCGGACCGTGGATGTCCACTGAAGCTTGCGAGCTTCTGTCTGGGGGGTGTGGGAGAACTCAGGCCAAACAGTGGAGAAGGGCCCCCCAGGGCCCAGCCCCCACCCCTGGCCCTGTTCCTCTTCCCACCTCCCCCAAAATGCTCCAGCTGCAACGGCTGTAGCCAAGGCTGTCGCAAGAAGCAACGTTCTCCTGGCCAGGAGCAGAGCTGATGGGAGGGAACCAACGGATCCATCGCAGGAACACGTGGGTGGGGATGTGGAGGACACCCCGAGTCAGGGCTGGAGTTCTGTTCGTCCCTGGGCCTCCCACTCCATGTGTGGCCACAGGCAAATGAACCCCCATATCTCAGCATTGAGGAGGATGGCCCTGCTTTCCCAGAGCCTGGCATAGAGCAGGCGCTCCGTGCTCACCCTCATCCCTCCCTTCATCAGAGACATGTCACCTGCCCTCCTACCTGCTTGGCAGGGTCCCCACCCCATTGTGTTAAATATACCACGGAGCATTCAGTATGCACCTACTGTATACACGGCCCTGTTTCCAGTCCAGGGATGAGGGAGAGTGGAGGAAGCTGTGTCTGGGGGGAGAGGAGGAGAAGCCGTGGCACAGACGGGGAGACCCCATTTAATGGAAGCTGCATTTATTGAGCACCACCTGTATACTACGTACACACATCTCATAGTGGTCAAGCCTATCGACTCTGGGTCCCTATCCTGGCTTGGCCACTTGCCTTCTACGTAACTTCAGGACAAGGACTGAACCCGCCTGTGCCCCAGTTTCCTTGTCTGTAAGAGGGAAGTCATAATAAGAGACTCCATTGTATAGGATGATCCCCAGGCTGAAGTGAATGAGCATTTGTAAAGTTCTTAGATAAGAAAGTGACGTCCGTCTGGGAGGACCTATTAACCATTAACCACCTCCACGAGGGTAGGCTGGGCTAGGCTTCCCGTTTGCCATCAGAGTCATGGTCACACTGGCCTCACCTGTGTCATGAGTAACCCGTCTTCCAAATAGACCCAAGTTACACTGCAGGGAGAAAACAATGATTCAAGTGTCTCCCCACCGCTGGAGTCTGGGACCTCTGAGCTGTAGGGACTGGCACCCCTGCTCTGGGGCCCCTAGCAACATAGACACACACAACCCTGGGGCTTCTGGGAGAACCCCTGGCTCCCTGAGGCCTCCCAGTTTGCATGTGCTGATCATCCTGCTTGTTATTCTCAGGGGTTCCTCATTTCCTGACCCTGCCCCCAGGATCCTCCAACCCCCTGATCCTCAACTCCCTGTCCCGGGTTTGATTGACTTGCAGAGCGTCCCTGAACCATCTTTTACACACAAGCCCACAAAAACTAGCAAACGTCTCTTGCTGGATTTTTGTGGGTCTTTCTGTTCCCGACATTCCCTCGAGCAAACCTCTTTTACCCCCAACGCTGTGGGGTTTTTATAGAAACCACTTCCCTGCCTTGAGCCCCTGGGAAGTGCAGGGAATCCCCAGAACCCCCAGGATTCAGCTACGTCCCCTGTTTTAGGGGCTTATTGGCTCCTGGTGCTGCGGCGGCGGCCGATGGCCCAGTCCTCCTACCTCCCCTGGGGTAAGGTGTGACAGCAGCTGCAAAAGGGGGCAGGCCCCTGCGTTCTCACTCTTTCTGGAATCTGTGTGCTGACACCAGGTGGTGGTAGAAGGAATCAATAAGAGCTTCCTTCCAGTTCCCGTGTGTCCTGTGAGCAGGTTGGCCTCTCTCTGAGCCTCATTCCCATGGCTACTCGCCTACCTACTGATGAGCTCTCCCTCTTCCTGGCCTCAGGGCTCTTCTCTAGCCCCCCCCCCCCGCCCCTGCCCCGCCCCCATTCATGTCTGTGGCCCTGCATGCTCCAGCCCCACCACATGCCTGGGCTCTCCTTCCCCAGCCCCTTGACCGGCTCCATTCCCGCCACACCGAACCTTCCTGTCCCTCTGCCCTCCATGAGCCTCCCCCAGGGGTGGGGGGCTCTTCCCTTGAGGCTCCTGCTCAGGCACCGCTGCTTCTCCAGGAAGCCTCCCTAATAGCCCTCCTGCCTGCCCCTGGCTGAGGCAGGAGCCCCACAGGCCTGGCACTCCATGCTTTTATTATTTTTTAAATACATTTTTATTGACTTCAGAGAGGAAGGGAGAGGGAGAGAGAGATAGAAACATCAGCAATGAGAGAGAATCATTGATCGCTGCCTCCTGCACGCCCCCTACTGGGGACTGAGCCCCCAACCCAGGCATGTGCCCTGACCAGGAATTGAACCCGGTTCTCATAGTTCACAGGTTGACGCCAACCACAGAGCCGCCTCGGCTGGGCAGCACTCGTGCTATGACAGCCCCCGAGCTGGAGACTCAGCCCGGACACGATGCCCCCATCCCTGAGGGCGAGGGTGGGCGCTTGGTCCGTTCTGGGACATGTCTGGGGGCTCCCTTTTCCAGGCCAGGAACGGAGACAGACAGGGGCATCGGCTGGTGGGGCTGCTAGAACCCACGCCCGTGGGCGCTGGGGGCTGTGGGACCTACTGTGGCCCGGGCCCTACACTGGCTTCTCGGCTTCTGCTCCAAACCCCCATCCAAAGCCTGGGGCCTGGAGATTTGGGCGCTGGGGGCCCTTGGCACTCTCCCCATTTGGGAAGGACAGACAGGAGCCAAAGGAAGGTTTCAGTTTTTTATTGACGTCACCGTGAGGCCAGGCACGGGCTCCCTTCCCTCCGTGAGGGCTTGTTCTCTGGCCTCAGCCCCTGGAGGGGGACGGGGGAGGAAGATCCGGGGGGCAGGGCTAAGGGGCTGCCCTCACCGCCCACACTTCTCAGCACAGACTGAATCCAGTCCACATAGAGGGCAACTCGCGCGTAGAAGTCCGGGTACTGGCGGTTGGCACACTCTTGAATCAGGAAGGAGTCCACGGCCTGCAGGACGCCATCGCAGATCAAGGGGCCGCCAGAGTCCCCCTGGGAAGGTGGGGACAGGCCGGTCAGTCACCAGGATGTGGCTACGTCGGGTGAAGGGTAGCTGGTGGCAGCCTGATGCCCTTAGTGGTACCATGTTCCCCGTGTGGATGCCCATTAAGGCGTGTGGACGACAGAGGGAGAGGAGGCCAGGCAGGAGGACGGTGGGCACTTACTGCCCCGCCATGGACCTGGACCCGGAGGGAGCTGGGCTGGTCGGAGAGGCCCCGGAGTGGGAGAATCCCTAGACCCACCGAGGCCCCCGGGCACGACATGCGCGCCCCGGGTGCCTGGGGAGCTCAGGCTGTTCCCCATCACTTGCTGAGCCCTCACGTGGGTGCGCCCCTCTTCCCGCCAGGAGACCAAGGCACAGCCCGCAGCGGCTCAGGGAGGAGGGGGTGGGTTTGAAGGCTGCCACCCCACCTCCTCCCGTGGGCAGGCAGTCCCAGGAGCCCTCCCTCGCTGCCATCCAGAACGGCCCGGCCCCGGGAGCCGGCAGGTACGTACAAAGCAGATGCCAGCTCTGCGCCGGGGCACAAAGGTGCACACGTTCTCTGGCCGACACAGGAAGGTGACCACGGTGACGTTCAGCTCCTGGAGGACGCGGGGCAGCGGCTCCGTGGTGCCCAGGCGGCCCCAGCCCATGGCCAGGCACGGGGTGCCGTGGGGCAGCTGCTGGTCCTGCTCGGGGAGCTGCGCCACCGTGACCTGGGCCGTGAGGTTGGCGGGGCGGTCCAGCTGGTCAGAGGGAGAGGAGGAGGCAGTGAGGTCCGGTCTCCAGGCCCGGAGCCGCCCCTTCTCTCATCCCCTCACGTCCTGACCACCCCAGAGTGCCCCCTCTGGGCCCCCTCCCGCTCACTCCCAGGTTCTGCCTCAGGGGTCACCTCCTCCAGGGAGCCCGTTCTGATTGATCCTCCCCCCAGGGCCCTCCCTTTGGCAGCATTTCTCACTGTGCATGCGTCCCTCACAAAGCCCTCGGTGAGCGCCACCTCTGTGCCTGGTCCTCCACTAACCCCTGGGAGCTGCCCTTTCAGGGAGTGGGAGAATGCCAGAGGCATTGTCAAGGGAAACGGAGAGGTGGTGAACCGTCAATCAGGGGAGGGGTGGCTGTCCTTCCACCAGGGTGCGGGCAGCTCTGGCCGAGAAGGTGGGGTGGGCGCTGGGGGTGGGGGTGAGGCTGTTGGGTGGATGGGTGCCGGGCAAGGGGCATGGCCAGCTCAAAGGCAGGTGGGGCAGCCATTTGTGGGGCTATTGGCCCTCTCCTTACCAGGCCTACTGTGTACCAGGCTATGTCCCAGCACCAGTGGTGGGGGGGCCTGGTATACAATAGGTGCTCAATCCACGTTTGCTAAAGGTGAATGAAGGGGTAATTCGCAGTCCTGTGGGCTCGGCCCACCCACCTGCAGAAGGAGAATGTCATTGTGCTTCTGCTCTGGGTCGTAGTTGTTGGAAAAGAGGCGAATGACGGAGAACTGCTGTTGGCTGGGCTCAGCGTTTTGCAGGTTGTGGGCCCCGAGCACCACCTTCACCAGGGCCATGGGTCTGAGGGGTCAGGGTGTTTATTGTTCGCACCCCCCCGCTGCCAATCCACCCATTTCCTTACCACATGGGCACCCTCAGCACCAGATACCCCTCCCTCACAGCCTCCTCAGACACAGGCTGGGCCCCCTCCCCCATCAGACCCAGGGCTCAGCCACCTCCCCCATCACACCCAGGGCAGAACCACCGCCCCCATCAGACCCAGGGCTGGGCCCCCTCCCCGATCAGACCCAGGGCAAGACCTTGCCTCCCTGTGAGACCCAGGGCAGGTCCATCCACCAGGCACTCACATGTTCTGCAGGCAGTGAGCAGCGGTCAGCACAAAACTCGGGTGGATCAAGGTGCCTCCACAGAAGTGGTTACTCAGCATCTGCAGTGACGCCATGTAGGGCCGCGAGTGGGGCTCCGCGGGCCGCCCGCCCACAATCTCCGAAGCCCATGCTGCACCTGAGGGCGAGGAGCATCAGCGCTGTCACTCCCTGCTGCGTCCGTCCCCACCCTTCCCTGGGAGGGAAGCCCTGGGCCGACACCGAGTCCCGCGTCCCAGAGCTCCCCCGCCCCCTGAGGCCTCGTCCCAGGCAGCAAACGGGTCCTGCCCTGGTCTTGCCTCAGCCTCCCCATTTGTGCGGAGGGGGTGCTGGGCTGGCTGTTGTGGTGGCATCCCCCAGCATCAGCAAGGCCCGGGCCGATGGACGGACGGACACGCGGCCCCACTCACCGCCCAGAAGCAGGGCCAGCGAGGCAAGGGCCAGGGCAGGGTGGGCGGGTCGGTGGCTCTGGGTCATGGTCGGGTGGGGCTCCCTTGCCTCCCCAACCCCTCTTATAGCCCGAGGCCTGGAGGCCGTTGGGGTTGCCCCACACCTGGACTGGGTGTCCTTACTTCCTCCTTTCAACTTGGGGCCACAGGGAGTTGGGGGTCAAACTACACTCCAGGGGGACAGGGAGCCATGGGCTCAGGGTTCCAACTCCCCTGCAGGTAGGAGAAGCTGTCTCCTGGCCGCCCCGTGCCCGGGTGGCAGGGCCAGGGCCAGCAGGGCACAGCCCAGAGGGGCACACACCGCTCTCTGTGCCCTGCCCCCCACAGGACCCCTTGGCCTGAGAGGACTGTGGCCAGCATGTCCAGGTGCTGGTGTGAGCCCCACTCCGGGGACAGGAAAGGACAGGAAACAGTGGAGGGGCCACAGAGCCATGTGCCCTCCTGGGACCCAGAAGGTTTATAACGTCTGAACATCATGTTTTATTCTGGTGTCTACTGTGAGCAGGGAGTCCACTGTCCCTTGAAGGCAGAGTTCTTACCCAGGTGACTGCTGCCCCAGGACACTGGTGGGGGCAGTGATGGTGATGGTCAGGACGGACTGACTGGGGATGCTCCTGGTATTGAGTATGTGGGGCCAGGGACCCTTCTCAACCCCCACAATGCCCAGGACAGCTCCCCAGGGGTGATCTGCACACACACACACACACACACACACACATCAGTGTAAATAGAGGAGAAACCCTAGTTAATGATTTGGGGACATTTTGATTTCACTCCCTGCTCACAGTAGACACCAGAATAAAACATGATGTCCAGACGCTATAAACCAGGGTGACCCCAGCATCTGTGAGTCACACCCCCCTCCCGCCCACTCCGGCTGTATATTTACATGTGGGCTCCCTCCCAGGGCCTCAGCGGCCAGATGGTTACTAAACGCAGAGTCTCCTGGGGTCCGCGGGATCCTCCGGCCCAGGGGTTAAAGGAACAAGGCGCTGGCATTGGCTGCAATGTGGATGAACCCTGAAAACACGTGCTCATGAGAGAAGCCAGACACAAAGGGACCAATACTGCGCGATTCCGTTGATGTGAAATGTCCAGAACAGGCAGATCCAGAGGCAGGAAGTGGGTTGGTGGTGGCCAGGGGCTGGGGAAGGAGATAGGGAGTGACTGCTGATGCGGAGGGGGGAGTTCTTTTCGGGGTGATGGAATGTTCTGGAACTCGATAGAGGTGGCGGTTGCACAATATTGTGAAATGCATCAAATATCACTGAATTGTTAAATGGTTTGTAAAGTATAACAGCAACAAAATGAAACACACACACAAACCCTGCTAGTTAACTCACCCACCACGGGGGAGCCTCCCTGGAGGGTCTCGGGGTGCTCGTCTCCAAGCGCTCTGTTCCAGGTGCACACTCACCAAGGCTTGGGGGACAGGCAGGGGTGCACAGGGGTGGGGGCTGCCCGGCGGCCCAGGGGACAGGGTGTGGGAAAGCTCCCAGCTGGGGGATGTGGAGAGCCGGGGGGCAGTGCAATAAGAATGAACCCCCCAAAACCGGTGTGGCTCCGTGGATAGAGCGTCGGCCTGGGGTCTGAAGGGCCCCAGGTTCGATTCCGGTCAGGGGCATGTGTCTTGGTTGCGGGCACATCCCCAGTAGGGGGCGTGCAGGAGGCAGCTGATCGATGTCTCTCTCATCGATGTTTCTAACTCTCTATCCCTCTCCCTTCCTCTCTGTAAAAAATCAATAAAATATATTAAAAAAAAAAAAAAAGGAATGAACCCCCTGGCAGGTGGTCCCGCAAGCAGGTGGAGGGGAAGTGGGGGCTGGAAGCTGTTGCCCGGCCCGTTCCATTCCAACCGTGGGTGGCATAACAGGCAACCGCTGCTGGAGGAGGATGTTGGTGGATGGGTGCCGGGCAAGGGGCCTGTTGCGTCACCAGGACCCGAGGGAGAGAGGGAGCAGCAGGTCCAGCCTGCGGCCTCTCTGTCTCGCTCTCTCTTTCCTCTCCTCTCCTTAAAACAGAAAAATGTGATTTTCTTGAGTGTGTCTATGTGGGGCCTGCAAGCTGGGGAATAATATGATCTTGGGCCCCAACAGCCCTTGGACCTCAGTTTCCCCCTCTGACCTCCCCAAGCTCTGGCCAGGGCCCCTGGAAGGATCTAGGTTCCTGGCCATTGATAGTCCCCTCTGAGCCTCACCTCCCCCTTTGTGAAGGTGGGTACACGGCAACACTAATCACGAACCTTGGTGGTCAGCCAGTTTGGGTGAGCGCCGGGGGGTCTGGGGGCGGGGGGCGGCTTTGGGGCACCTACGCTGGTGCCAGGGCTGTGGAGTCCCACAGACCCTCACACCAGGCAGGGGGCAGAGCTCTAGCCCCCTTTCTGCTGGCCAAACACACACAGCCCACGGCAACCCTGGAGCCCCGGCGATTAGTGGCCCATTCCATGATTGAGGGGCTGCCCCTAGGGACTCAGATCAACCACACTAACGCTCACCTAAACGCGGTGTGACACCCAAACCATGGGCCTCTTCCGGCACAAACAGGTGTACCGCTCTTCTTTAACTTACGATCCCCAGCCCTGGTTGGGCACATGCGAAAAGCAACCAATCGATGTGTCTCTTTCACATTGATGTTTCTCTCTGTCTTCCTTCCTCCCTTCCACCACTCTAAAAATCAATGGAAAAATATCCTAGGGTCAGGATTAATCAAAATAATAATCCTATCTAATAAAAGAGTAATATACAAATTGACCATAACTCTACTACACCCACAAGCTATGTCCAACAGTCATATCCACCAGCCAATGAGAGCAAGTATGCAAATTAACCCAACCAAGATGACTATGGCCACAGAGAGAGCAGGAGGGAGGCTTGGGTTGCCCCTGGCAATGGAGGAAGCCAAGCTTTCCACTAACCCTGGCTGGCTCAAGCCTCCACTTAAGACAACAAAGTTTCAGTGGCTGTGGGCCAGCAGAAGGCTTGGCTTTCCTCCAGGCTACAAAGTTTCAATTGTAGAAGATAAATAAATCCCAGATCCCAGGGCCTCTGCTTGGGTTGCCAGGGGGTGTGCCCAGCCTGCAAACCACCACAGGCCCCTCGCCCAGGCTGCCTCACCCTGATCCAGGACACCCTTCAGGGCAATCCAGCTGGCCCTCATCCATGCACCAGGCCTCTATCCTATCTAATAAAAGAGTAATATACAGATTGACCATCACTCCAACACACAAGATGACTGCCCCCATGTGGTCAAAAGATCCTGCCCCATGTGGACACAAGATGACCACTAAAAGATGGCCAGCAGGGGAGGGCAGTTGACAGAGACCAGGCCTGCAAGGGCAGTTGGGGTGATCAAGCCTGCGGGGGTGGGCAGTTAGGGGCAAACAGGATGGCAGGGGAGCAGTTAGGCATCAATCAGGCTGGCAGGGGAGTAGTTAGGGGGTGATCAGGCTGGCAGGCAGAAGCAGTTAAGGGCAACCAGGAAGACAGGCAGGTGAGCAGTTGGGAGCCAGCAGTCCTGTATTGTGAGAGGGATGTCCAACTACCCATTTAGACCCAATCCAGGAAGGACCGGATATCCTTCAAGGGGTCCCAAATTGCAGAGGAAGCAGACTGGGCTGAAGGACATCCCCCACTTCCCATGCACGAATTTTGTGCACCAGACCTCTAGTAATAATAATAATAATTAATTAAAATACATGTAAAAAGTTCCCCCGGGGAGATTGGAACATCTCCTTGCATCCTTGGCCCCTCCACCCACAATTAAACTGACTGATTCTCTTGGCTTCTCGATGCTCTGACCAACAGATGAGAATGTGCCATTCACACATGTGCACACACGGTTCTGCCCTTGGGTGTCCAGGTCTCCACTGTCCCCTGAAGACCCCTTAGGCCGGTGACTGAGGAGCCTCCACCTTTTGCACAGCTGGGCCATATCCCCCAGGTGCGTGAACCAGACCCTGCATTGGTAGCCTCCTCCTGAGGACACTGTGCTGTTTCCAGTCTCTTTTCCTTGCAGACATGTGGCAGGAACTGTGCACCCTCATCCTCCAAACGATGCAAAGGGACAGGTGGAGCACACACCTCCTCCCTGGTGAGTGGGGCTGCTGGCTTTGAGGCCCCAGGTCCACCTCTGGTGGGCGTGTCCCAGTTACTCGCTCACCTAGGCCCACAGAGTTCTCAAACCCCAGGGCTTTTGCAAATCCCATAGATGGAAAAAAATGCGATCTTTGAGAAAGTTTGCTCATATTTCTAGTATAATGAATGAAGGTGAAGGTATTTCTGTAGCTTCAAAATTCTTTTGTTTCTTTGCTGTGAACTGCTAACATCCTGAACCCATTTTTTTTTACTATTGGGCAGTTGTTTCTTTCTTATTGATTTTAGATGCTCTTCATACCCTATCTAATAAAAGAGTAATATGCAAATTGACTCTCACTCCAAGACACAAGATGGCCACCCCTATGTGGTCAAAGATGGCTGCCCCCATGTGGACACAAAATGGCCA
Organism: Lasiurus cinereus; assembly: GCA_011751065.1. Taxonomy (NCBI): domain Eukaryota; kingdom Metazoa; phylum Chordata; class Mammalia; order Chiroptera; family Vespertilionidae; genus Lasiurus; species Lasiurus cinereus. The sequence goes on from JAAGEH010000057.1 coordinate 11,035, forward strand.
CCACAAGATGGCCTGCAGGGGAGGGCAGTTGTGGGCAGTTAGGGGTGACCAGGTCTGCAGGGAAGGGCAGTTGGAGGGGACCAGACCTGCAGGGGAGAGCAGTTGTGGGTGATTAGGCCTGCAGGGGAGGGCAGTGGGGGGGACCAGGTCTGCAGGGAAGGACAGTTAGGGGCAATCAGACTGGCAGGGGAGGCAGTTAGGAGTGACCAGGCCAGCAGGGAAGGGAACTAGGGGCAATCGGGCTGGCCTGAGAGCAGTTAGGTGTCGATCAGGCTGGCAGGGTATTGGTTAGGGGGTGATCAGGCTGGCAGGCAGAAGCGGTTAGGGGCAATCAGGCAGAGGCAGGTGAACGGTTGGGAACCAGCAGTCCTGGATTGTGAGAGGGATGTCCAACCTCCTGTTTACTTCTGATCATGATGGGATTGGGCCTACACAAGTGGTTGGACATTCCTCCTCAAGGGGCCCCAGATTGGAGATGGTGCAGGCTGGGCTGAGGGACAACCCCACTATCTACCCCCTGTGCACGAATTTCTTGCATCGGCCTCTAGTATTAATCATAATTATATATTATTAAATATATACTTTTTTGTTGTTAATCCTCACCTGAGGGTATTTTTGTCATTGATTTTTTAGAAAGTGTGGAAGAGAGAAACAGAGGGGGAGAGAAACATTTATGTGGGAGAGAGAGAGACTCATCAATTGGTTGCTGCCCTCACGCACCCCAACTGGGGCCCAGGATCGAGCCTGTAATCCAGGTATGAGCCCTTTACTGGGAATCAAACCCACGACCCTTCGGTGGGCGGGCCAATGCTCTAACCATTTAGTCACACTAGCCAGGGCTAAATACACACATTTTATTTTTTAAAATATATTTTATTAATTTTTTTTTTTTTACAGAGAGGAAGGGAGAGGGATAGAGAGCTAGAAACATCAATGAGAGAGAGACATTGATCAGCTGCCTCTTGCACACCCCTTACTGGGGATATGCCCGCAACCAAGGTACATGCCCTTGACCGGAATCGAAGCTGGAACCCTTCAGTCCGCAGACTGACGCTCTATCCACTGAGCCAAACCGGTTTTGGCTAAATACACACATTTTAAATGTATATAGTGGTATATAATAAATAATGATATGTTGTTTAAATTTTTATTTTAATAAACTATATCATGTAATATATGATTTTATTTATTGTTTTCATACAATTGTATTTATTATTTAATAGCTATGTTCTAGGTCTTTCTATGTTAGGTACAGTAGCCTCTGTGAGTCCAGTGACAGTCTTTAGCCAGTGTCTCACGTGCCCTTGGACTTTGCTGCACAGCATCTTTCTATCTAAATGAGGGAAGGGTAAGGACAGCCCCTGGTTCTCAGGGCTGTGACTGAATTCAGCCACTGCCGGCAAATGCTCATTACTCCTGCCCCCAGCCCCTGCCAACCTGGCAAAGCAGAGGTCAGGTGCAGAGAGATTTAGTCATACTGCACAGGCTGGGGTGGGAGTGGGGGATAGGCCTGGAGACGGGAGGTCACAGTCCCTCCCCCACAACAGGCTAAGCTCAGGGCCTCTCAGGCCAGTGTTAATCCAATGAGGAGTTTAGAACAGAATCAACCCAGTATCCAGTCTTTTTTTTTTTTTTTAATATATTTCTATTGATTTCAGAGAGGAAGGAAGAGGGAGTGAGAGAAAGAAACATCAATGATGAGAAAGAATCATTGATAGGCTGCCTCCAGCACGCCCCCCACTGGGGATCGAACCCACAACCAGGCATGTGTCCCTGCCCGGAATCAAACCTGGGACCCCTCAGTCCACAGATGGACGCTCTATCCACTGAGCCAAACCGGCCAGGGCCAGTATCCAGTCTTGGAAGAGTGCCACTCCGGTGAAGAAGTTGGAGCCCCTGCCACAAGGGCTCCACCGAGGAGGCTCCCCCTTTTGCCAGACCATTATAGACTAGGGGCACCCATCACCAGCCCATCACCCTGGACAGCCGGCAGCCCCGTCAGGGGACCCCAGGCCTAGTCGCCCACTCTACTCCCACCACGAATCTCTGAGCTGGTAGCTTCCCCCTCAACTGGAGCCCTTCTCCTGCAACCCCCAAACCTGTTTCAACCCCACCTGTTCTCACGCTACTCAAATGCTCAATGTTGAATCATCCAGTTCCAATTCCATTCTCAGCATCAAGGCCCTTGTCCTGGACCTGCTCCCTCCCACACGGGGAACTCATTATCCCTCAAGACCTCTCCTCCCACCAGGGGGAGCCCGTGCTCGGCTGCGCCTGGCCTGTATCTGGCAGACACCACCCCAGCAGGTAAAAATGCCAGTGCACACATTGTTGGGGTGACACTGGTCCAAGGGGGTCATGGTGGCCTTGGGGACCCTTGGGAAACTGGAGGCACGTCCCCTGTGCCATTGACTTCCACCTGGCGTTCTGCCAGGGCAGTGGTGCCAGCGCCACACTGCTGGTGAGGATGGCCTCACACTCCAGCTGGGGAGGGAAACCAAGTCAGGAGGGACTAGAGCCTCATGGGGCCAGAGTGGCAGCAAAATAAATTCTGGTCTGTAAAGTGATTTGGGTTCGAGTCCCAGCCTGGGCAGTAACCTGCTGTGGCATCCTGGCCCCGTCACTTTGCCTTCTGGGCCTCTGGTTCCTGCACCATAGAAAAAGAATAATCAGCCCTGGCCGGTTTGGTTCAGTAGATAGAGCGTCAGCCTGCGGACTGGAGGGTCCTGGGTTTGATTCTGGTCAAGGGCACATGCCTGGGTTGCGGGCTTGATCCCCAATGTGGAGCGTGCAGGAGACTGCCGATCAATGATTCTCCCTCCTCATTGATGTTTCTCTCTCTCTCACCCCCTCCCTTCCTCTCTGAAATCAATAAAAATACATTAATAATAATAATAACAATAACAATAAAAGAACAATCAGCCCTAGCTGGTTTGGCTCAGTAGATAGAGCGTCAGCCTGTGGACTGAAGGGTCCCGGGTTTGATTCTGGTCAAGGGCACATGCCAGGGTTGCAGGCTCATCTCCAGTAGGGGGTTCAGGAGGCAGCCAATCAATGATTCTCTCTCATCATTGATGTTTTTCTCTCTCCCCCTCTCCCTTCCTCTCTGAAATCAATAAAAAGATATTTTTTAAATGTGGACATTTCTAAGAGTAAAAATAAATAATCATGATATCCAGTGTTGGTAAAGCTATGGAGGAAGGGGCAGGTTTTAATTCTGCTGGTGGAGAGGGTAAGCTACTGGGTCTACCTCCCAGAAACTTTTGCAGGAAACAGATACAAAGTTCATTGTAATTCTATCTGGAAACAATTCAAGTCCGCCACCAGGAGGTTAAATCAATGGATTGTGGGATGTCTGTGCACTTAATCTACCCAAGCAAACGCAGGCTCCTCTCTCCCTTCGCCCTCAGCGGTTGCCCGTCCACCCACCTGCAGCAGCAACAGGTCATTCAGGTTCTCCTGAGGATCGTAGCCGTTCTTGCTGACGCTCCTGATGGAGAACATTTGCCTGGAACTCTCTCAATGCCTCAGGTCATAGACACCCCAGCACCACCGTGGCAATTCTGGGGTTCGTGGGAGTGGATGGGAAGCAGGAGGGAAGACACCAACCAGGCTGGGGCAGCCCTGGGAGTTTGTGGAAAAGCCCCAACTCAACCTTCCACATCCAACCTGGGATCTGGGCACTGCCCGAGAGCAAGCTTGCAAATAAGGTGGGGAATTGCTAGCCCATTGCCCAGCAGCCCAGGAGCCAAAGAAAGGCCAGCCAGGATGGCCAGCTATATTCCTTCCTTCACAGCTATATTCACCTCCGTTTCCAGATTCTCCTGAGCCTCTCTGGGGTCCCCCATTTCCCTCTCCAATCCCCTAACCCTTCCCTGAGCCTCCCCTCTTTTGCCAAACTCTCTCCCCTCTCATCTACCAGGCAGCCCCCTATGAATCCTGAGGTCCCTCCCTCCCTGAGAATCCTTCCCACTCTGAACCCCCCACCCCTGTGGCTCCATCTGCACCCCATAGCCCCCTCACTACTGGCTCTGGAGGCAGCTAGCTGTGTCAACACAAAGCGTGTAGTGCAGGGCACCATGGTAGAAGTGCCAATTCTGATGCTGCATGGAGGCAGGAACAGGAGCTCCATGACTTAGCCTTCCTGTCCCCCCACCCCGAGGATGTCCACAAGGGGGAGCTGAACCCAGGGTAGGGGCATGTGCAGCTCCTTCCTCTCATCCCTACCCCTGGAGAGACACCCACTCCTGCTTCCTCCCACTCCTTTCCTGAAAAGACAGGTGGCCTCTGGCCCTCTGCATTCCCCTTGGTGGTGTGGCTTGAGCCAAGTAATCTTCCCTCTCTGAGCCTTAAGGCCAGGGGAATGAGGAATGGGCTGCTGCCCCCCCCCCATCTGGGCCCCTCCCTCTGCAGCTGGACCCCCAGCAGAGGTGGGCACATCTGGCATGGGATGGGCACACCTGCTTGGCATGGGAGTCTGGGGGATGGGACCATTCTCACACCTCAGGCCCCAGCATTGGCAGTCCCCCCAGCACAGGGCCGGCCTCTCCTGGTGGGAAATCAAGAAGTTGCTCAAGGCCTCCCCTGCCAACGGCTCCTGAAAATGCCTAGACTCTGCCAACTTGTTGGATAGGACAAGGGTCTCAAGGTCTGAGCCATTCTTACCAAATACTGTGTTATTCTTTTTTTTTTTTTTTTACAGAGAGGAAGGGAGAGAGAAAGTCAGAAACATCGATAAGAGAGAGACATTGATCAGCCGCCTCCAGCACGCCCCACAGTGGAGATGTGCCTGCAAGCAAGGTACATGCCCCCAACCGGAATCGAACCCGGGACCTTTCAGTCCGCAAGCCGACGCTCTATCCACTGAGCCAAACCGGTCTAGGCGGAATACTGTATTATTCTTACTAAGTGTTAAAATGTAGCACAGTATTTTGCAGATCAACTGTAAACAGAAACTTGACAGGAACCCAACCCCATAGGTACAGCCAATAGCAAAACAGGAATCAGCATGTAACTGATCAAATAGTGTCTAAAAGCATTGGCTAAGCCTCCCTTTGGGGTGGCAGAGCTTTAGCTATGCATCTCCTGTCTCCTTTACTTGCTGCAAGTAAATAAAACTACTTTATGACAGCCAACTCTTTTTTTATTTAATAAATTTTTATTTTATTTTTAAAAAATACATTTTATTGATTTTTTACAGAGAGGAAGGGAGAAGGATAGAGAGTTAGAAACATCGATGAGAGAGAAACATCAATCAGCTGCCTCCTGCACAGCTCCCACTGAGGATATGCCCACAACCAAGATACATGCCCTTGAATGGAATCAAACCTGGGACCCTTCAGTCCGCAGGCTCTATCCACTGAGCCAAACCAATTAGGGCTTAATAAATCTTTATTGTTCAGATTATTACAATTGTTCCTCTTTTTTCCCCCCATAGCTCCCCTCCACCCACTCCCACCCCTCTCTCTGCCCTTACCTCCCCCCGCCGTTGTCCTCACCATAGGTGTATGATTTGACAGCCAACTCTTGATATGTATATACTAGTAGCCCTGAGCACGAATCCATGTGCCAGTAGATCTCTGCGGGTCTGGCTGCTGCCCACCCACTGCCCAGAGGCTCTCTGCAGCCCAGAGGCCCATCTGTGGCCAGATGCAGAACGCTTGCCTCGTTGTCAGGGCGACAAAGCAAGCATTCTGCCAGGCTGCTCACACTGCCCACTCTCAGCGGCTGCCCCCGCAGGCCTGGGGGACTCCGGTGGGGCTGAGAGGACTGGGTACTGCCATCTTTGTGATGGAAGTGATGGTTAATTTGCATATTACCCCTTTATTAGATAGGATTTTTACACACACACACACACACACACACACACACACACACGACAGTCATTGATCGACTGCTTTCTGCACACCCTATACTGGGTATCAAGCCAGCAGCCTAGGCATGTGCCCTGACCAGTAATTGAATCCGCAACTTCTTGGTTCCTGGGTTGATGCTCAACTGCTGAGCAACCCAGCCAGACCAAGTCTCTTTTAAATAGAGTACCCAAGTGGCAAACCCCTTGAGTTCGGTACCAAATTGGCAGCTCCGAATGGGACCCTTCTAAAAGGATTTCCTCTTGGCCTTGTGTGGACACGTGGCCAAGTGGTCACAGCTGCAGCAGTTCTCACCCAGGACTAACTTGCCTGCATGTGCCCTGGACGGAGCCTCTGTTCCACAGGGTACTCCCACTTGGTGCCCACTGCCCCGGCTGCCTGGTCTGCCTGGGTAGCGAAGCGAATGGACACCTGAACCTCTTTCATTCAGCCCTTCGACAGGGATGTGGGGAGATCAGCGCCTGTGGTCACTATAATCCGTGTTTCTATTACTGTTTGGGGGATAGGCTTATCGGAAAGATAGTTTCGGTTGGTATGTGCCTGGTTTCTGGTCGGTTGGGCAGGAACTCATCTCTGGGACGCGAGACTCAAGGCCTGACCGGGGCTAACTCCGGAGGGCTGAGGAAGGCTGCCAGGCAGCCAAGAGGTCCTTGGGTGGCAACCTCTGGTCCAGCTGTCTGGCTGCTTGTCCTGCAGGAGTGAGATTTTGTTCTTGGTGTGCACACTGGTGCTTGCCTTGTTCTCCTAATTTGTAAATGTGTCGGCTGTGTGAAACTCAAATTTGGTCCCCCAATGCAGCCTCTTGGGGTGCATTCTTTAGAATTGGATAAAAGAGCTTGGTTTATTTGATTTAAATAAATTAAGAGCTTAAAATACATGAAGAGCCGAAACCGGTTTGGTTCAGTGGATGGAACGTCAGCCTGCGGACTAAAGGGTCCCAGGTTCAATTCTGGTCAAGGGCATGTACCTTGGTTGCAGGCACATCCCCAGTGGGGGTGTGTGCAGGAGGCAGCTGATTGATGTTTCTAACTCTCTATCTCTTTCCCTTCCTCTCTGTAAAAAATCAATAAAAAATATTTTAAAAAATACATGAAGCCGAAACCGGTTTGGCTCAATAAATAGAGTGTCTGCCTTCAGACTGAAAAGTCCCAGGTTCGATTCTGGTCAAGGGCATGTATCTTGGTTGCGGGTACATCCCCAGTGGGGGGCGTGCAGGAGACAGCTGATCGATGTCTCTCTCTCATCAATGTTTCTAACTATCCCTCTCCCTTCCTCTCTGTAAGAAATCAATAAAATATATTTTTTTAAAAATACATGAAGAAATATTACACTTGGACTAATGGAGGGAAACTGCTTGTTCTGTTTAAGGCAGCCTTGCTCAAGGCTAAGATTCTATTTTGGATTCAGGAGGCATGATTTTCTAAGTGCAGTGTTTTTGGTTATTTGTGTTTTAACATTTACTGACCACATGTACCAGTAAGCCTCTCTCCAGCCAACTCCTGCATGGCTTCCATCCAAGGAGTGCACTTTCTGGAGCTCCGGCAGTCAGGGTGGAACGAGGTGGGAAATGGGGATGGCAACCCAGCAGTTCCCGGAACAACCTCGAGGTTCCCATCAGACCAGGCTGCACCTCCTTCACCGAGGAGGGCAAGCAAGTAAGCGCCTGGTTCCCAGTGGAGGTGATCGGGGATGAGCAAGAGTGGCAAAGGTTTGGCTGTGGGACTCAGGGACCAGTCTATGGCTCATGATGTAAAGATATATGCTTGGGATTTTATGGGAAGAATTACTGGTTTTATCTATGAGCTGTTTGAATAAGACTCACAATTGATGTATCTGTCTGCCTCTCTTTCCCCCTTCATCTGTGAAATCAATTAAAAAAAAAAAAAGACTCCCCCTACTTTTCTTCTTCTGAAGGATAAGGGGGAAAATTACATGCCACATGTCTTCAAGAGTCTCACTGATATAAAGAGACCGGGCGGTGTAGCTCAGTGGATTCTACATCATCCTATGCACCAGGGAGTCACAGTTCAATTCCCGGTCAGCACATACCCAGGTTGTGGTTTGATCCCTAGTTGGGGTACATACTGGAGGCACACTGAACTTTCTCTCTCTCTCTCTCTCTCTCTAAAAAATCAGTAAAAACATACTTTTTTAAAAAAGGAATTGACACCTAGACCGATTTGGCTCAGTGGATAGAGCATCGGTCTGTGGACTGAAAGGTCCCAGATTCGATCCTGGTCAAGGGCACGTATCTTGGTTGCGGGCACATCCCCAATGGGAGGTGTGCACGAGGCGGCTGATTGATGTCTCTCTCTCATCGATGTTTCTAACTCTTTCCCTTCCTCTCTGTAAAAAATCAATAAAATATTTTTTAAAAGAAGAAACTCACATTAAAAGAAAAAAGTAGCTTGAGTCAGCTTTAGTGGACTTGCAACATGAAGCGAGTAGAGCCAACCACATGCATGTATTTTGAGTCACAGAAGCCAAAAGGGTGGGCTCTCTAGCCACATGGAACGGGAGGAAGGTGGAAATGACACAAGAAAATGAATTGCTTTTAGGAAGACTTTAGAATGGTCTTAAGAAGTAATTTTTGCACCCAGCTGGTGTGGCTCAATGGTTGAATGTCAACCTATGAACCAGGAGGTCACAGTTTGATTTCCAGTCAGAGCACATGCCCGGGTTGTGGGCTCAATCCCTAGTGGTGGGCATGCAGGTGGGGACTCTCCATCTCCCTTCCTCCCTCTCTAAAATCAATGAAAAACAAAACATTAAAAAAAAAAAGTAACTGCCCAGCTGGCGTGGCTCAGTGGTTGAGCCGTTGCCTATGAGTCGAGGGGAGGTTGAGGTTTGATTCCCGGTCAGGGCATATGTCTGGGTTGAGAGCTCAATCCCCAGTATGGAGCGTGCAAGGGGTAGCCAAGCAATGATTCTCTCTCCTCATTGATGTTTCTATCTCTCTCTCCCTCTCCTTTGCTTTCTGAAATCAATAAAAATATATAAAAAGGAAGGAAGGAAGGAGAGAGAGAGAGAGAGAGAGAGAGAGAGAGAGAGAGAGAATTTATGTATTTCCTGAATTTGCTTATTTACTTGCAAGTATGGTTTTGAGATCACGGATCACGGACTCTGGGCAGGCGCACAATTATGCATTCTCTGTGCCAGAGCCCATTCGAGGCCAGGAGACTCTTAAGATCTCGGCTTCTTTTCTGAGCAGCAGCCCCTTAACTCCCCCCTCCCTCTCTCTTCTAAAGTTGTGGGTGGCTGGGGGTGGGACAGACCAGGGTGAGAGAGCTCGATCTCTGCATCCACAGGCAGGATGAGGTGCTTCCTAAGCTGTGAGCCTTCCTTGGGGAGTGGCCTCCACTCAGCCTGGGCACAGGCCCCTGTGGCTTTGGGAGTCTCTGACAGGCCGTGGAGTGGGCTGACCCCTGTATTTGCCCCAGGTGGTGCAGCCCAGTGTTTTGTCAGGGCTACAGGCAGCCATGGGAGGTTAGGAACAGAACACAGCCCTGCTAAGGTGTGATCTGGAAGGGAGTCAGATACAGGGCGGCCACACCACCCTGACCTTCCTCTTCGCAGAGCGGGTCTGAATGGTGGCCTGAGCCGCAAGCTCTTCAGCCAGGCATCCCGGGCCTGTCCTGCCTCTCACAGTCCCCTCAGTCGGGAACACAGGAGCAAGCCCGGGGGAGGCTTTCTCAGTCCATCTTCTCAGACGCGCCAGAGGACGGCGAGGAGCCGGGATCTGGAACTGCAGGAGGAGACTGCCAATGTGGGCGTCTGCAGCCAGAGAGGAGGTGAAGGCGGCCGGCGCCTCCCGGCATTGCCCCCCTCGCCTTCCCCCGTTTCATTACAACCTGTTTCCACAGCTGTTTCCTGCCTTCACTCTTGGTCTTGAGCTCCTAACGTTTCCAAACTGGGGACAAGGGGTGGAGGAGCCACAGTCGGTAAACGATGGACGTTCTGGGTTACGCAGACTCAGGTGGTCGGCTCCTCTCCAGGCTCACCCAGCGCCTACGGGCAGAAGGTTGGGTGACAAAGAGGGAGCGAGTGCCTGGTGCTTTCTCCCTGTCTCCTGATCTTCAGAAGGGCTTTCAGTCTCTGATGGCAGCTGCGTGGCTGGCTAACTAAGGGATGGTATCCAACAGGATGGCTGATCATGGTGGGCCTCGTGCTGTGCGGGCGGGAACAGCACGCCCTCAGGTGTTGGACCCGCGGTGGGATCGGAGCTGTTCTCTGTGCACTATCGGATGCTCAGCTGATGCAGAGGGCTGTGCCAGGACTTCCTCCCACACTGTCTCCCCTCCCCAGGCCCAGGTGCCTTATAAGATGCAGCTCTTCCCTCCGCCACAGAGCAAGTGTCTCTGTGCTTGAAAAACCCTGGGGCAGCACGTGGATATTGTGTACAGCGGCCACCTCTGGCATCCCTACCCACTCTGGAATGCCTGTGCTTCATCCTGCCCAGATCCTACCTGTCCTCCCAAGTCTTGGGTAGACGACCGAGCTTGCAGACATCTCACTTAGGGAAGCTGTCACTCTGTTCCATCTGGCTCTTTGGATCCCCACCAGAGTGTGAGTTTGTAAGCGGCAGGATTTCGGTTTCCTTGATTTTCCCCTCTTACTTCTGCCTCCCCTCTAACGGCTCATGTCTCCTGTAAGAGGAGTGCCGTCTCCATCCCCTCCTCTTCTCAGGAATCTCAAAACCTAGGGGACCCCGTGACCTTCTTAAGGCAGGCAGCCAGATCATTTCCCCCCTCTAACTCAAAGACATACTTGGTCCATGTTCAGCAGGAAAGTTACAGAAGTATGACCCTTGTCCCTCAAAAACGAGGAGTAAAAAAATCTCCTGGGGGAATTGTTAGATAGGACAAGGGTCTCAAGGTCTGAGCCATTCTTACTAAATGCCATTCTTGGTGAACGTTAAAATATATAGCACAGTATTTTGTAGGCCAGTTGTAAACAGGATAAACTTGACAGGAACCCATAAGTGTAGCCGGCTGCCAGGAAGAAATCAACATGTAATTGACCAAACAGTGTATAAAAGTAATGGCTAAGCCTCCTTTGGAGAGGCAGGGCTTTGGATATGATCCTCTGGCTCTTTCTCTTGCTGGAAGTAAATAAAACTACCATGTCTCATTTTTTAACAGAGCACTCTAAGTGGTGAGCCCCTTGAGTTCTGTAGTAAACTGCCTGTCCTGTGCCTCAGTTTCCCTAACTATACAGTGGGGATATGAGCAGGCACACCCTTTCGGTTTAGCTCGAGCATGAGTCTCTGAGCAGCACCTCGCATGCTCAACCCCTCTTGCCTGTTCTAACCTCTCCGGTGGCTCTCTAATGCCGGTGGCTCTCTAATGCCTCAGAATCAAGTGCAGGCCCTCAGCTGGACAACATGCCACCACAATATGGTCTTGCCCCATCTCCACCACCAGAATGGATGGGAAGAAGGACATGCCCTTTCCCTTCCCCAGATCCTGATATTCCCCTAGAGTCTTTTATGTAGAGCCAATGGTCTTAGGCTCTCCAGCAGTGGTTCTCAACCTGTGGGTCGCCTTCGACCACCGGAAAACACAGATATTTACATTACGATTCATTAACAGTAGCAAAATTACAGTTATGAAGTAGCAACGAAAATAATTTTATGGTTGGGGGTCACCACAACATGAGGAACTATATTTAGGGGTCACGGCATTAGAAAGGTTGAGAACCACTGCCCTAGACTATCAAGCAATCAAGAAGTTTCTCCAGCCGAAACCGGTTTGGCTCAGTGGATAGAGAGTCAGTCTGCAGACTGAAAGGTCCCAGGCTCAACCCCAGTCAAGGGCATGTATCTTGGTTGTGGGCACATCCCCTGTGGGGGGCGTGCAGGAGGCCACTAATCGATGTCTCTCTCTCATCGATGTTTCTAACTCTCTATCCCTCTCCTTTCCTCTCTGTAAAAAATCAATAAAATATATTTTTTAAAAAAGAAGTTTCTCCAGCCCTAGCTGGTTTGGCTCAGTGGGTAGAGCATCAGACTGTGGGCTGAAGGGTCCCAGGTTCAATTCTAGTCAAGTGTACATGCCTGGGTGACAGACTTGATCCCCAGTTGGGGGCATGCCGGGAGCAGCCAGTCAAATCACTGATGTTTCTATCTTACTCTCCCCCCCCTCTCCCTTCCTCTCTGAAATCAATAAAAAAATAAATTAAAAAAAAAAAGTTTCTCCAGAACCCCTCTTCATGCTCCTGCCCCCCAGGAGTCACTGCCTCCCAAAGGCTGGCTGGCTGGCTGGCTGTGGTCACCTTTCAACACCAGGGCCACGTGGCCTCCATCAGTGGCAGCCCCGCCTCTACCAGCCAGGAAAACGGAGTCCTGTCCACCCCCAGGCCTGGTCTGCCCAACTGATTGGACAGCCTGGGTACAGTGAGAGCGGCTGACCAGAAATAAAAGCCAGCGGTGAGCTCAATCATGCAGCCCTCGTCCCCCCAACACTTCAGGACGGAGTTGACTATCCAGGTCTGTCCCAGTTGCTTGCGGGCCCCCAGTGACTGTGCAGGGCCATGTATACAGTAGTTGCTCATGAGATGGGGAATATATGAACTGAATAACATCCTGCCATTGTGGGGCCTGGTGACGTTTGTCAGCGATGTTTAAGTTCCTTGGGCCTCAGCTGCCCCATTCTTCAATAAGGGCTCAGGACTCAGTCAGTCCGTCCCCCTCCTACAGGGCTGTGTGTGGGAAGGAGGAAGTGCCTACAAACAGTGAGAGCTGCCTAGTTGTGCGTCAGAAAATGCACCGGGTAGCCGGTTGGGCTCAGGGGATGGAGTGTGGGCCTGCAGACCGAAGGGTCCCGGGTTTGATTCCCGTCAAGGGCACAGGCCTCGGTTGCAAGCTCCTCCCCGACCTGGACTCTGATCGAGATCGTGCAAGAGGCAACCATTCGATGTGATCCCCCCTCTCTTCCACTCCCTCTAAAAATCACTGGGTGAGGATTTAAAACTATGTGTACAACCAATGGAAACATAATAAAAATTCACCGGGAGCGCGGTGCCGGGCTGGGGGCCTGACTCCGGCGGCTGGTCTGGGGTGGGGGCCCCCGGCAGGCGCGGGGCGAGGCTGGTGGGGGAGGGAGGGAGGGAGGGCAAGCCCCCGCCCAGCTCCTTTGTCTCCCCGCGGTTCCGCGCCCAGGTTTCTCGCCATGGAAACGCCTGCGGGCGAGCGGGGGGCACCGGGGGAGGAGGAGGGGCGCTGAGAGGCTGGGTTGGGGTGGCAGAGACAGGCAGAGACCCGGAGAGACGAAGAGATATCCAGAGACCAGGAGCCGCGCCCCGCGCCCCGCGCCCCGGACAGAGGGGCTCCCGAGGCCTATCCCGGGAGGGGGGGAGGCTCTCTCTCCGGACCCCGGGCCCCCGGGACCCGGAGGCGGCGCAGGCGGCGGGGGCGGGCGGGGCGGGGAGCGCGCAGGGGCCGCAGCGCCAGACAAAGAGCCCCCGCCCCTCGCGCCGCAGCTGGGCCGCGGGTGCGGGGTCTGAGCGCGGGCGGGTCCCTCCGCCCCCTCCCCGCCCGCCCGCCCCGCCTCCCCGGCCCCCCCCCGCGGGGCAGGGGCTGCGCTTTGTGCTCGGCGCTGAGCGGGGCCGCGGCGCCGCCAGCTCCGCCCTCCGAGCTCCAGCGCCAGGTGAGGCGCCCGCCAGCCGGGGCTCGGACCCTCCGTCCTCCCGGAGCCCCCGCCCCGACGCGGGGGACGCCCCGGGCCAAGACCCCCTCTACGCCCGACCGGCCCCGCCCTCTTCGCCCGACCCCCTCCGGAGGGGGGGGTGCCCTGCGGGGACACAGTGCGCGGGGTGGCGGGGAGGCCGCGGGACACCCCTCTCCCCTGGCCTCGCTTTCCCTGGGCGGTTCCTTCCCATCCTCGCCCGCCCCTCCCCCGCCATCCCGGGTTCGGGGTCCCCGGGCTCAGCCTGCGCCTCCCTTCCAGCGCCGCAGCTTCCTTCCCTCCAGCCACAGCCCGTGGCACCCGCCGCACCATGATCTCCACCAAGGAGAAGAGTAAAAGCCCGAAGGACAGCATGACGCTGCTGCCCTGCTTCTACTTCGTGGAGGTAAAGGGGGGGCGGGGCGGGGGGCGGTGTTGCGTCGTTGGGGGCAGGGCAGAGGCTTCAGTCCCCCGGGACCCCCATGCTGAGGTACAGGGGCGGCCCTGTGCGGATCACCCTCGAGTTGGGGCACAGCTAGAGGGCCTGTGGGTGGGGCTGAGGATCGGAGGAGTTGGGCTCTGTAGGATGAGTAGAAGTTCGAGGGGCAAAAGGCTGTTCTGTGCTTCTCCGACCCTCTGGGCAAATGCTGGGGGGAAAAGGGGAGGTGGGACCTTCATTCTGGGGTTCAGGCCAGTAGCTCACCTGGAGGGGCTGGAACAAGGTGTAGGGCGGCATAAGGAGGGTGCAGGTAATGGGGGTGCAGTGAAATCCTCCAGTACTTGAGCTCGAAAGCCTGAGGCTCTGAGCTCAAATCCCTCTGGTGCTGACCTCGGGGGCTGGTACACGTCCCCCAACCTCTGATAGCACAGTCCAGGCACATAATGAAGGCTTAATGAGTGCTGCAACAGTAAAGGATAGTGTAAGTTCAGCCACTTGGCCTAGGCTGAGGGTGGCAGAGGTGACCTTTGTCCATCCTTCCAGGTTCAGTACTGACTTTAGTCTCCCTGTAGCCAAAATCTCCCTCTTGACATGTCAGCAGGCACTCAATAAATGCTGCTTGGGGAGGAGACCTCCTACACATCCCACTTTGGCATTTCCCCTACCCTGGTCCCAGGCCTGACCATGGGCCTGGGGTGGTCTGTCCTGCCCTGTACCTTTTCCAGGGCTAGATGGGTGGTTGAGGCCTCTCTCTAGGCATCATTCAAAGCAGGAGTTGAGATGGGAGCCTCTCGTGGGTTTATCTGTGTCTCAGTTTCCACGTCTGTAAGACAGAGGGGGGTTTCCGGAGGCAGCCAGGCCCCCTTACACTCTTTCAGATTCTCTGTCCCCCACAGGGCCACCCCTCTCTGTCTCCTGTGGGTGTTGGATTTTGAGACCCTTGGACCAGGATGGGAGGCATAGAACACTAGGAGGGTTTGCTTCCTCAAAAAGATTCTGCCAGCCCAGCCGGCGTGGCTCGGTGATTGAGTGTCCACCTATGAACCAGGAGGTCATGGTTTGATTCTCAGTCAGGGCATATCGCCTGGGTTGCAGTCTCAATCCCCATTGTGAGGCGGGAGCCGATCAATGATTCTCTCTGGTCATTGATGTTGCTCTCTCTCCCTCTCCCTTCCTCGCTGAAATCAATATATATATTTTTTAATTGATTTTTTTACAGAGAGGAAGGCAGAGGGATAGAGAGTTAGAAACATCGAAGAGAGACATCGACCAGCTGCCTCCTGCAGGCCCCCTACTGGGGATGTGCCCGAAACCAGGATACATGCCCTTGACCGGAATCGAACCTGGGATCTTTCAGTTCGCAGGCCGATGCTCTATCCACTAAGCCAAATCGGTTTTGGCTATTTTTTTTTTTAAGATTCTGTTAGAATCTGTGCGTAACAGCTGTTTGTGGCCCACGTAAACGGGTGGGTGTTCTTCCCCAGTGGTCTCCCTTCAGGCACCACACCTGCAAACCGCTCAGCTTTCCCAAACGCAGTCTCACTTTCAGTACCTCACGGGTGGCATGAGCATGCAGGACCATCATGTATGCTGTTTTCCCAGCTTGTGCGGGGCACAAGACACGATGTGTGGAGGACAGTTGCATGAATTCGTGACTCAATGGATTCAGTTGTTCATTCATTCAGCACCTGCCTTGTTCTCAGGGCTGAGTGGCAGGTTGGCACACAGGATATGGGGCCCAGAGGAAATGAAGCAGTACAAGGGAGAGAGAGATAGGTAGTCAGGGAGGGCTCCACTGAGGAGGGCTGGGGCACCAGAGGGATATCTAAGGGTATCCATCCATCCGTCCTTGAGAGAAAAGGCTGAGAGGCAGGAATGTTTGCTGTTTCTAAATTTTTCAAGATAGCAAGGGTGGCTGGAGGGAAGAAATGGACGAATGAAGCAGGTGGGTGGGTGGGTGGAAGGAAGCATGGGTAGATGAAAGGATGGATGATGGGTCGGTGGGTGAGTAGGTGGCTGGATGGAAGGAAGCATGGATGAATGATGGATGGGTAAATCCATGGATTGATGAATGAATTCATGGGTGCAAGAATGGTTATGATGCCTGGATGGATGGAGTGTGGCTGCTACCCAGATAGATGGGTGGGTCACTGCATGATGGGTGAACTGCAGCATAGATAAGTGGAGTGGTGGGTCAATCAATGGAAGGGACTGAATTCATGGCTGGACATGTCAGTGGATAAGTGTGACTGAATAGCCTTCTCCCTGTAGCTGCCCATTGTGGCATCCTCCATCGTGTCCCTGTACTTCCTGGAGCTGACCGACCTCTTCAAGCCAGCCAAGGTGGGATTCCAATGCTACGACCGCACGCTCTCCATGCCCTATGTGGAGACCAACGAGGAGCTCATTCCACTGCTCATGCTGCTCAGCTTGGCTTTTGCTGCCCCTGCAGCCTCGGTGAGTCCCAGAGTCCAGAGATCTCGGCCAACCTGTGGGCACCCCTGGCCAGGATCCAGCTGAGCCACCCTCTTGTCAGCAGATCATGGTGGGCGAGGGCATGCTGTACTGTCTGCAGTCTCGGCTCTGGGGCCGTGGAGGTGGCCCAGGTGGGACTGAGGGCAGCATCAATGCTGGTGGCTGCAACTTCAACTCCTTCCTACGGCGCACTGTGCGTTTTGTGGGTAAGTCACCCTGGACAGCACCCCAACCCTCTCCCTACCCGTAGCCCGGAGCGGGCAGGTCCTGGCCCCCTGGCACCGGCCCTGACCCTTTCACCTGCAGGAGTCCATGTGTTCGGCCTGTGTGCCACGGCCTTAGTGACAGACGTCATCCAGCTGGCCACGGGCTACCATGCCCCCTTCTTCCTGACGGTCTGCAAGCCCAATTACACACTGCTGGGCACCTCCTGCGAGGCCAACCCCTACATCACGCAGGATATCTGCTCTGGCCAGGACACCCATGCCATCCTGTCCGCAAGGTGAGCAGGCCCAGCCCCTGTGCCATTCAGCAGGGAGAAACAGGCATAGAGGGCTCTCAGATACAGCGGGGCTCACATAGATGATTCTTACAGGAAGACCTTCCCATCCCAGCACGCCACGCTGTCGGCCTTCGCTGCGGTCTATGTGTCTGTGAGTCCTGAGGCCCAGAATCTGCTCATCCCCACCTCCCCCGTGAGGATCCGCCCACACCAACCCAACCGTCCTTCACCCCACCCACCTCCCCCCCCGCAGCTTCCCTGGACCCGCCCCACCTCCGCTCCTGCCCCACAGCCCTGACTGCTGCTCCGCCCCCAGATGTACTTCAACTCTGTCATCTCCGACACGACCAAGCTGCTCAAGCCCAGCCTGGTGTTCGCTTTCGCCATCGCAGCGGGTGTCTGCGGTCTCACCCAGATCACACAGTATCGAAGCCACCCCGTGGACGTGTATGCGGGCTTCCTCATCGGTGCTGGCATTGCTGCATACCTGGTGAGAGTCTGACCAGGGAGGTTGGCAGCCACTGGGCAGGTCTGAGGGGGGAGGTCTGAAGGAGCAGGCTAGCCCCCAAGGGGGAGGTCAGAGGAGGGAACAGGTGCCAAGGCCTAGCCCTGTTCTGGGGAGACTTTTGATAAGACCTTTGCCTCCCCTCAAAACCCCCAAGTCTTTGCCCTGTGGGGACCCTGACATGGCCTCACAGCCATCCTGAATCTCATCCCCAGGCCTGCCATGCAGTTGGCAACTTCCAGGCCCCACCCACAGAGAAGCCCACAGCCCCAACACCTGCCAAAGATGCACTTCGGGTGCTGACCCAGCGGGGCCACGACTCGGTGTACCAGCAGAACAAGTCTGTGAGCACTGATGAGTTGGGCCCTCCAGGGCGGCTAGAGAGTGTGCCTGGGCCCGTGGCCCGTGAGAAGACCTCACTGGGCAGCCTGAAGCGGGCCAGCGTGGACGTGGATCTGCTGGCTCCACGCAGCCCCATGGGCAAGGAGAACATGGTGACTTTCAGCCACACACTGCCCCGTGTCAGCACGCCCTCACTTGATGACCCTGCCCGCCGCCACATGACCATCCACGTGCCACTTGACGCCTCGCGCTCTAAACAGCTCATTAGCGAGTGGAAACAGAAGTCACTGGAAGGCCGTGGCCTGGGGCTGCCTGATGAGGCCAGCCTGGGGCACATGCTGGTGCCTGCAGAGCCCATGGCAGAGGAGGAAGAGGAGGAGGAAGAGGAAGAGGAGGAGGAAGGGGGAGAGGAAGAGGGCCCAGCTCCACCTTCACTCTACCCCACAGTCCAAGCAAGGCCAGGCCTTGGGCCTCGGGTCATTCTCCCACCAAGGGCCGGGCCACAGCCACTGGTACACATCCCCGAGGAGGGGGCACAGGCAGCAGCTGGCCTGTCACCTAAGGGCAGCGTGGCTGTGCGGGCCAAGTGGCTCATGATGGCTGAGAAGAGCGGCGCCCCTGTGGCCACAGCCTCGACGCAGCCCCGCATGGCCAACCCGCCCCGCCTGCTGCAGGTGATTGCTATGTCCAAGGCACCTGGTGGACCTGGACCCAAGGCGGCCGAGACAGCCTTGTCCTCCAGCTCCAGCTCCGACTCCTCACAGTACAGGTCGCCGTCAGACCGCGACTCAGCAAGCATCGTCACCATTGACGCACACGCACCTCACCACCCTGTGGTCCACCTGTCTGCTGGTAATGGGCCCTGGGAGTGGAAGGCTGCCGGCAGCGGGACCAAAGGGCCGGAGGGCGAGGGCACTTATGAGCTAGGGGACCTGGCTCATGGCTTTCGTGGTGGGCCCAAGCCACTGGGTGTGTCTCCTGGCTCATCTATCAGTGATGTGGACCAGGAGGAGCCAAGGTTTGGTGCTGTAGCCACAGTCAACCTGGCCACAGGGGAGGGGCTGCCCCCACTGGGCACGGCCGACAGTACGCTGGGGCCGGCCAGCCGGGAATCAACACTGAGGCGCAAAGCTGTTGGCCTGGCACTGGGTGAGCGGGATCCTGCCTCTTGTGAGTCAGAGGCTGAAAGCTACTACCATAAGATGCAGGCAGCCCGCAGGTTTAAGGACTGAGGGCCCAGAGGCTTAGCAGGCTGGGGTGAGGGTAGGGTGGGGGTGCAATAATAGCATGGGGGAACTGGGGAAAGCGGGCCAAGTGGAGGCATTTTACAATCAGACAATAAAAAGTTGAATTGGAGTCCTGGCTGCAAAGTCATCCTGGTCTCAGAGTTCCCCTCCTTAGGCAGCCCTGGCCATGCACACAGGCCCCAGGGTCTGGGCTGGCTATAGGCTCTTGGGCCATGTGACCAGGGCCTGCAGAGCACAAAGAATAGAGCACTAGGAGCAAGATTCTAACTGGAATATGGGAAAGAATTTAGTGTGGTTTGCACCATCTGGGAAGTTGCCCCACTTCAGATTTATGCTTACTTTTCAGGGAAGGCTATCCCCACTGGGACAGGATAGGTGGGACACCCAAGCAGGGGTCACTGGCCCATAAAATTTCCCCTAAAAGCCACAAGGAAGGCAAAATATGTCTGAATTCACAAAGAAAACAGCAGTGAAGACAAGCAGGCCCAATAAAGAGGGAAATGAGTGCAGGATACAGAAGAGTTTATTCGAAGTCCAGTACAGACTAGCCAAACTGCCTTCTACAATGTGAATAGAAAGCCTGCAGAAAAGGTAAGAGTTGTTATAAAATTGCTTTAATTCAGTTTTCTCAACATTACAAGCTGTAAGGCAGGCAGTGGAATGTGCCACGCTCCACATTACAATACTGAGCCTGTAATTGCTGGTATCAAAATATACATCTGTGTCACCATAAAAAACTGCATTTGCTGCCCCTCATGTCTTACAACAGGTATAAAAAATTATAAATATTTAATCCCTCGTCCCCACCCCAACATGAACACTTGGGGTCCAGGCCCCAGGAAGAGGGGCCAGCCAGCACAAGGTTTGTGCACAGGAAAGCCCCTTGGACCCATGAGTGTATGACTATACAAGGTAAAGGAGACAGTTAAGACTCGAGGGCTATTGTCCCACCTTAATGGGTCTCAGCGTTAGAGGCAGACAAAAAAAAAAAAAAAACCACTTTGGTCCATGATTTGCAGGAAAAAAGAAACCCTGAAAGTTTAAGAGAGCCCTTGTCCTCTCAGACAGAGAACAGGCAATGTGTAAGGCATCTGAAGGTCTCAGGCCTGGGGCTTTCTAGGAAGAACCCAGGCTCCGCAGTGGCCCCCTGCCCCACTGCGTCTGCCCTGGAAACTAGATCCTGCCCTGCAACTTAATTACAAGGAATAAAATAAAAAGTACAGTATACAAGGTCATATAAGGAAGAAATTTAGATTACACTCATACCATTTTTATCATCTTGCTATATAAAAGGTTACTTAAAACTATTCTTTTGCATATAAATGAAGATTAGAATATTTGGTCAACTGGAATATTGCTAGGCACAGATGTCTGCAACTGCATAAAAGCACAATACAAAGACTTATATGATAAAACGAAGCTCCAAGCTGAAGAAGTGCCAGGGATGCACCCTAGAAGGTCTTGGCCCAGGAGGGGCATCTCAAGCCAGGGGCAGGGAGAGGGGAGAATCAAGATACTTGATTAAATGGAGGATTAGGATGCCAGTAGACCCTGCAGCTGGCAGCCTCCTGCCATGCCAGGCACATGATCCCTGTGGGGAAGCAGTCCCCTGTCCCCAAACCCCTATGCATTTGCTACTGCAAAAAAAAAAAAAGGCCCTGCCAAAGCAGTGGGTTTTAAGGCACAAGAAAGCTTAGTGGAGGCTTGGGAACACCCACCCTGCAAGCTGCAAAGGGGTAGGCATACTGTCCACGGGTCACCAAGAGCCTGAGGCTGGCACCCTTATCTCCCAAAGGTGAGCAAGGTGAATTAGATTTAATTTTTTTAAAAACAGGTAAACTGATTTTCTCTTTAAAAAAATAAAATCTCTGGTCTTTTTAAGGTCACTTCAGCTGCTTTTTAAAGTGGCTATTTTCTGGAATGATGGAAGTTGTTGCCGGGACTACCCAGCAGGCTGGTCCTTGGTGGGGAGCCTAGATAGTAGACTTGGAGAAGGACACCCGCAGGTGGTGGTTCTCTCCCAGGTCGTGGTTGTGCAGGTCGATGAGTGCCTGGATGGCCTCCTCCACTGAACCCATCTGGATCAGCGCCATCTTGCGATCCTTCCTGTAGGACAAGGGATATAGAGACAGCATGAGGTGGGGGGTGGGGGAGCAGGAGAGGGAGGAGAGGACATGTGGGGAGAGGATTTTGTGCTCACTGGAAGAACTTGAATCCTTTGACAATTCCGCCATTGCTGGAGAAGAGTATCTTGAGGTCGTCCTCAGATATGGATGGCCTGTAGGGAGAGGGAAGACCTGAGCAGACCATTTGGCTACTACCTTGAGGACAATATTTCTCTCAGAGAGGTGAGGGAGGGGTCTCTTCACTGTTTTAGATACCCATAGATATTGCAGAATGACCATATTTTAGAGGTCTCTCAAGAGTCACAAAAAAGCCGAAACCGGTTTGGCTCAGTAGAGCGAGCATCGGCCTGTAGACTGAAAGGTCCCAGGTTCAATTCCGGTCAAGGGCATGTACCTTGGTTGCGGGCACATCCCTAGAGGGGGTATGCAGGAGGCAGCTGATTCATGTTTCTCATCAATGTTTCTCTCTATCCCTCACCTTTCCTCTCTGTAAAAAATCAATTAAAAAAAGTAAAAAAAAAAAAAAAAAAACACTCCACTTGGCTTCAAAAAAATGACACCAAACAGGTTTGCAAAAAATGCTAGCCCCTCCTTCATTTGTTTTGGGAGTGTTTCAGGAAAGACAGAGGCAGCTTATAGTAGTCAACCCATCAAAAGCCTGGTGTTTCAGGGAGGCCCTCTTACCCCTTTGCTCCCCCCCCCCCCATGTGCCACCTACGGGATGTTGGAAAGGTGCAGGGTTGCTGAGGGTGGGAAGATGTTCTGGAAGTTCTTAGAGCCAGGCTTCTTGAAGCGATGCAGGGGTGAGTTCCCATAGTCTTTGGTGAGGCCCTGGTCCTCCTGGCCCTCACGGGGCAGCTGTACGTTTTGGTGCTTGGAGAGGGTGATGCGCACAGGCTTTCCATGCAGCTTATGTCCGTTAAGGTGGCTTATGGCTGAAAAGGTAGGACCCATATGACCCAAGGCCTCAGGCACAAGCCTGGTTCCCCACCCCCATCTCCGACCATCACCACTTACCCAACTGAGCCTGGCTCCCATCTGCCATCTGTACCAAGGCATTCTCCTTCTTATTGAACAAAATCTTCACCCGTTGCACATCGCCATATACACCTTCAAAAGTGTGGGGACAGGGCTCTGAGCCTAGGATCTGATTCCGCCTCCCACACCAGCCCCCATGACCCGCACACCCTCACAGGACTGGCTCTTCCTGAAGGTTTGCTATTCTGCCTCTGGGAACCTGCGTCTAGTCACAGGGATGTTACCAGGAGGACTACCTTCAGCAAAGAAGTCATAAAATCCAGGAAAGGTCAATTGCCAAAGAGCCATCACTTTACATGCTACCAACACGCTTAACTCTGCGAGAGCATGCAGGGCAATAAACCATGCGTGTCTACAAAAATCCAAATAAATACACAAACCGAAGGCAAACCAAGTAACGAGGCAGAACTGCAAACTCATAGTACATCTTAGGGCATAAAAATAACCTCAATTAAATGAAAACAAGATAATAAAAGTGTGAATGATAACATACCGAAAAGAATAAAGAGGCTTTGGGGTGTGACTCTCTTTAGAGGACAGCAGAGCAAGGCAGCGGAGGGACAGGGAAAGGGAGAGGTCAGGGGGCGAGTTGCCATCGTCCACCACGAGGAGGCAGCCCCGCAGGCGTGCAGGTTGATGGATGATGAAGTTGTCAGGATGTTAATATTCAAGGGCAGGTTGGTTTCCGGAGAGCAGGGTTTGAGGGGGAATTTTTTTTTTTTATTTATTTATGGTTTTGTTTTGTTTCAAGCAACAACAGGAAGCAGAAGTACCGTGCAGTCAGTTGGCAAAGAAATTCCGGATCAGAAAAAAAATTGGGAAAGGGGAAGGGGAGAAAAGAAAAAAAGTAGCAAAAAACACAGGTCAGTAAATACATAAGAAAATCCGCAGTGTTCCATCAGTCAGATCTACACACATTACTAGTCACAGGTCCACCTCGTGGAGCAGGCAGGAAAGCACCTGTCCGCACAGTGAGCAGGAGACGCTGCTGCCCCTCCAGCCTTGCCCTGCTCCTGCCAAGCCCCTTGCTGGGCTCAGTTCCCCCGGAACCTGTCTCCTGCTGACTGCTGCGGGGAAAGTATAAACGCTCACACAAGCACGAGGGGTGGAGTCTGTTAGTGAGGCTTCTAGAGCATCTAATAACTCAGTCAGACAAGGCACCGGCTGCCCCAGGCCAAGAGATTATAGGAGTGATCAGACAGATGAGAAAATAGTCTGAAATTCTAATTGGACATTAATCCCATCTCTCAAGAGTTAAATATTTTGAGCCTTGATCTCACCCATGCTCTCTGAGCCAAACTTGGCCCTGAGACAAGTGTAGGTTGGCTATAGTAGGACTATGACTCAGAGTTGTGGGGGCAGCGCAGACCATGGCCCTCCTGAGCAGAGGTGCCCAGAGACCTCCTCAAACAGAGGTGTGTTTGGCTTGAAATTTTATGATTGCTTTCATGAAAGTATAAAAAAATATTTCAACTCTAAACACTATGAAATTGGAAATGTAAACTAGGATGTTCAGGGACAGAGCTTCCAGCACAGTGGGAGGGGGAGGATGCGAGCACAGAGTGGAACTACATAAGGACTGGCCTGTGTATGAGCTCCAGGGAGTTACAGGAGCGTGGCCTGCTGACAGTTTGCACTAAGATCTGAGATGCACAACTCCCCTGCCTCCAGGAAAAACAGCCTGAAAGAGCCACATACCTCAGGGTTGAGGTTGCTGACCAGCAGAACAGAATTTCCAGCCCCTCCCAGGCCTGGGATGGCAATCCGGCCAGCTGCCGCCGCTGCTGCCGCCGCTGATGGGATGGCCAGAGGGGCCAGGGCCCCGTGTACATTGGGAACAGAGAGACCTGCAAGAAGAGGCAGTAAGGAGATGAACAGTACAGCCTGCTTTCCACCAAAAGGGGAATGAAGTCCTGCCCATCCTCATGCAAAAGGAGACACACAGGAGGTGTCTGCACTCGGCCTGTCCTGGCCATATCGCTTGCTGGCTCCTTCATCCTCCTCACAGCAGACTGTACTGGGTTTGGACCAGGCTACATGCCATACAGCACAGAAGCTCCAGTTCCATGAATGCAGAATCGAGCCTTGGCCTTGTGTGCATGCAGGTACCCATCACCATGCAGATGGCACACTGGGCAGGACACAGCAGGCTCATGACTGTCACATGGTAGTTGTTACATTGTCAGGCGCCCAGCCCCCAGGAGGGACGCTCAGTTGTGCCCGCCCAGCTCATGCTGATCTTCTTACCAGGACACTTAATTCACCTACTAGGGACACAGCCCTCCAACCACTGTGTGTACACGTCCTTGCCCGGGAGGTGCTTGAAGGAATCAGACCAGAGACTGTGGGGTTAGAGTATTCTCTGCGTGGCCCTGTCCTACAACTACCCTGTCCAGGCTCCTCAGGGAACCCAGATGCCCGCGCCCAGGAAGATGGGCTCCCCCCGTGACTGCGCCCGTCAGCTCGCATGTCGGCAGAGCTACTGAAAGGTGTGTGGGCATGCACAGTCAGTTATGGGGACCAAGACCAAGTGTTTGAGTACCTGCAGCTTGAGGAATGGCAAAGGTGGGAGGGAAACCAGCTCCTGCATATGGAGAGGCTGACATTATACCAGGTGCACCTAGAAACAAATGAGACACTAATCATTGCACCCACAACCTCCGCCACCAGAGCCGAGTGAGCCAAGCCGGCGCACCCCACACCCAGCAGGCAGGTCCAATGTCCACCCAAGCTGGGTGCTATGGCCATGTAAGGAGTGATGGGCGCCAACCTCCCTGGGCGCAGGGCGGGCATCCTGGGACACCTGGGGCCTGGCCACTTAGACTGAGCTGCGCGTCCTTGCCTATGGCACATGGCAGTAGCGGGAACCTTCCCAGAAATCTTACCAAAGGCTGCAGCCATGGTCTGGTCCAGAGAGGGTTGGCTATCACCAGAGGGCAGGTCAGGACGGGTGTAGTCTCGGCTCTTGTCATTGTTGTACTTGACATTGAGGCTGGTGAGCTTAGAAAAGTCGATGCGGAGTGTACAGCAAGCATTGTAGATGTTCTGTCCATCCAGCGACTGCGGGATTAGGGGAAAGTTGTGAGTGGCTGGGACCCTGGAACTGAAGAGGGCAGGCAGAAGTCCCTGGGAACCCACTCACCAGCTTAGCATGCTGGGCGCTCACGGGTTCGGCATACTGCAGCAGTGCCTGGAACTGGTTGTTCTTGGTGAAAGTGATAATCTTTAGAACTGTGCCAAACTTGGAGAAGATCTGTCAGAAAAGGAAGGACAGTCAACCTCTGCCAGGGTCTGGGTGGAAAATGGGGCATATGGACCCCACCTCACCTGGTGAAGCACATCCAAGGTGACTGGGTAGAAGAGGTTTTCCACGATGATCCTGAGCACTGGACTCTGGCCAGCCATGGCCATCCCAGCATCCACAGCAGCCGCCGAGGCAGCCAGTGACAGGTTCCCCGACTGAACCGAGTTCACTGCCTGTAAGGCCGCCTGGGCCCGCTGTTGGGGGTGATAGCCATGAGTCCCACTGCCCCCAGGCTCACACCAAGAGCCCTGTCCCACCCCAGACCTGGGAGGGGATAACGCACTGCCTGGTTGGGTGAGCTGTCAGTCTTAAGTTCCTTATGGTTGGAGAACTGGATATAGATGGGCTGGCCACGAAGCACAGGTGTCACCGAGGTGTAGTAGTTCACCATAGTGTTGGCTGCCTCCTCTGTGTTCATCTCAATGAAGGCCTGGTGGGGGTGGGGGCGTAAGCCAGACCCAGACCCCTGAAGAACCCCGGCACCACACTCCTAAAGCAGGCCTAGGACCCTTCCTGAGATGTGCTCACATACCTGGTTTTTCCCTTTCAACATCAAGAGGTTGGTGACCTTCCCAAAAGGCAGTCCCAGGGAAATGACCTCGCCCTCGGTGACATCACTGGGAAGCTTCCGAATATGGATCACTCTGGAGGGCACACCTGTACTTCTGTTGTCACCTTTGAACTTTTTGCTGTCATTTCCGTTTGCTGAGAAGAAAGGTGGTAAGTCTTAACACAGAGCACCTCCCAGGCTCTCAAAGCAACATTCCCCCCACCTCCACAGAATCAGCTTCCTTCCTGACAAGATCAAAGCAGAGTACACCCCTACACCCCTCACACACATACTCCCAGTGAAGTGCCCATATATGAACCAGGGCTCAAGGTCACAGCCCAAATCAATTCACGCCAATGTCCTTGAAGCAAAGCCCACTTGAGCACAGAGAGAGACCTCCGCCGTGGGGCAGGGACCAAGGGCTATAGTCAGCAGTTACCTGCAGAGGCTGAGTTGCTGCTCATGATAAAGGGTCCGTTAGTGACACAGGCAGAGAAGAGCTCGTCCGATCCCCGCTGGAAGAGAGAGTGTGCTGAAGTGGGGCTGGGGGTGGCCTGGCACATGGCTGCAGACACCCTCCTCCCAGAATACCCTGCTCCTCAGATGTGAAGACATTGCCCTGCACTGTGTCTGTCCCACCTCAAGATGGCCTCACAGTACCAGACATGGCTGCTTTTCTAAGGCTGGGGAGGGAGGGCTGTCACCTACAAGGGGCTTACATGTCACTCTCATCTCCAGGTTCTAGGGAACCCTTACAGAGTCTGTGGACAGGCCTAGCCAGTCACCTTGAGACTGTTAGACTGTCTTTAGTTATCACAAAGCTGCTTGCTAACTTGAGAACAAAGCCCCCTTGTCACACTGCAACCATTCCCTTGGCCTCCGGAGCTCGGCCTATTTTCCAGCTGTGTGAGGACACCTGAGCTGCAGCCTCATCACTCACTGACTAGAAACACTACCTCTCTGTGAGCCAGCAACACTATCTAGTGACAGAAAATAGGGTCTGAGGGCAGCTCTAGGGCTGCTCATCTGTAGGCGGGCTCCTGTGACTTCTGACCTGCCTGTTTTCTTTCCAGAAACAACCTGTTTACTCCTTGAGTCTCAATCTAATAAATCAACTCCTTGATCATGTTAGACTAACTCTGGACTTAGAAAGGAGGCAGACAGGCATACTCCTTCTGTGGACTGAGACCCAAGGACAGGACTACTTTTACTCAGGGGGTGAACTGTATGAGACTGCAGTAGTCATGCAAGTGGAGACTCAGGATGTAGCTCCTACCCAGGACAGGCTCTGCTAGGAACAGGAGCATGAGCACCAGGAACTTGCAGACTCTAGGACCTGTCGAGGGTTAGGGGCAGACCTGTGACAGGACTCCATCAGCATGAACTAGGACCAAGGTTGGCAACCAGGGGAGAGTGTCTCTTCCCCCCCAGCTCCCAACTTCAGTGCCCCTCAGACCTGTAGCAGGAACAGGAAAGACCAGCTCAACTGGGTCTTTGGCTCTCAGGGATTACGAGCCTCGCCCCTTCTCCCTCAAACTGCTTTTCTCAAGGACGCCTAATCTTTGCCCTTCCTCCAAACTGCCAATTGTTAATCAAACAAGGACAACCATCACCCAGGGCTGTCATCTACCACTGGCAGAGTTGAAGTGCTACAGAAGCACTCAGAATCCCCTCCCTGCCACAGGCAGATTTAAGTACCTATTGAAGGGAGACGAGGTTTACAAACTTCTCTTCAAAGAGGATAAGGAATGGCCACACCACCATTGGTCCCTGCTATGTGGGCATATCCCCCTATCTCAGAACTCTGACTAGGCAAGCACCCAGAAGCCCCCCAACCCTATCTCCCCATAGCCCAAGGCTGTGAGGGCTGCTCAACCCCCAGTGGTGCTTAGAGCCAAAGAACAGAAAGTTAAAATTGCTGGTTTCTGAGGACTGGGGTCGACTATAAAAAGAAACATTCTGAGCCTGTCATGACTGAGCTTTTCCTAAATGGACACCCAGTGCTTCAAAGCTCAGTACTGCAGACAGGCCTCAGTGGGGACAAAGTCACCAGGCAGAGTGTACTCCAGCCCCAGAACCTCCTGGTGACACCAAGGGCACGTGAATCCCACCTGTGCAAGCCTCAAGAAGGTTCCTGCCTATGGACTGGGAGTTGTGACCCATATCCCTGCCCCCTTTAGGCTCACAAAGGTGCCTCACCCAAAGCTGGACAATAGCCAGGGCACTATGTGGCTCCCACGTGCTAACTGTACAATCTTAAAAAGGGTCTTTCTTGACTGCTGTCTCTGAACAGTGCCAGGTGGGCCATCATTTGAATGGCAACACTCCTGACTTGTGTTCCCATGGCAAGATGGCCTGATGCTTCCATATTTGCAGACAAATTGTGATCACTTGTCTGTCTACATTCCCCTGCAGGGAACAAGGCACACCTGCTCCCAACAGTATGTCAAGGGGGAACCTTTGATTTTTAATCAGTAGCTAAGCATTGTTAATCTCTAGACACTTCTAAATTATGGCACAGCTTGTTCTAAAGCTGGTGATGGTCAATGGTGTCCAGAACCCAACCGTGCTGCCCTGATGGCAAGTAGCCACCTATCCACCCACTGGAACCTTTGAGTTTGTCATGTACAGGTCTGATTCTGAAAGCAGTGGTCCCCTGGGGCTGGCCAGGAAGGGCTACTCTAAGGACAATCCCAGACAGATCTGCTCCAGCTGGAAACAGGCAAAGCCAGGATTACGGGAAGTCCAGACATTTTCTGTGATGGTTACAAATGCTTCAGATGAAAGTCCCTCTCCCCTCCTCCTACCACTGAACAAACAGGTTTTATCTGCAGAAAGATCAGGATAGGCAGCATGTGAAGACAAGACTCCACCTGGAAAAACCCATCTCAGCAGCATGGCTCACTGACCAACCCACCTGCAGTTGATCGATCCCCCAGTCCCTAATTGCGGCCAGCATGCAGTATCAAATCTGTATAAGTATTCAGTCAGCACCAGGCATCCCTGGATGCCAAATACTGCAGTGTACACAGGCCTGATCTTCATCTGAGGGGAGAACTGAGAACCATCATGGCCCCACTCCCTTGGAGACAGCCACTGCCAGCTCTACCCTTTCTACAGCTTAAATGTCCCAAGTACCAAGGAAGGCATATAAAGAGGACACGGCACTTTAATTTCTTTCATCTCAAAAGAAGCTATAAGATGTTTAGACCAAAAAGTACCCAAATCACAATGCCATCAAAAGTAGCACTTCTGGCCCTATCTGGTTTGACTCAGTGGATAGTATTGGCCTGCAGACTGAAGGGTCTCAGGTTTGATTCCAATCAAGGGCACATGCCCAAATTGCAGGCTCAATCCCCAGTGGGGGGAGGGGGAGATATGCAGGAGGCAGCTGATCAATAATAGGTCCAATCACTGATGTTTCTCTCTATCCCATCCTCTCTAAAACAAAAATAATTTTTTTTTTTAAAGAGTAGCACCTCTGTACCCTCCTATCCCACCAGCCACCTCATAAACTACTTGGGGGTACAACCAAGTTTCAACTTTTTCTATACCAAACCAACAATACTTAGAACACTTTGCAAATATCCTGTTCCAATCACAGGACTCTTGCCTGGGTAGGGAGGAGGGGGTCCCATTATTAAGCTCAAAGGTCCATTTACCACTGAACCCACACTATTGGAAACATAGTGCCTGGAATTAGCTGGATGCAGGCAGGACAAAGGAAAGGTGTCTGAGTGCCCAAACTGTCTGCCCTACACACACTGTAGACCATGGGAGCGCTGTCAGAAGAAGCCCCTATACTCAGCAGCAGGAGGGAAGGGGCCTACAAGGGCAGCACCAGATCAGAGGCCATGCCAGCTAGCAGGGTAGCAGAGTCAGCAATGCCTACCTTTGTACCAACTGCTATGTCTGGGACAATGCTGTAGAGAGAGAGAAAAAAAGAATGTTAGCAGGTATACTACAGCAGATGCTGCTAGGACTCTTGGGATAGGCCGGCCATTGAAGGGCTTCTCGGGCTGCACAGTCCACCCAATGAGGTCCTCAGATAACTAGTAAGCTTAGGGCAGGGAAGTGAGCTGCCATCCCTTTAATCTCAACTTGAAAAAGGAGCCATCCTTGCCCTCTAGCTCCCCTTCCTCCCAGCAGGCACCCAGACAAAAAACACCCCCCAGCCCCCCACCCCCGCCAAAAGCCCCAGGAGAGACACTTGATGCTTGTTGTTAAAAGCTGAAGTGCTGTTGGTTGCTTTCTAAAAACTGGAAATACTTGGGAGAACGTTTCAAGCAGGGAAGACTAGTGAGAAGTTAGCTCACAGCTCAGGGGGATGAAAGACTCAACAAGGAAACTCTGTTCAAAGAATGGTACCCTTCAGAGGAAAGAGGCAGCAAAGATGAAATAATCAGATAAAATTAACATCAAGTTACTCATCAACCTGGCTCCCTGTGACTGGACTTTCTCCCTGCTCCAGGCCCAGCTAGGGGAAGGTGAGAAGAAACCAGGTCTGCTGAGGTTCCTGCATTCCTCACTGCACACCAGCTCTCAGTACAAACTAAAACTCTCCTACCTTAATGACTCAAGGAGAGAAACTTCGTCAGCAACACCTCCTCCCACACCAGGTCACAGGGCTTAGTGGTCTGAGACCAGAGCCTCCCATGATGTCACACAAAGAAGTCTCCCTCACCAGCCAGGGAAAGGCTAGTCTCAGAATGGGCAGAAGACCTGACAACCCGTCCCCAGAACAGCATGATCCCAAGCGCTAACCCTAGTCCTGCCATTTGCTGCACATCTCAGTGGCCCATTCTAACCCACTGCCTCTACTGTAGGGCCTTCACCTCTTCAGTATAAACATAATTATGGGCTAGTGTCAACAGTTTTTAAAACCTATAGCAGTGGTTCTCAGCCTTTCTAAAGCCTCGACCCTTTAATACAGTTCCTCATGTTGTGGTGACCCCCAACCATAAAATTACTTTTGTTGCTACTTCATAACTGTAATTTTGCTACTGTTAATGAATCGTGATATAAATATCTTTTGTGTTTTCCCATGGTCTTAGGTGACCCTGCTAACGGTTCTCAACTTGTGGGAATTTGTGGGAATTGCTGCTGTAGAGCCTAAGACCATCGGAAAACACAAGATATTTACATCACGATTCATTAACAGTAGCAAAATTACAGTTATGAAGTAGCAACAAAGTAATTTTATGATTGGGGGTCACCACAACATGAGGAACTGTATTAAAGGGTCGAGGCTTTAGAAAGGCTGAGAACCACTGCCTTATAGAGTCAAGGAAAAACTCAGAAAAACCGAAAGAATGAAAAACATGCAGCTTCCCCTCGGCTAACCCAGGGCAACACAGTGCTCCCTGGGAGGGAGCCTCAGGCAGTTTTACATAAAATGGCCCTTCTTAAAAAGGGTTTCAAACCTTCCAGAGAGAACCTGGCTGCCTCAGTAATACCACACAATTCAAAAGAGGCTGCAGATGGGACTGGGCCACCAAGCCACATCTGGGGGACAAAACACTCAACAGTCCTTGAGGGGAAAAAACAAACCGGACCAGACAGTCCCCACTTCCCCATCCAGATTTCTCTGCAGGGCCCCTAAGCTCCCACTTATGTGCACCCACAGCCCAGGCCAACTGGGTTGGGCATTCCCTGGGAGGTCCACCCAAAACGGAAGGTGGACCACAGATCACATTCCTCATGCACCAGCAGCTTTTCTAAAAGGCTGAATTTCATTAAGCCTGAAACGTATCATTTAAAACCAGAGGCACAGAGATAGTGACCGTCCAGACATTTTAACTACACCTCCCCCCCCAGATCTAACGATAAGAACTGCCTTTGGAATCTTCTGGCTCCCTTTTTAAAAACCAGAACCTAACCCTCCCAAGGGGAAATGAAAACAATTAGACTAACACCAAAGAAGAAAAGGCACTGTTTAAAGTTAGTTTCATTTTTAACAAGTTCTACCATTTTCCTCCGATCAGGAGCTTTCGGGAAGAAGAAAAAAAGTCCTTAAAACGGGGCAGACTCCTGTCTCGGACGGACAGAATACAGCTTTGTGCGCGTTGGCCCTCAATCTCAACCGTCAAGTGGAGATAGCCTTGGCAACCTCAGATGTGTTTAAGGTTAGGGTAACCCACAATGTAAGATCTAGATCGCCCCGCCGCCCTCCCCACGGCTCTCGTCCCGGGAACACACACCAGCCCCGCGGAGGACCCCTCCCTCTCCCGAGGCGGCTGGATGGCCGTCGCCCGGCCAGCCGGCTGCACTGCCCGAAAGCGCGGGGTCCGGTCATGCCGGCCCACGTGGGGCGATCCGCGGACTCCAGGGCCTGTAACTCCACGGCCGAAGTGAGCCAACTCGTGCTTAAAGGACTCCAGTACGAGGAGCTGCGGGATGGCGGGAACAAAGGGAGCGCGAGGGCCCCTCCCCGACACCCCCGGTCCTGGAGCTGAGCTGGGAGCGCGGCGGTTCTTTGTGGGAAGTCCAAGGAGGGGCAGGGCGGGGGCGGAGGAGGGCCCGCGCCCTTCCGGACAGAAGGGCGGCGTCTTCCCGGCGCGCCCGCGACCGCCGCGGGCGGGGAAGGCCGAGTGCAAAGTCGGTGCGGCGGGAAAGGCTGCGCACGCGCACCGGGGCCGGAGAGGAGTTCGAGTAACTGCGCACGCGCGCGTGGGGGTCGGACGGGGAGCGGGAAGAACCGGACGGGGAGCGGGAAGGGCCGCACGGGTAGCAGGAAGGGCCGCACAGATAGCAGGAAGGGGCACGTGGGAAGCGCAAAGGGTAGCGCGGGGAAGACCAGCGGAAAGGGTCGCGCGGCCGCCGCGTGTGTTCGGACTAGCCGCGGAGAGACCGGAAACGAGCACGACGGTGGGAAGGGCTGGGTCGGCCGACCGCCGGCTCGGGAGATAGGGGACACCTCTCGCTCCTGGGAGCTTCCCTCCGCGCCCGCGGCTGGGAGAGAGGAAAGATCCCGGAGGCGCTGTGGCCCCGGTAGGCGAGCCCGTTGCTCCGAGGAGGCCCAGGCGGCCGCAAGAGGAAGGCTGGAGCGCGAGAAGGGGGGCGGAAAGCGTGGATAGACACGACTCACCCGTCCATTGCACACAGAAGAGACCCGCAAGGGACGGAGTGGAGGCGCCGGAATAGCAGGAACCGACCCAACGGCTCCGAGTTATAGACTCACAAAATGGCGGAGACGCCTGAACACGTCCTTTGCGCGCTCTGCCCATTGGCTCCCGCTGCTCAGGGAGGCGGGGAGAGTGCTGTGGACCCCCACCAGCGCCGCCCAGTGGCTAGGAGGCCGCTTGAGGGGTGGAGCTAAGGGGAATGGCAGGCGACCGTTGGAGAACGTGGCCGTCCGTCAGAGCTCAAGGCGGAAACGGCCCGTGGAGTCAGGGGCGGGGAGAAAAGGTGGGAGCACGTGACAAAGCCTGGGCCAATGAGCCGGTATCCCTCCTGCCTCGGGCTTTGCGGGAGAAGCCATCTTGGGAGTGGGTACGTGGCGAGTCCGGCGGCGGGAAGCGTGCTCCCCCTCGGTTGCCGCCATCTTGCAAACGGGCAGGTGTTGTCCCCCCCTCACGCGTGAGAGCAAAGGGAGGCTCGTCGCCATCTTGGAGTCGGGCGGGATACCTATTTGGCTCCATCTTGCTTGTGGGCACGTGGCAGAAAAATCCGATTCAAATTGAGACGTTATTCCTAGGTTAGGAGGCGGGGAGGCAGAGGCTGCCTAAGGCCTCGATTCTCACTGAGCTTCCAGGCGCGCGTGGTCAGGGGTCGCCCCGGCCGGCCTGCTGCAGAGCCGCGAAGGCCCAGCGCAGCCCTGCACACGGGGAAACTGAGGCGCGGGGCCGGGCGGCGTGGCGCACGGCGGACGGCGTCTGCCCCGCCCCGCCCCCGGGGAGTCTGAGTCGGATTGCAGAGAGCAGAATCCTGCCATCGTGGCAAATTCAGAACCGGGTGCCGCTCCGTCCCAGCGGCAGGAAAAACACCCTAAACACACTCCCAGGAGGGCTGACTCCGGAGTGAGACAGGGTTGCCCCGTTAGGCAGAGGACGGGAGACCAAGGCCGGGGAGGGGGGCGGGGCGGGCCCCGAGGTCAGAGGGCCGGAGCGGGAGGCTCTGGCGGCGGCGCCCGGGCTGGGGGCTGAGGGGAGCGCAGGGGCGGAGGCCTGGGGGGAGGCGTGGGGCGGCTCTCGGTGCGAAGTGTAAGTTCAGTAAACGGAGCCGAAGCTGTTGTGAGTACAGTTTGCTCTGCGTCCCCGCACCAGCCTGGAGCGGGAGGAGCACCGACACCTTCCGCTGCCTCTCGGGTCGGCGTCGGCGTCATTTCTCCGGCAGCACCTCCAGGCCGGGGCCTGGCCGCCGCCGCCCGGGGTTGCAGGAGCAGAGGGGCTGCCACGGGGGGCGGGCGGCCTCCGCCCCACGGGAGCCTGTGCCCGCGGGGTTTGGCCCGCTCTCCCGGCTCAGCACCCCTGAAGCTCCGGAATCTCTAACCCCGAGGACCGGCCCCGTGGACTCCTGGATGTGCTCCAAGCTCGGATTTGGGTGCCACCAGGGCCAGTTAGTTGCTCATCCTTGGGTGACCAGCGCCAGGCCGCCCCCCGCCCCCCCCTCATGGCAGGGGTGTCGCCGCCGCCCGGAGAGAAGAGGGGCAGCTGACATTGGGGCCTGAGCCTTCAGGGCTGGGTTATAACCCTGCTGAGCATGGCCCTCCGAGGCCCCAACCCACTGGCCGCCTTTCTGGTTTCTGACCTCACTCTGCGGGCTCCTCTGCGCAGCAGTTCCCTTCTGGAAGATTCTCCCCGAAACCTACACAACGCCCTCCCTTATTCTCTCGCCTTCTGCAGGCCAGAAGCCTGAAATCAAGGTGTCAACAGGTCCACGCGCCCTCCAGAGGCTCCAGCGGAGGAGCCTCAATGGCTCTCAGGTGGTGGGGGCTCCAGACTCTGGACTTGCAGGCACATCACTCTGGTCTCTGACTGTGATCACATGGCCATTTTTCTCCCTTATCTTCTCTGTCCCTTCTCTGTGTCTCTAAAATACACATTTCTCATTGGACTTAGGGCTGTCAGGATAATCCAGGAAGATCTCACCTCAAAACTGGACGAAAGGGGCCACATGCTGACCTGACAAGCATGGCGGCCTTGCAGACTCTGAGACCTAAAGTCACCACAAAGGATGGTCTGAAATGAAAATTTAATTAAAAGCAGTTATGGGGTATCTTCACTGACAAGGTCAACCTTTATCTTAACTGAGCCTGTCTGTCTTTTTGCATCTACAATAACATACCCTTGAAATGTCTGAATAACTTGTTAACTTCCCTTTTTCTGCACCCGTTGGGGCACAACTAAATACTGGGCGGGCACTGGACTGCTGGACCTGGACAGATACCACAAATTCCTTCATTGTTATGTTAATTATTCCTGCACCCATCTAAGTAT
>JAAGEH010001568.1:0-12085 GCA_011751065.1 Lasiurus cinereus
GCCTGCCTGGGCAAAGCCAGGTGCCAGCAGGAGACACACACATAGAGAAAGGAGACCAGTCACCACTGCAGAAGCCATTGGATAGCGGCAGCCTGGAGCAGCCCAGCTGTCAAGCTCGCGTGATGCAGTTGGCGGAAGAAGTACAGGCATAAATCCTGCCCCAAGGCAGGGTGTGTGTTAATATATTCATAAAAGCACACACGCAACTGATTGCCAGTGATTTACTCATCAGAATATAATGAATGAAAGCATTTACTAAGGTACCTCCTGGCACATTTCCAGATAAGAATACTCTTCATCTTTGCCTGGGCAGAGATCATGTCCTATGCCAGTTTACAAAGAGAATTATTAAGCAATGATCTTTGGACCTGTAATACTCAAAAAGGTAATAAAGAAAGTAAGCCCTAACCAGTTTGGCTCAGTGGATAGAGCGTTGGCCTATGGACTGAAGGGTCCCAGGTTCAATTCCGGTTAGGGGGTAAGGGAGCCTGTACCTTGGTTGTGGACACAATCCCCAGTAGGTGGTAAGCAGGAGGCAGCTGATTGATGCTTCTGACTATCCCTCTCCCTTCCTCTCTGTAAACAAATCAATAAAATATATTTTAAAAAATATATAAAGAAAGTAAATTCCAATAAAGCTGGTATTTTTGGCCAAACTGGTTTGGCTCAGTGGATAGAGCGTCGGCCTGGGGACTGGAAGGTCCCAAGTTCGATTCCTGTCAAGGACAGGTACCTTGGTTGCAGGTACATCCCCAGTAGGGGGCGTGCAGGAGGCAGCTGATCAATGTCTCTCTCTCATCAATGTTTCTAACTCTATCCCTCTCCCTTTCTCTCTGTAAAAAAATCAATAAAATATATTAAAAAAGTAAAAAGCTGGTATTTTTGGAATTTGTCCCAAAGGAAAAATTGGGTTTTATCCTCAGACTACCCAAGTCCCTTTGCCCAAAAAGAGATTGACATCCTGGGTTCCAAGGAAAGACTGGAAGCCCCTTCCCACTGACCTGCTCACTGGCAGCAGAAGTACGTTGCACAGGGGTCTCTGCAGTGCCCGGCATTGCCGCCTGTCTAGTTGCATTTCCAGACCTCCAAAATGGTGGGATATGATTGACAATCCTGCCTACATGAGCATCCTAGCAACTCTCGGAACATAAGAGTTGTAGCCAATTGCAGCTGTCAACCTATTTTAAATCAATATCCCTAGATACATTACATGCAATGGATGGTCACCTGCCACTGCTTGCAGGGACTCCTCTCTCTTTTCTCTCTGCTTCCTCGTCCTATTTACACCCTCATCAGCCTGGTGTTCTCCTTCAGGAGACTCTGCATCTCTCCTCCACATTCTACCAAGCATGCTCTGAGGTCAGGAGATATGTCTTTAAGTTTGCACCCTCCTCCCACAGTCCCCATGCTGTGTCTCACACAGAGAAAGTACACAGGCAATGTTTGTTGAGTTGGACTGACTTTCATTTTGCAAATTTTCTAGATACCTTCTTGGGAGAGCTCAGTGGTGTACACTTGTAAGACTCTGAGAAACATTTACTCCGGGATTCTAGAGCCAACCTGGACCATAATCTTTGTGAAGGGCTGAGATGGCTCCTCCGGAAACATCCAGACTGCTACTAGACATTTGCTCAGTCACCATTTACCTTAGTGACTGGGAGACTTTGAGATCAATGTCTGAAAAATAAAAATGCTGTTAAGTGATCTATCTTCCTGGGAGGCCTACTTCAGGGTAAATATCAGTAAAATGAAAAATAATAGAAACTACCAATGAATCTAAACACTCGTTCTTTGAAA
Source organism: Lasiurus cinereus (assembly GCA_011751065.1). Classification (NCBI taxonomy): domain Eukaryota; kingdom Metazoa; phylum Chordata; class Mammalia; order Chiroptera; family Vespertilionidae; genus Lasiurus; species Lasiurus cinereus. The sequence goes on from JAAGEH010001568.1 coordinate 1,798, forward strand.
AGTTGAAATAACTAAAGACTAGTCAAACTGGTCAGAAATAAGAAGAGGAGAAAAAAATTACCAATATCAAGAATGGGAGATATGACATCATTATAAATTCTAAAGCTATTAAAAGAAAAACACAAGAATATCATGGAGAAATTTATGCCAATATATTCTATAGCTCAGATCAAAGGTACAAATTCTGTCTTTATTATTGTTGAAAGTATTACAGATGTCCCCCTTTTCTACTCATTGACCCCTTCTTATTAAGTTCTAAATTTTAATCAAGAAGAAATAAATAAACTGAATGGATATAATATATATTTTAAAATTAAAATTTAATTTGTAATTCAAACTTTCCCACAAATAAAACTTCAATCCCAGGTGGTTTAGCTGGGAAATGTTCCCAAAACATAGAGGGAGAAATAATACATATTATGATCTCACAATATATTCTAGAATACAGATATAATATATACCAGTAGAAGCATGAGGAGCATCATAATTCATTTTATGACAATAGAATTGGTCTATGTCTATTAGACCAGCATTACCACATACCAAAACTAGATAAAAATATTGCAAAAAGATAAAACTACAGACCAATATTCTTTGTGAGCATATATGCAAATATTCTAAACAAAATCTTAGCAAATCAAATTCAATAATATAAATATATAAGCATATAAAACGTATGTAATATGTAAAGTATAAAAAGGTAATCCCTCATACCAAGTAGAATTCTTTCACAAATGCAAGAAAAGGCTCAGATACTGCTGAGGGATGTACAGTGGTTTGGCGGTTTCTTAAGAAGATAAACGCGGCCCTATCTTTTTTTTTTATTTAATATATTTTATTGATTTTTTTACAGAGAGGAAGGGAGAGGGATAGAGAGTTAGAAACATCGATAAGAGATTCAGCTGCCTCTTGCACACTCCCTACTGGGGATATGCCCACAACCCAGGTACATGCCCTTGACCGGAATCGAACCTGGGACCCTTCAGTCTGCAGGTCAACGCTCTGTCCACTGAGCCAAACTGGTCAGGTCTACGGCCCTATCTTACACATGGCTGTTAGAGATGGCAAAGGAACCAGCACAGTGCAAACTAACATGCAAACTAGCCAATCTGAAGCCATTGGGGGACATGCTCCTCAGCCTTAATCATCCCAGAGCCAGGAACCAAGCAAGTAGGGGACACCCCTATAGCTGACAGCCTGCTAAAATATTTTTTTTCTTTTTATTAATTTTTATTAATTTTTTATACATATCTCCCCATTGCCCCCCCTCCCTCCCAGGCATACCCCAACCCCCCAGTGTCTGTGATCATTGGTTATGCTTATATGCATGCATACAAGTCCTTTGATCACTTATTTACCTCACCTAACTTTAATCTTTCTGGTGTAATTTCACAGTCTGTTTGATGCTTTATGATTTTTGTCCCCCTGAGAATTATCAGTCTACACCCTTTCTGTGCTCCTGATTCTATTGTATTCACCAGTTTATTCTGTTGATCCAATTTTTAATTCACTTAATTTTTAGATTCACTTGTTGATAGATATGTATTTGTTGTTCAAAATTTTTTGGCTTTTACCTTTTTCTTCTTCCTCTTCTAAAAGAGTACCTTTCAGCATTTCATATAATACTGGTTTGGAGTTGATGAAGTCCTTTAGCTTTTTCTTCTCTGTGAAGCTCTTTATCTGCCCTTCCATTCTGAATGATAGCTTTGCTGGATAGATTATTCTTGGTTGTAGGTTCTTGCTATTCATCACATTGAATATTTCTTGCCACTCCCGTCTGGCCTGCATCGTTTCTGTTGAGAAATCAGCTGACAGTCATCTGGGTGCTCCCTTGTAGGTAATGAACTGTTTTTCTCTTGCTGCTTTTAATATTCTCTCTTTGTCTTTTGCTCTTGGTATTTTAATGATGATGTGTCTTGGTGTGGTCCTCTTTGGATTCCTTTTATATGGGGTTCTGTGTGCTTCCTGGACTTGTAAGTCTATTTCTTTTACCAGATGTGGGAAGTTTTCAGTCATTATTTCTTTAAATAGGTTTTCAGTATCTTGCTCTCTCTCTTCTGGCACCCCCACAATTCTGATGTTGGTACGCTTGAAGCTGTCCCAGAGGCTCCTTACATTATCTTTACATTTTTGGATTCTTTTCTCTTCTTGCTTTTCCAGTTGAATGTTTTCTGCTTCTTTATATTTCAAATTTTTGACTTGATTCTTGCCATCCTCTAGTCTGCTGTTAGGACTCTGTATAATATTTTTTATTTCAGTCAGTGTCCCTAGTATGTCCTTTTTTATCTCCTCTTGGGTCTCACTAAATTTATCCAACTTTTCTAGTATATTCTTGAAAAACCCTATAAGCGTGGTTTTGAACTCTATATCCAGTCATTTTTTTTCTCCATTTCTTTTGTTTGTGATCCCTTCCCTTGTCTCAGCATTTTAACTATGCCGGGGAAACTTCTGTGTTGAATTCAGCTTTATGATACCAGACTTGCAAAACCGAAGAAGTCTCTGTTGAGCTTGGGATGGGTGGAGTCTCAGGGCTTAAGGGACCGCCTTGCCTTCCAGTCGGCCCCGCCCTCCTCACGTGACTGGGTAATCGCTGGAGCAGTCCTTGTGCCCGAGCGCCTGCAGTGCCTGTAGACCGCTCCCCCTCTAGCTCCCCTGCGCACCAGGACCACACGAGACTAGGTCCCCAGGGTTTCACCCAAAACAGGGGCTTACTGGACTCAGAAGTGGCACAGTTGGGAAGGTCTGTCTTCTGCCCAGTCGCGAAAGCCAGGGGCACAATCAGTAATCTGTCCTGTGCTCAGTGCCGTGCGCGCCACCAGGCCTTTGATCTTTTGCGACTCCCCTAAATTTCCGTGCACTTCTCCCTTTTCACAGTCCAAACTCCCCCCTTATGAGCTTTGGCTGGACCTGGGGTTTAGTGTCATAGGATAAGGGGGTTCAATGCCTTTGAGAGTCTCCGTCTCCCTCCCGCCAGAAAAAGCCAGCCAGGCACTCCGGCACCGCTCTCTCCACGAGCGCGTCTCCGTACCTCAGCTTTTTGCAGCTCCTCTGGGTCTCTGTGAGCCCCTCTCTTTCCCTCTAGTTGTAGAACTTCCACTCAGCCAGCTTTCCTGTGGTTCTAGATGATGTCTGTTCTGTCTTTTAGTTGTAGTTTTGAAATTGTTGTGCGAGGCAGCAGTGTAGGTGTTTACCTATGCCGCCATCTTGGATTCTTCCTCTAAAATATTCTAACTAACCAGTCCTAAGCTGTTTATTCTGCCCTGCTTGGCCTTTCCACAAAACTCCAATCAAGGCTCAGGCCTAGGTTCTCCCCAGGCTCCTGCACCTTCTGCTTTCTGACCCACCCTGGTCTTTCCTCTGTAGCTCTGTGTGGTCTGTCATCTCTTATGTCTTGAGGACCTATGACTGTAATAAACTTTCTTTCCCTGAGCCTCTCCTGTGTCTTCTCTGGTGGTCACATTTAACGGACCACCACATGAACGGATACAGAATACTTCCATACAGAAAGTCATATGTGAACATTCATAGCAACCTTATTTGTAATATAAACAACTGGAAACAGCACCAATATCCACCCACAGATGAATGAATAAACAAGTTGTAGTTTATCCATACAGTTGAATACTTCTCAGCAATAAAAAAGAGTGAATTTCTGATAAATGAATAGGATAAATTTCAATATAATTTTGCTGAATAAAATGCTAGATTTTTTAAAAATTCATACTGTATAATTCCATTTGTATAAAATTCTAGGAAATGCAAACTAATCTATAGTGACCAAAAAGCAGGAAAATGGTGGGTTGCTGGGAGGTGGGAAGGGGTGGGAAAGGGGATGGTCCTGGGAGGGATAGAGTTGGAAGTATTACAAATGGGCACAGGGAAACTTTTGGAGGTTGTTATGAATTAAATTGTGTCCTCCGTCAAAAAAGGTATGTTGAAGTCCTAAGCCCATTACCTCAGGATCTGACCTTATTTGGAAATAGGATCATTGCAGATGTGATTAGTCAAGATGGGGCCATATCTTAGTAGGGTAGCCACCTATTCCAATATGAGTGGTGTCCTTATAAGAAGACGTCCCTACGAAGGCAGAAGCACGCAAGAGAAGGCCATGTGATGCCAAAGGCAGAGAGAGGGGAAACAGCTGAAGCCAAGGAACCGCCAGAACCCAGGAAGAGACAAGAAAAGATTCTTCCCCTGCTGTTTTCAGAAAGAATGAGGCCCTGCCAGCACCTTTATTTAAGACTTCTGGTCTCCAGAACGGGGAAATGACTAAGTTCTGTGTTTTGAAGCTGCCCGGTTTTTTATCTTTTGTTAAAGGAGCCCCAGGAAATCAGTGACGACATCAATGGAGTTTTACATATATCAGAACTTACGAACTGCTATGTGTCATGTGTATGCACTTTATCATATGCAATTTACCTCAGTAATACTGTTAAACTTCAGTGAAGTGATTCATATCAACACAAGTTGTGCTCTTTCATTCTGGTAATCCAAAACATTGTCCTGTCCTCCCCACTTTGGTGACCACGGGCCCACATGATACTCTGAAATGTTTGCATAAGTGTGTTATAGAGGCTGGCACAAGGTCAATAAGGGGTTGAGACAGTGGCTTTCAAACAATTTGGTTCAGGACCCACAGCAATAATTTACATATAACATGGAAACTCGGTACACAAGTATGAATCTATATATCTGAACCAAAAGTTCACACAAATATCTTTATCCTCAGAACTCAGATATTTTTTTATCCCATTCAATTTAATCCTATTTCTTTTCCATTTTTTCTCTCTTTCTTTTTAAATACTGGTTACAATCCATTTCAACAAGTTTGATAACCCACTATAAGACATGATCTTCACTTTGAAGTATTTTTGTTTATAACACTGGGTACAGATTATATAACAAGTAGATTAACAGCACAGATAAGGAAACAAAAAAACACCACATAAAATGCAAGTTTTTCAGGCAAGGATCATGATTTTTACTTTGATCCAACCATTTGGATGAAAATCCAAATTTTTGCAAAAGTTATCATGAGCCTAGAGTTGGCCCCAAATAATTACTGGTTTCTGGAGTGGGGCCCACAGACCTCTGTGGTACCTCTGTGGAATTTCCAACTGAGGTGGTTCTCTGGGTTGGTGTTGTTCCATAAGCAGAAGGCAGTGGGTGGCAACTGAGACAAATGTGGACATTAGAAGAGAAACTTCTACCCATTCCGTAATCAGCAATCTTGGGGTTGAGCGTTAAGGTAAGCCAATATGGGATTATTTTGGTCTATTGACTAAAAACTCCTCATCCTCTAGCATCAAGAACCCTGCCTTTCTCTTTTTTCTCCACTGTCTAATAATAGCAATTAAGACTCAGACCTATTGCCTGGTTAGAAGCATCCATGAAAAAGCCTGGGCACTACAATCTTTCTTAGTGTTATCCCTGAAAAATATAATGCAAGCTACATTCATTTAAAGTTTATTAGTAGTCACATTTAAAGAATCAAAAGGGGAGTTTCAAGATGGCTGCTGCATAGAAGGATCCTGAACTTGCCTTTTCCTAAAAGCACACTGAAATGTGCACCTATATAGAGAGCAATTCCTTTTGAGGAACAATTGAGGGTTGATTGAACAGCTTCTGCAGAACAAATGAGAGACTGACTCGTACAGAAGGCTTGGGGAACTGAAGGAGCTCTCCACAATCTGCAGGGATTCTCTGGGATCTATAGGACAGGTGGTAGCTCTTTCCAAGCGATCTGTGCTATCTGCATAGGTGCTGCAGTATTTTCTCAGCTGCACAGCCCAGAGCCCATTTCAGCTCTGAGCAGAGGAAGGAAACCAAATCAATAGAGTATCATCACACACACTAGGCCTCCTTACCCAAGCCACTTCAACCTAGCAGGCCAGCACTCAGGAGCCGCAAGCATCTGCCCAGCTCCAACCGGACTGCTAAAACCATCCAGCACACATAGCCTACACAGACGTCTTTTCTACATAGACTACTTTTTCAAGACGAGGAGAGATGGCAATTTTTTCTACTTCATATAAACAAGCACAAACAAACACACAAAGCAAGCCAAACAAAATGAGAAGACAGAAGAATATGTCTCAAATGAAGAAACAGGAAAAATTTCTACCCAAGAACAAAACAGAGTAAGTAATCTGCCTGATAAAGAATTCAAAGTAATGGTCAAAAGGATGCTCACCAAGCAGGAGAGTAGAATAGAGGAATTCAGGAAGAACTTCAACTAAGAGTTAGAAAGCATAATAAAGAACCAATAAGAGCTTAACAATGTAATAGCAAAAATAAAAAATACACTAGGAGGAATAAACAGAAGATTAGATAATACAGGAGAATAAATCCATGAACTAGAAGTCAGATAATTGGCAATTAACCAATTAGACCAACACAAAGAAAAACTAATTTTTAAAAAAATTCTTTATTGTTGAAAGTATTACATATGTCTCTCCTTTTTCTCCAATTGACATCTCCCCACCTGCTCCCACTCCCTAGCACCGTGGTCAGCAAATTGTGGCTCGCAAGTCACATGCGGCTCTTTGGCCTCTTGAGCGTGGCTCTTCCACAAAATACCACAGCCTGAGTGTCTATTTTGAAGAAGTGGCATTAGAAGAAGTTTAAGTTTAAAAAATTTGGCTCTCAAAAAAAATTTCAGTTGTTGTACTGTTGACATTTGGCTCTGTTGATTAATGAGTATAGCCAATCACTGCCTCAGCACATGCCCTCACCCCCTTAGAAAAAATAATTTTTTACAAATGAGGAGAATTTAAGGGACCTCTGGGACAGCATCAATCACACCAACATTCACATTATATGGATCCAAGAAGAAGAGAGAAAAATGAATAAGAAGTTTATTTTAGGAAATAATTGTGAAAAACTTGTCTAACCTGGGAGAGGAAATAGACACCCAGGTCTAAGATGGACAGAGTTCCAAACAAAATGAACCCCAAGACCCACACCAAGACATATTATAATTAAAACAGCAAAAGTTAAAGATAAAGAAATTATCTTGAAAGTAGCAAGAAGAAAACAACTAGTCACATACAAGGCAGTGGTCCTCAACCTTTCTAATGCTGCAACCCATTAATATGGTTCCTCATGTTATGGCGACCCCCAACCATAAAATTATTTTCATTGCTACTTCATAACTGTTATTTTGCTACTATTATGAATCATAATGTAAATATCTATGTTTTCCAAAAATATCCCTACAAAAGTTGGTAGCTGTTTGCAACCCACAGGGTCACCACTACGTGAGGAACTATATTAAAGGGTTGCTGCATTAAAAAGGTTGAGAACCACTGCCCTTAAGGGTATCAGCTGATTTTTCAGCACCAACTTTCTGACCAGAAGGGAGTGGCAAGACATATTTAAAGTGCTGAAAGAAAGGAATAGACAACCTAGAATACTCTACTCAGCAAGATTAGACTAGTAACTCAGAATTAAAGGAGAAGTAAAGTGTTTCCTGAATGTGTAAAACTAAAGGAGTTCATCACCAGTGAATCCGATTTACAAGAAAAATTAAAAGGTCTTTAAGCAAAAAAGAAAAACCCATCATCAGAAATAAAAAAAATATATGTAAAAGAAAAAATCTTATATAAAGGCAAATATTTAATAAACACAACACATCAGCCATTTAAAAACTACTATGAAGGTCACGAGACAAAAGAAGTAAACTTAACCATAACTATAATGATTGCTAAGCAGATATACAAAACAAAAAGATTTGAAATGTAATGTCAAAAACATAAAGCACAAAAGGAAGAGTAAAAATATAGTCCTTTTGAATATTTTCAAACTCTCATGCTGACCAGAAAAAAGAAACTGAGTATGAAGCATATCTTACCAAATATTAAAACTTACTGCAAAGTTACTATAATCAAAATATGACACTGGCACATGAATAGAAAGATAAATCTGTGGGACAAAACTAAAAGCCCAAGAGCAGATGTAAATAAGTATGGAAGTTTTCAATATTATAAAGATGCATTTCAATTCAATAGATGAAGAATGGATTTTGTATTAAATTATGATAGGACAATGGATTCTCCAATCAGAAAAAAAAATAAGTTAGTGTCTTACTTTATGTAAAAAATCTCATTGTAAGAAAAAACTATTAATATTAGAGGACTTAAATTAAGACACAGTATAGAAAATGTGTTTATATATCACAGGCTTGAAAAAATCTAAACAAGTTGAAATCCAGAAGCCATTAAAGAAAAAGTTAGCAAGATTGACTACTGTATGACAAATAGGAAAGGAAACTCCAGGAAAAAATATTTGCAGCATAAATAAAGAGCCAAGTGTTAATATTCCCAATACGTAAGAGACATAGAAATTAGCTCTACAAAGAAAAATATTCCTACAAAAGATAATCAAAGAATGTGAATACATAATTTACAAATAATGCAAATGATCAACCTATCTATGAAAATTGAAGCAGCTATGTAGAATTATTTACCAAAAAATTTAAAAGTTGGAACACATCTGAAGCTGGAGATGGTATGGAAAACCTGGAACTCTCATACACTGTTAACCAAACTGTAAGGCTATTCAATATTTTGGAAGCTTGTGGGCAGGGAAGGTGGGTGGAGGTGAAAGAAGTCAAAGAGGGGATAAATGGTGATGGTAAATAAATAAATAAATAAATAAATAAATAAATAAATAAAATTCTGAAAGCCATTTGTCTAGTGTGTAGTATGGGCATAGCATTAGACCCAGCAACCCTATTCCGAAGGAGTCTAGCCTATTAGAATAAGAGCAAGATTATAGAAATGTGTAAATGTAAAGAACTAATTTTAAAATGTTTATTATAGTCTTAATTATAAATAGAAAAAGTGAGAATAAAAGCTTAACTATCAATCGATATTGCTTACTTGAATAAACTATGGTACATATAAAATAAATAATCCTATGCAACTCTTAGAAATAATGTCACACACTTGCATATAATAGCATTAAAAAGGTCCATGATTTATAGGCAAGTGAAAAAGGTAAACATCAATATGTCCAGACTGATACTAGACTTCATTTTCATAAAATGAGTGTGAGAATTTACATTAGCGATATGCATATATCTAAAGTAACTTCAGAAAATTTGGATAAGATGCATACGAAACTGCTAAGAGTATTTTCCTAAGGGGATGCATTAGATTAAAAAAAAGAAAACTTTCATTTCTTATTGTTTTTCAGTGTTTTTTCTAAAACAGTATTTAAAAAAGCAGCCTGGAAATTATATACAATTAACTCAGTTGAATACATATGAGTATAAAAGGGGACAGTGTTATAAATTTGCTAACACACAATTAAAAGAATTGACACAAAATAAGTCATTGAACTGGAAAGGAATTCCAAATGTAACTAATATAAGTTACGAACCATGGTTCAGTAAAGCATGTTTGTTTTCTTTCCTCTGCAAGACACACCATTCCAAGCATGGGAAACTAGGGGTAACTCACCTGTGACAATGGCTTTCCCGGGTGGCAGTTGATGCCGCCAATGAAGATCATGTTGGGCATCACAGGTTTGGGATAGTCCAAAACAAAGTCATTTCGTAACAACCAAATGGATGGTTGGCTGACCAGGTCGTATGCTGTGACGGACGTCTGGAGAATCTCAGAGGCAACGTCTAATGCAGTTTTGAGGAAATAACCACAAAATATATGTTCCTCCAAGTGGATAATGTGATTCCACACTTTCTGCCTGAAGGTCATGGTATCCGGTAAGGAAAAGAGACCTCTCGGAACATAAGAAAGAGGGCTGGGGCACTGTGCCCCTTCTTCAAGATAGTGGCAAAACAGTCCCCTGGTGAAGACCACAGATGGGAGTGAAAAATATTTGGCTACAATTAAGCCACACATGTCAAAAGGGTCTAGAAACACCGCATCAAAAGAACTCTCTTCTATGTACTCTACTAACTTTTTGTCGTTAAATAAACTTCTACAATTTGAAAAAAAGTATTCAAAAACACTGTTAGATGAACTCAATAGCATAGAATGTAAATACTGGGCCCGAGTTTTCCATTGAGCGTCAGCGAAAATCTGGAACTGATCATTCAGATCCTCCAGAGTGTAAGCTGTGGAATAAGTCTTGACAGTATAATTGGCTGATTGTCCCAGGCGCCAACTCACCTCTGGCCTGACCACAACCACCTCATGCCCTCTGTGGCTGAGTTTCTCCACAACGGATCGCATGGTAAACCAGTGGCTCCCATCCATGGGTATGACCAGCAGCTTGCCTGCCTGGGCAAAGCCAGGTGCCAGCAGGAGACACACACATAGAG
>JAAGEH010001569.1:0-12086 GCA_011751065.1 Lasiurus cinereus
GCCTGCCTGGGCAAAGCCAGGTGCCAGCAGGAGACACACACATAGAGAAAGGAGACCAGTCACCACTGCAGAAGCCATTGGATAGCGGCAGCCTGGAGCAGCCCAGCTGTCAAGCTCGCGTGATGCAGTTGGCGGAAGAAGTACAGGCATAAATCCTGCCCCAAGGCAGGGTGTGTGTTAATATATTCATAAAAGCACACACGCAACTGATTGCCAGTGATTTACTCATCAGAATATAATGAATGAAAGCATTTACTAAGGTACCTCCTGGCACATTTCCAGATAAGAATACTCTTCATCTTTGCCTGGGCAGAGATCATGTCCTATGCCAGTTTACAAAGAGAATTATTAAGCAATGATCTTTGGACCTGTAATACTCAAAAAGGTAATAAAGAAAGTAAGCCCTAACCAGTTTGGCTCAGTGGATAGAGCGTTGGCCTATGGACTGAAGGGTCCCAGGTTCAATTCCGGTTAGGGGGTAAGGGAGCCTGTACCTTGGTTGTGGACACAATCCCCAGTAGGTGGTAAGCAGGAGGCAGCTGATTGATGCTTCTGACTATCCCTCTCCCTTCCTCTCTGTAAACAAATCAATAAAATATATTTTAAAAAATATATAAAGAAAGTAAATTCCAATAAAGCTGGTATTTTTGGCCAAACTGGTTTGGCTCAGTGGATAGAGCGTCGGCCTGGGGACTGGAAGGTCCCAAGTTCGATTCCTGTCAAGGACAGGTACCTTGGTTGCAGGTACATCCCCAGTAGGGGGCGTGCAGGAGGCAGCTGATCAATGTCTCTCTCTCATCAATGTTTCTAACTCTATCCCTCTCCCTTTCTCTCTGTAAAAAAATCAATAAAATATATTAAAAAAGTAAAAAGCTGGTATTTTTGGAATTTGTCCCAAAGGAAAAATTGGGTTTTATCCTCAGACTACCCAAGTCCCTTTGCCCAAAAAGAGATTGACATCCTGGGTTCCAAGGAAAGACTGGAAGCCCCTTCCCACTGACCTGCTCACTGGCAGCAGAAGTACGTTGCACAGGGGTCTCTGCAGTGCCCGGCATTGCCGCCTGTCTAGTTGCATTTCCAAACCTCCAAAATGGTGGGATATGATTGACAATCCTGCCTACATGAGCATCCTAGCAACTCTCGGAACATAAGAGTTGTAGCCAATTGCAGCTGTCAACCTATTTTAAATCAATATCCCTAGATACATTACATGCAATGGATGGTCACCTGCCACTGCTTGCAGGGACTCCTCTCTCTTTTCTCTCTGCTTCCTCGTCCTATTTACACCCTCATCAGCCTGGTGTTCTCCTTCAGGAGACTCTGCATCTCTCCTCCACATTCTACCAAGCATGCTCTGAGGTCAGGAGATATGTCTTTAAGTTTGCACCCTCCTCCCACAGTCCCCATGCTGTGTCTCACACAGAGAAAGTACACAGGCAATGTTTGTTGAGTTGGACTGACTTTCATTTTGCAAATTTTCTAGATACCTTCTTGGGAGAGCTCAGTGGTGTACACTTGTAAGACTCTGAGAAACATTTACTCCGGGATTCTAGAGCCAACCTGGACCATAATCTTTGTGAAGGGCTGAGATGGCTCCTCCGGAAACATCCAGACTGCTACTAGACATTTGCTCAGTCACCATTTACCTTAGTGACTGGGAGACTTTGAGATCAATGTCTGAAAAATAAAAATGCTGTTAAGTGATCTATCTTCCTGGGAGGCCTACTTCAGGGTAAATATCAGTAAAATGAAAAATAATAGAAACTACCAATGAATCTAAACACTCGTTCTTTGAAAAGTTGAAATAACTAAAGACTAGTCAAACTGGTCAGAAATAAGAAGAGGAGAAAAAAATTACCAATATCAAGAATGGGAGATATGACATCATTATAAATTCTAAAGCTATTAAAAGAAAAACACAAGAATATCATGGAGAAATTTATGCCAATATATTCTATAGCTCAGATCAAAGGTACAAATTCTGTCTTTATTATTGTTGAAAGTATTACAGATGTCCCCCTTTTCTACTCATTGACCCCTTCTTATTAAGTTCTAAATTTTAATCAAGAAGAAATAAATAAACTGAATGGATATAATATATATTTTAAAATTAAAATTTAATTTGTAATTCAAACTTTCCCACAAATAAAACTTCAATCCCAGGTGGTTTAGCTGGGAAATGTTCCCAAAACATAGAGGGAGAAATAATACATATTATGATCTCACAATATATTCTAGAATACAGATATAATATATACCAGTAGAAGCATGAGGAGCATCATAATTCATTTTATGACAATAGAATTGGTCTATGTCTATTAGACCAGCATTACCACATACCAAAACTAGATAAAGATATTGCAAAAAGATAAAACTACAGACCAATATTCTTTGTGAGCATATATGCAAATATTCTAAACAAAATCTTAGCAAATCAAATTCAATAATATAAATATATAAGCATATAAAACATATGTAATATGTAAAGTATAAAAAGGTAATCCCTCATACCAAGTAGAATTCTTTCACAAATGCAAGAAAAGGCTCAGATACTGCTGAGGGATGTACAGTGGTTTGGCGGTTTCTTAAGAAGATAAACGCGGCCCTATCTTTTTTTTTATTTAATATATTTTATTGATTTTTTTACAGAGAGGAAGGAAGAGGGATAGAGAGTTAGAAACATCGATAAGAGATTCAGCTGCTTCTTGCACACTCTCTACTGGGGATATGCCCACAACCCAGGTACATGCCCTTGACCGGAATCGAACCTGGGACCCTTCAGTCTGCAGGCCAACGCTCTGTCCACTGAGCCAAACTGGTCAGGGCTACAGCCCTATCTTACACATGGCTGTTAGAGATGGCAAAGGAACCAGCACAGTGCAAACTAACATGCAAACTAGCCAATCTGAAGCCATTGGGGGACATGCTCCTCAGCCTTAATCATCCCAGAGCCAGGAACCAAGCAAGTAGGGGACACCCCTATAGCTGACAGCCTGCTAAAATATTTTTTTTCTTTTTATTAATTTTTATTAATTTTTTATACATATCTCCCCATTGCCCCCCCTCCCTCCCAGGCATACCCCAACCCCCCAGTGTCTGTGATCATTGGTTATGCTTATATGCATGCATACAAGTCCTTTGATCACTTATTTACCTCACCTAACTTTAATCTTTCTGGTGTAATTTCACAGTCTGTTTGATGCTTTATGATTTTTGTCCCCCTGAGAATTATCAGTCTACACCCTTTCTGTGCTCCTGATTCTATTGTATTCACCAGTTTATTCTGTTGATCCAATTTTTAATTCACTTAATTTTTAGATTCACTTGTTGATAGATATGTATTTGTTGTTCAAAATTTTTTGGCTTTTACCTTTTTCTTCTTCCTCTTCTAAAAGAGTACCTTTCAGCATTTCATATAATACTGGTTTGGAGTTGATGAAGTCCTTTAGCTTTTTCTTCTCTGTGAAGCTCTTTATCTGCCCTTCCATTCTGAATGATAGCTTTGCTGGATAGATTATTCTTGGTTGTAGGTTCTTGCTATTCATCACATTGAATATTTCTTGCCACTCCCGTCTGGCCTGCATCGTTTCTGTTGAGAAATCAGCTGACAGTCATCTGGGTGCTCCCTTGTAGGTAATGAACTGTTTTTCTCTTGCTGCTTTTAATATTCTCTCTTTGTCTTTTGCTCTTGGTATTTTAATGATGATGTGTCTTGGTGTGGTCCTCTTTGGATTCCTTTTATATGGGGTTCTGTGTGCTTCCTGGACTTGTAAGTCTATTTCTTTTACCAGATGTGGGAAGTTTTCAGTCATTATTTCTTTAAATAGGTTTTCAGTATCTTGCTCTCTCTCTTCTGGCACCCCCACAATTCTGATGTTGGTACGCTTGAAGCTGTCCCAGAGGCTCCTTACATTATCTTTACATTTTTGGATTCTTTTCTCTTCTTGCTTTTCCAGTTGAATGTTTTCTGCTTCTTTATATTTCAAATTTTTGACTTGATTCTTGCCATCCTCTAGTCTGCTGTTAGGACTCTGTATAATATTTTTTATTTCAGTCAGTGTCCCTAGTATGTCCTTTTTTATCTCCTCTTGGGTCTCACTAAATTTATCCAACTTTTCTAGTATATTCTTGAAAAACCCTATAAGCGTGGTTTTGAACTCTATATCCAGTCATTTTTTTTCTCCATTTCTTTTGTTTGTGATCCCTTCCCTTGTCTCAGCATTTTAACTATGCCGGGGAAACTTCTGTGTTGAATTCAGCTTTATGATACCAGACTTGCAAAACCGAAGAAGTCTCTGTTGAGCTTGGGATGGGTGGAGTCTCAGGGCTTAAGGGACCGCCTTGCCTTCCAGTCGGCCCCGCCCTCCTCACGTGACTGGGTAATCGCTGGAGCAGTCCTTGTGCCCGAGCGCCTGCAGTGCCTGTAGACCGCTCCCCCTCTAGCTCCCCTGCGCACCAGGACCACACGAGACTAGGTCCCCAGGGTTTCACCCAAAACAGGGGCTTACTGGACTCAGAAGTGGCACAGTTGGGAAGGTCTGTCTTCTGCCCAGTCGCGAAAGCCAGGGGCACAATCAGTAATCTGTCCTGTGCTCAGTGCCGTGCGCGCCACCAGGCCTTTGATCTTTTGCGACTCCCCTAAATTTCCGTGCACTTCTCCCTTTTCACAGTCCAAACTCCCCCCTTATGAGCTTTGGCTGGACCTGGGGTTTAGTGTCATAGGATAAGGGGGTTCAATGCCTTTGAGAGTCTCCGTCTCCCTCCCGCCAGAAAAAGCCAGCCAGGCACTCCGGCACCGCTCTCTCCACGAGCGCGTCTCCGTACCTCAGCTTTTTGCAGCTCCTCTGGGTCTCTGTGAGCCCCTCTCTTTCCCTCTAGTTGTAGAACTTCCACTCAGCCAGCTTTCCTGTGGTTCTAGATGATGTCTGTTCTGTCTTTTAGTTGTAGTTTTGAAATTGTTGTGCGAGGCAGCAGTGTAGGTGTTTACCTATGCCGCCATCTTGGATTCTTCCTCTAAAATATTCTAACTAACCAGTCCTAAGCTGTTTATTCTGCCCTGCTTGGCCTTTCCACAAAACTCCAATCAAGGCTCAGGCCTAGGTTCTCCCCAGGCTCCTGCACCTTCTGCTTTCTGACCCACCCTGGTCTTTCCTCTGTAGCTCTGTGTGGTCTGTCATCTCTTATGTCTTGAGGACCTATGACTGTAATAAACTTTCTTTCCCTGAGCCTCTCCTGTGTCTTCTCTGGTGGTCACATTTAACGGACCACCACATGAACGGATACAGAATACTTCCATACAGAAAGTCATATGTGAACATTCATAGCAACCTTATTTGTAATATAAACAACTGGAAACAGCACCAATATCCACCCACAGATGAATGAATAAACAAGTTGTAGTTTATCCATACAGTTGAATACTTCTCAGCAATAAAAAAGAGTGAATTTCTGATAAATGAATAGGATAAATTTCAATATAATTTTGCTGAATAAAATGCTAGATTTTTTAAAAATTCATACTGTATAATTCCATTTGTATAAAATTCTAGGAAATGCAAACTAATCTATAGTGACCAAAAAGCAGGAAAATGGTGGGTTGCTGGGAGGTGGGAAGGGGTGGGAAAGGGGATGGTCCTGGGAGGGATAGAGTTGGAAGTATTACAAATGGGCACAGGGAAACTTTTGGAGGTTGTTATGAATTAAATTGTGTCCTCCGTCAAAAAAGGTATGTTGAAGTCCTAAGCCCATTACCTCAGGATCTGACCTTATTTGGAAATAGGATCATTGCAGATGTGATTAGTCAAGATGGGGCCATATCTTAGTAGGGTAGCCACCTATTCCAATATGAGTGGTGTCCTTATAAGAAGACGTCCCTACGAAGGCAGAAGCACGCAAGAGAAGGCCATGTGATGCCAAAGGCAGAGAGAGGGGAAACAGCTGAAGCCAAGGAACCGCCAGAACCCAGGAAGAGACAAGAAAAGATTCTTCCCCTGCTGTTTTCAGAAAGAATGAGGCCCTGCCAGCACCTTTATTTAAGACTTCTGGTCTCCAGAACGGGGAAATGACTAAGTTCTGTGTTTTGAAGCTGCCCGGTTTTTTATCTTTTGTTAAAGGAGCCCCAGGAAATCAGTGACGACATCAATGGAGTTTTACATATATCAGAACTTACGAACTGCTATGTGTCATGTGTATGCACTTTATCATATGCAATTTACCTCAGTAATACTGTTAAACTTCAGTGAAGTGATTCATATCAACACAAGTTGTGCTCTTTCATTCTGGTAATCCAAAACATTGTCCTGTCCTCCCCACTTTGGTGACCACGGGCCCACATGATACTCTGAAATGTTTGCATAAGTGTGTTATAGAGGCTGGCACAAGGTCAATAAGGGGTTGAGACAGTGGCTTTCAAACAATTTGGTTCAGGACCCACAGCAATAATTTACATATAACATGGAAACTCGGTACACAAGTATGAATCTATATATCTGAACCAAAAGTTCACACAAATATCTTTATCCTCAGAACTCAGATATTTTTTTATCCCATTCAATTTAATCCTATTTCTTTTCCATTTTTTCTCTCTTTCTTTTTAAATACTGGTTACAATCCATTTCAACAAGTTTGATAACCCACTATAAGACATGATCTTCACTTTGAAGTATTTTTGTTTATAACACTGGGTACAGATTATATAACAAGTAGATTAACAGCACAGATAAGGAAACAAAAAAACACCACATAAAATGCAAGTTTTTCAGGCAAGGATCATGATTTTTACTTTGATCCAACCATTTGGATGAAAATCCCAATTTTTGCAAAAGTTATCATGAGCCTGGAGTTGGCCCCAAATAATTACTGGTTTCTGGAGTGGGGCCCACAAACCTCTGTGGTACCTCTGTGGAATTTCCAACTGAGGTGGTTCTCTGGGTTGGTGTTGTTCCATAAGCAGAAGGCAGTGGGTGGCAACTGAGACAAATGTGGACATTAGAAGAGAAACTTCTACCCATTCCGTAATCAGCAATCTTGGGGTTGGGCGTTAAGGTAAGCCAATATGGGATTATTTTGGTCTATTGACTAAAAAACTCCTCATCCTCTAGCATCAAGAACCCTGCCTTTCTCTTTTTTCTCCACTGTCTAATAATAGCAATTAAGACTCAGACCTATTGCCTGGTTAGAAGCATCCATGAAAAAGCCTGGGCACTACAATCTTTCTTAGTGTTATCCCTGAAAAATATAATGCAAGCTACATTCATTTAAAGTTTATTAGTAGTCACATTTAAAGAATCAAAAGGGGAGTTTCAAGATGGCTGCTGCATAGAAGGATCCTGAACTTGCCTTTTCCTAAAAGCACACTGAAATGTGCACCTATATAGAGAGCAATTCCTTTTGAGGAACAATTGAGGGTTGATTGAACAGCTTCTGCAGAACAAATGAGAGACTGACCTCGTACAGAAGGCTTGGGGAACTGAAGGAGCTCTCCACAATCTGCAGGGATTCTCTGGGATCTATAGGACAGGTGGTAGCTCTTTCCAAGCGATCTGTGCTATCTGCATAGGTGCTGCAGTATTTTCTCAGCTGCACAGCCCAGAGCCCATTTCAGCTCTGAGCAGAGGAAGGAAACCAAATCAATAGAGTATCATCACACACACTAGGCCTCCTTACCCAAGCCACTTCAACCTAGCAGGCCAGCACTCAGGAGCCGCAAGCATCTGCCCAGCTCCAACCGGACTGCTAAAACCATCCAGCACACATAGCCTACACAGACGTCTTTTCTACATAGACTACTTTTTCAAGACGAGGAGAGATGGCAATTTTTTCTACTTCATATAAACAAGCACAAACAAACACACAAAGCAAGCCAAACAAAATGAGAAGACAGAAGAATATGTCTCAAATGAAGAAACAGGAAAAATTTCTACCCAAGAACAAAACAGAGTAAGTAATCTGCCTGATAAAGAATTCAAAGTAATGGTCAAAAGGATGCTCACCAAGCAGGAGAGTAGAATAGAGGAATTCAGGAAGAACTTCAACTAAGAGTTAGAAAGCATAATAAAGAACCAATAAGAGCTTAACAATGTAATAGCAAAAATAAAAAATACACTAGGAGGAATAAACAGAAGATTAGATAATACAGGAGAATAAATCCATGAACTAGAAGTCAGATAATTGGCAATTAACCAATTAGACCAACACAAAGAAAAACTAATTTTTAAAAAAATTCTTTATTGTTGAAAGTATTACATATGTCTCTCCTTTTTCTCCAATTGACATCTCCCCACCTGCTCCCACTCCCTAGCACCGTGGTCAGCAAATTGTGGCTCGCAAGTCACATGCGGCTCTTTGGCCTCTTGAGCGTGGCTCTTCCACAAAATACCACAGCCTGAGTGTCTATTTTGAAGAAGTGGCATTAGAAGAAGTTTAAGTTTAAAAAATTTGGCTCTCAAAAAAAATTTCAGTTGTTGTACTGTTGACATTTGGCTCTGTTGATTAATGAGTATAGCCAATCACTGCCTCAGCACATGCCCTCACCCCCTTAGAAAAAATAATTTTTTACAAATGAGGAGAATTTAAGGGACCTCTGGGACAGCATCAATCACACCAACATTCACATTATATGGATCCAAGAAGAAGAGAGAAAAATGAATAAGAAGTTTATTTTAGGAAATAATTGTGAAAAACTTGTCTAACCTGGGAGAGGAAATAGACACCCAGGTCTAAGATGGACAGAGTTCCAAACAAAATGAACCCCAAGACCCACACCAAGACATATTATAATTAAAACAGCAAAAGTTAAAGATAAAGAAATTATCTTGAAAGTAGCAAGAAGAAAACAACTAGTCACATACAAGGCAGTGGTCCTCAACCTTTCTAATGCTGCAACCCATTAATATGGTTCCTCATGTTATGGCGACCCCCAACCATAAAATTATTTTCATTGCTACTTCATAACTGTTATTTTGCTACTATTATGAATCATAATGTAAATATCTATGTTTTCCAA
The DNA here is from genome assembly GCA_011751065.1 of Lasiurus cinereus. Taxonomy (NCBI): domain Eukaryota; kingdom Metazoa; phylum Chordata; class Mammalia; order Chiroptera; family Vespertilionidae; genus Lasiurus; species Lasiurus cinereus. Next base: position 9,005 of record JAAGEH010001569.1, read on the forward strand.
AAATATCCCTACAAAAGTTGCTAGCTGTTTGCAACCCACAGGGTCACCACTACGTGAGGAACTATATTAAAGGGTTGCTGCATTAAAAAGGTTGAGAACCACTGCCCTTAAGGGTATCAGCTGATTTTTCAGCACCAACTTTCTGACCAGAAGGGAGTGGCAAGACATATTTAAAGTGCTGAAAGAAAGGAATAGACAACCTAGAATACTCTACTCAGCAAGATTAGACTAGTAACTCAGAATTAAAGGAGAAGTAAAGTGTTTCCTGAATGTGTAAAACTAAAGGAGTTCATCACCAGTGAATCCGATTTACAAGAAAAATTAAAAGGTCTTTAAGCAAAAAAGAAAAACCCATCATCAGAAATAAAAAAAATATATGTAAAAGAAAAAATCTTATATAAAGGCAAATATTTAATAAACACAACACATCAGCCATTTAAAAACTACTATGAAGGTCACGAGACAAAAGAAGTAAACTTAACCATAACTATAATGATTGCTAAGCAGATATACAAAACAAAAAGATCTGAAATGTAATGTCAAAAACATAAAGCACAAAAGGAAGAGTAAAAATATAGTCCTTTTGAATATTTTCAAACTCTCATGCTGACCAGAAAAAAGAAACTGAGTATGAAGCATATCTTACCAAATATTAAAACTTACTGCAAAGTTACTATAATCAAAATATGACACTGGCACATGAATAGAAAGATAAATCTGTGGGACAAAACTAAAAGCCCAAGAGCAGATGTAAATAAGTATGGAAGTTTTCAATATTATAAAGATGCATTTCAATTCAATAGATGAAGAATGGATTTTGTATTAAATTATGATAGGACAATGGATTCTCCAATCAGAAAAAAAAATAAGTTAGTGTCTTACTTTATGTAAAAAATCTCATTGTAAGAAAAAACTATTAATATTAGAGGACTTAAATTAAGACACAGTATAGAAAATGTGTTTATATATCACAGGCTTGAAAAAATCTAAACAAGTTGAAATCCAGAAGCCATTAAAGAAAAAGTTAGCAAGATTGACTACTGTATGACAAATAGGAAAGGAAACTCCAGGAAAAAATATTTGCAGCATAAATAAAGAGCCAAGTGTTAATATTCCCAATACGTAAGAGACATAGAAATTAGCTCTACAAAGAAAAATATTCCTACAAAAGATAATCAAAGAATGTGAATACATAATTTACAAATAATGCAAATGATCAACCTATCTATGAAAATTGAAGCAGCTATGTAGAATTATTTACCAAAAAATTTAAAAGTTGGAACACATCTGAAGCTGGAGATGGTATGGAAAACCTGGAACTCTCATACACTGTTAACCAAACTGTAAGGCTATTCAATATTTTGGAAGCTTGTGGGCAGGGAAGGTGGGTGGAGGTGAAAGAAGTCAAAGAGGGGATAAATGGTGATGGTAAATAAATAAATAAATAAATAAATAAATAAATAAATAAAATTCTGAAAGCCATTTGTCTAGTGTGTAGTATGGGCATAGCATTAGACCCAGCAACCCTATTCCGAAGGAGTCTAGCCTATTAGAATAAGAGCAAGATTATAGAAATGTGTAAATGTAAAGAACTAATTTTAAAATGTTTATTATAGTCTTAATTATAAATAGAAAAAGTGAGAATAAAAGCTTAACTATCAATCGATATTGCTTACTTGAATAAACTATGGTACATATAAAATAAATAATCCTATGCAACTCTTAGAAATAATGTCACACACTTGCATATAATAGCATTAAAAAGGTCCATGATTTATAGGCAAGTGAAAAAGGTAAACATCAATATGTCCAGACTGATACTAGACTTCATTTTCATAAAATGAGTGTGAGAATTTACATTAGCGATATGCATATATCTAAAGTAACTTCAGAAAATTTGGATAAGATGCATACGAAACTGCTAAGAGTATTTTCCTAAGGGGATGCATTAGATTAAAAAAAAGAAAACTTTCATTTCTTATTGTTTTTCAGTGTTTTTTCCAAAACAGTATTTAAAAAAGCAGCCTGGAAATTATATACAATTAACTCAGTTGAATACATATGAGTATAAAAGGGGACAGTGTTATAAATTTGCTAACACACAATTAAAAGAATTGACACAAAATAAGTCATTGAACTGGAAAGGAATTCCAAATGTAACTAATATAAGTTACGAACCATGGTTCAGTAAAGCATGTTTGTTTTCTTTCCTCTGCAAGACACACCATTCCAAGCATGGGAAACTAGGGGTAACTCACCTGTGACAATGGCTTTCCCGGGTGGCAGTTGATGCCGCCAATGAAGATCATGTTGGGCATCACAGGTTTGGGATAGTCCAAAACAAAGTCATTTCGTAACAACCAAATGGATGGTTGGCTGACCAGGTCGTATGCTGTGACGGACGTCTGGAGAATCTCAGAGGCAACGTCTAATGCAGTTTTGAGGAAATAACCACAAAATATATGTTCCTCCAAGTGGATAATGTGATTCCACACTTTCTGCCTGAAGGTCATGGTATCCGGTAAGGAAAAGAGACCTCTCGGAACATAAGAAAGAGGGCTGGGGCACTGTGCCCCTTCTTCAAGATAGTGGCAAAACAGTCCCCTGGTGAAGACCACAGATGGGAGTGAAAAATATTTGGCTACAATTAAGCCACACATGTCAAAAGGGTCTAGAAACACCGCATCAAAAGAACTCTCTTCTATGTACTCTACTAACTTTTTGTCGTTAAATAAACTTCTACAATTTGAAAAAAAGTATTCAAAAACACTGTTAGATGAACTCAATAGCATAGAATGTAAATACTGGGCCCGAGTTTTCCATTGAGCGTCAGCGAAAATCTGGAACTGATCATTCAGATCCTCCAGAGTGTAAGCTGTGGAATAAGTCTTGACAGTATAATTGGCTGATTGTCCCAGGCGCCAACTCACCTCTGGCCTGACCACAACCACCTCATGCCCTCTGTGGCTGAGTTTCTCCACAACGGATCGCATGGTAAACCAGTGGCTCCCATCCATGGGTATGACCAGCAGCTTGCCTGCCTGGGCAAAGCCAGGTGCCAGCAGGAGACACACACATAGAG